>FR990100.1:4912500-5512500 GCA_905404275.2 Hedya salicella
CCTGTTAGTTACCAAAATTTCCATACTTTTTAAGGTATTTCGTGGATCGTGCTGATAAGGTTTTTCTTTTAATCATGTCCACTTTAGACACTATAAGGCTACTAGATCCTGTAATATATATAATAGTACTTGTATTTACCTGTGCCTGCGCCCGCGTAACCGAGAATACACAAATTTTCATCACCTTACTGTATTCACTGCCGGCAACGCGCATTTGCGTTTAAGTCCATATAAATGTATACCAATATTTCTCTATACCAAATTTTTTCGGTAATAGACTGACAGTTATTATCGCATTTATATTTATATATGACATATATAAACTTATAAAATATGGTAGTATGGATAGTATGGATATGTATTAATCATAAACTCGATCATATTTCAAGTTAAACGTCACCATTTCAGCACACACCGAAATCTGTTTAGTATTCACATATAGTCGTGATAGTTTGAGAAACAATTTGCAACTGACGTTTCGATCTTCGACATACCGCGAGACGTGAGGGTGTTACGCGAGTGTACAGTCAGATGCAGAGAAAGGTAACCACCCGCCAATTCGTATGGTACATATGATTTCACATGTTTATATGTCGGGCCGCTTACTTCTGTCTGAGTACGACTGTACATTACATGCCAGCATCGCACTCTTGTGTTACAGACTACACTTGTGAGACAGCAGTAGGTACTATAGCTTGATATTTTATTTTGCTACACTCCCATGGTCTGCGGGTGACGGGGGGAAGGATAGCGGGACCGCAGCGCCCCCGTCGCCCGCAGACTGGGAGTGTCAGGAAAGAACTAGTCAAGCTATAGTACACTTTATGTCCGATTATCTCTCACTCTTTCCCTTTCTTTCTCTCTTTTTAAGGGTTTTGTAGCCAAAATGGGAAAAGCCGAACCCATATAGTTTCGTCATGTCCATCCGTTTGTCATGACACAGGCATTTTAATCAAATACTACAAGATGTATGTTGACGAAATTTGGAGTATAGGTGTCTTGTGGAAGCTTCTACTTAATTTGATAGTTAAATAATAAAACAAAAACTATGTAACCGAAAGTGAAAATAGATATTTTAGCAATAATCCATGTGTTATACATATTTTGGCAGTTTATTAAAATTCCTTTTGAGGTTTCTAAAAAATAATTGATTTAGTGGATATTTTCGGAAATAATCGTTACGAAAGTAGCATAGTGTGTGATTTTTATTGTGGCTTCATCACGCCAAATCGGCTAAATGGATTTCAACTATCGGCTAAATGGATTGAACAAACGCGGGGTTATGACTGTTTCTTCTCCGCGAATGAAGTTGCAGGTACAGTCTACTTATAAATAAACGTAATTAAATGTTTTGTTACCTGAGTTAATAAATTTGATGGCTGGTTCTTCTTGCTCACAATAATGGATCACAAAATCGGTATAATTTTTGCAAAGAGTCAGGATAATGGCTGAAAGAGTAAGTATCCTGTCATTTTGTCACAGAAAATGTATTGCACTGTACCAAAGAATATGTAAAATGCATTTGCTGCGCGGATGATGTCACAGGACCAACCATTAATACTTATAATTTCGCCTCCGAAATCAAAAGTAGTTCGTATGTTAATAGTATAAAGATACGACTGAAACCAAACTATCGTTTATAGATGTTGACTGAATAATATGAAGAAAACAAAAGTAAACCGTACAATATCGTCGAAGTACAAAAGGACGTATGTTAATAAGGAAACTACGGTAGCATCGTCCTTTTCCAATGAGGGATCACAGCTCATACTAGAAGATGTCAACAAGGTGACGATTGTAGCATGAACATAATATTATTAGATATAGGCAGTGATATTGCGATATATTTTCTAAGAGAGTAAAAAACTTCGATTGCAAAAATATGTCGCACGAGCCAAAGTCAAGGGCACTTGACAGGATTTTTTGTCTTCTTTCTTCCTAATCAAGTGATATCTACACTATTATAAAGTTGTAAAAATTAAATGTCTGTACATTGAAGATATTTTCAAAAAAAATCATGTTACGGACTTTTTGGCGTTCACTAAAACGAAAATATTTTTGTTTGAAATAAAACAATTTAACGGATTATATCGCGTATATTATCTCATTTTAGTTCCCGACGTTTCGGAAGCTTTCCAGCTCTCCATGGTCACGGGTGGACTGAGAAAAGATGTATTTTCCTCTGGCAAAGTTACAATTTGTGCAAACTACCCATTTTTGAAAAAACACAAATAAACACAAATAAAATATAATCCGTTAAATTGTTTTATTTCAATGAGTAATAATCGCGGAAACAGAAGAAAATATTATATTTTTGTTTGGTTTTTGTGTATGTTTGTATGTATCGTTGTGGCTTCATCACGCACAATCGGCTAAATCGATTTCAACTATTTCTGGCACACGGGTAGCCGGGTATCTCCAGATTGTTATAGGATACTTTTTACCCGACTACGCTGAAGAAAAAAAGAAGGTTATGTTAGGTATAGCGTTCTCGTTTCGAAGCCCCAAAGTCTGTTTGGATTGCTCTACCAAATTAGTAATAGACGGTACAATTGATACACCAATTTAAGGGCACTAAAAAGCTATGTCAGATTTTTTCTGAAAGATCGGATCAAAAATGAGGTGATCCTTCAGATAACTAGAGCAATGTGCAGAAAAAGTAAGGAAAGCTGACCTCATCACCAATTGGAACATATAGCTGGAAAGGGAGAGAGGTAGCCACAATATCTCGATAAGTCAAGCAAATAAGCATGCTCCGTGGAAATAGAGTTGATAGATGTTACAGATACGAGAGTTTCATTGTCCTTAAGACTATGGGGAAAGTTTCCGCCATTCAGATCTGTATCAACAAACGCTGTCTTAATCTTAATTAAGTTTGAATTCGAGGACGAAGTCCTTTAAAAAGCTTTTATATCCGTTTTGATCGTTTCTGAAAGAGAATCTTACGTGTGACGACTTAAGGTTAGATTAAGAAGTAGATTTACGAAAGAAATAAGTTATTTCGGATGTTAACTTGCCATTTGATATGTGGAAATTAACTGCTACGAGTATTTTGAGACTACTGTTACATACATGGAAGTGATTAGATAATACGAATCATACAGTTGCAAAAATGAAAAGTATATACATTGAAGATATTAAAAAAAAAAATTAAAGGGTAATTTAAAGGTCACTTAAACAAAAAATATTTTATTCTATTAGGTTTCGGCTTAGTCACATAAAAACGGCTGAATAGATTTCAACCAAAAATTTCAGTTTTGGTACATCTGGTCATCCACAGATAGATACTTTTTACTCGACAACGAAGAAGAAAAGAGAGTTATTAATTTTTTCTCCTCCACTGCCGAAGTAGAGTATTAGCAGGAAGCAGAATAAGATATTATAATTATAAAGATCATATAGCTTAAACAAATAGTTAAAAGAACCTGTTCTTAAAATATGGTACGATAAATACAGGCAGTGGTTTACCCGCCGTTTGGTTATGTTGTAATAATAAGTGACAACATTATTCGTCAACATGGTTTACAATGGTTTATCAAATACCTTTTCGGAAGTGGGTCACGTATTAATTTGTCAGCAAATATGAATGCTGCCATAGGTTAGTTAGTTGTTTAGCTTAATTAGCTGCCGTCCAATTACTGTGATACGTTTGCTCTGAGGTTGGGGCTTCAAATTATTACGAACATTAATCTTTCATGGAATCGAAATAGCTTTATTATTTATTAATAGGTATAATCAAAGGCTTAAATTCAACGCATTTTTTTACTGCATTTATTCAGATGAGCAATTTCCATATTCACTCGCGACAATTAAGGGTGGTGTTATAAGTTTAATAGTGTATCTATCTGTGGCCACCTAGCGTTTAAATGGATGGACCGATTTTGATCGAAAGTATTCTTAGGATGATTCAAGAAAATTGGTTTGATCGTTTGAAAGTTATAGGATTTTTATTTTCTTGAATATATAATATACTTCTACATAGACATGTCGGAATTTCATCATTACAAGCTTTTATTTAATTTGCTATGTATGTTTTTTCAGGTCAATTTTTGCAAGTTAAAGACCTATTTCCCGGTTTCTGATTGAGATAAAATTTGGCATACTTATGTAAGTTTAGTGACAATCCAATAGTATGATACATTGAGCTGATCTCATGATGGAGCAGGAAGGTGGTTATAGGTACTCTCTAATCAAATATATATAAAATATGATGGATATCTATATAAAAATAAGATAAAGATTAACTATATAAATAATCGACTTACTGTTTCCATAATTTCGGAACTTTGCCATCCCTACCTATTATTATAAATGATAGGTATTGTCTTTCCAATGACATTAAGTAAAAAGTTATTTTGTTTTTCTGCATTACAGTTTCGTTTCATTTCCGTCCATGTTCAGTAAGAAAGGAAAAGAAAACTGAAAATAGTAAATAGGGAACACGTTTTTAAGAGTGACATTGACTTTTTATCCCTGAAAATTGCACGGTTCCCGAGGGATAGACAAAATAGTAGGCAACGCGGGTAAAGTTGCGGGTTTCTAGAAGAACATAAATCAGTATCAAGAGGGTGGTCCCTGTTGCTTACAGCCCGAAGGTTCAAGTATATCAAAATTATGGTTGAAGGGATAACAGGTTACATAAGAAACAATTGCCAATATAAGAAAATAATTTATATATATTTATATATCTTTCCTTTATAAAAAACCGGCAAGGTGCGATTCGCACTCACGCACCGACGGTTCAGTTAAAAATGTGTGAATGATCCCCACACCGCGTACATTTTGCTTAGTAGTAGGGCTCTGTTAACACTGGATTTTCATAGATACCACCGTGTTTAGCGTATATTTGGAATTGAACCCTCGGTGCGCGAGTCTGACGCGCACTTGGCAGGTTTTGAAGTATTTGATGACTGTGCTAAAAGGCGCTTTTAGTTTTGAAGTTATCAGGCTACCATAATTTAATTAATTAATAAATAACACAGGAACAATTTTATACAAATCTGCATAGTCCCAAACTAAGAAAAGCTTGTACTATGGGTACTATGCAACGATACATAATATAGACATAAATGATAATACCTCAATAGATAGAAAACATCCAAGACCCAAGAACAAACTTCGTGCTCATCATACAAAGACTTGCCCTGGCCGGGATTCAAACCCAGGACCGCCCGCCTTATAGGCCCGTAAAACTTCCCGGTAACCCGGGCAAAGCGGCGGGTAAATCCTAGTAGAACATAAAGCACTTTCCAAATTCTATCCCATTTGCTCACAGCCAGTTTAAACATATCAAAAGAATGGCCCGGCAAGGGACAATAGGTTACGTATGAAACAATTGCCTCCGTAATTTATGGCACCACAACATCCCGCCAAATGGGACCATGGCCTATTTGCATGTATCATTTTCTGTTTTAGTCAGCTACCAGCGAATATAGCGGGGCGAAATTCGCTGTTATATTGGAATAAATATAATGATAAGCAAAATACGGGCGATCGGAGTTATTTTAGTGTTGAGAATTTTGCGCTGTTCTATGTTGTTGGAACACATGTTCAGATATTACGTTTCTTTTGTGAAAAGAATAGGATACAACTCACGATTACAATACATTTGTCGTAATAAATGGTTTCACGTTGCAGTTTCTCGTATTTTATTTTAATTTTGTTACTATGTTGCTGGCGGTCCCGGGTTCGAATTCCGACCAGGGCAAGTGTTTGTGTGATGAGTACGAATGTTTGTTCCTGGGTCTTGGATGTTTTATAGGTTTAAATAAATAGTTATATTATTATAACCATGTAAGCTGAGTATGTATCATTTTATGGCTCAATAAAAATATTTGTATTCTATGTATTTAAGTATTAAACTTTATCTATATATTAAGTATATCGTCGCCTAGTACCCATAGTACAAGCTTTGCTTAGTTTGGGAGTAGGTCAATTTGTGTAAGATTGTCCCTGATATTTATCTATTTATTTATGTTTAAGTCACATGTTAGTCATGTCATGCCATTATTCTAACTTGAACGGAAGCGTCTTTGCTATAACTGTCGTCGGTGTGCTAGACGATAGGATGCCATGGAATGACAAAGTATATCGATTGACAGCCCTCTTATTTTAATCAACATCCTCAGCACCTAGCGTGTGGGGCTGTCACGAGTGGGAGCTACGAACAACTATAGTGTACATACCTAGTCGAAACACATTTTTTTTATTTATGTCAGTCTGTACGTGGGCATGTTGGTGGACCTATGCTTAATTTTATCGGACTAAACTTTGGATCGGATGCGCTGGCTGCAAGCATGTATCCAGGCAAAAAATAGATCGCGCTTTATAACTAAACATTTAACGATTTTATAATTAAATAAAGAAACACAGTACCCTATCAGTTAATTCGTAAACAGCTGTTTTACTACAGCATTTTCTTGTGTGCATTTCAATGTTGCCAAGACGAGACTATATGGCTCACACTGTCTAAAGTTATAAGATGTCATGTAGAGCCAAGCTTCTAACTCTACACGCCCTAACTCTACAAGCCGTAACTTTACAAACAAGACCATATGGCTCGTACTGTCAAAAAAATATCAGATCTCATATGGAGCCGAGCTTTTGAGTCTTTAACAACTTTACAAGTCAAAATAGGTCGCGTAGTGGTTTCGCCACCCTCACATGGGCTTTTATAGTACGGAAACGTCCAAGCAGTCATATATTAACTAAGGTGTAGAGTTTGTGAAGTAAGAGCTTGTAGAGTTAAGGCATGTAGAGTTAGAAACGTACCATATGGTCTCGTGTTGGCAACATTTTACACGAAAATGTTTTTGATTGGATTGTTTAGTGTAGTTCATTGGATTACTTTCATAATAAAACAAACGGTAAATAGTAACGTCAGAATACTCAATAATAGGCACCGCCTTTTTGTGATTTCTCCACAAATATAATAGTAATTCGCTGTATCTCTCGGGGCCACATCAAAGATGAAAGCATTTTTTGATCTTACCTCGACTCAAGTGGCTGAATGACATTTTATTTAATAGAACATCGCCTACGCAGAACACTAATCCCAGATCGGTTTTTGGTGAGAATTCAGGTAATATGGACATATTGAGAGAAATATTACTTACTATTCCCTTGATATGTTATTTCTTATAATATTTGTACGGATTTTTTTGTAAATATATTTTGCAAATCGACGACACGTTTGGCTCAGTGGGTTGTACTACGAAGCCGGGGGGCTGCGGGGGGCTCCGGGGGGCCGGGGCAAGTGTTTGTGTGATGAGCACGAATGTTTGTTCCTAGGTCTTGGATGTTTTATATGTATTTAAGTATTATAATATATCTATGTATTATACGGCGCCTAGTGCCTATAGTACAAGCGTTGCTTAGTTTGGGACGAAGTCGATTTATGTAAGATTGTCCCTGTGTTATTTAAAAAACATAGAAGAAAATTATTTATGAAATACGCTTAAGATTCCATTTCACCATTCGTTGTTAGCGTTGACGCTTATATAGTAATTTCGCCTGTCAAATCCGTACTATTCATACTCATATCAAGGACCATTAAAACAAGAGGACTATCAATCTCCGCACAAAAGCCGTTCCCCGACACGTAACGCCATCTATATATAAGGATTATTATTCACAACTTATTCAACTTTGCAATTATACCACGGTATTTATATCTTACGATTTATTTATTATTATCTGTTCGCGAACTATATTGATACTATACTATGCTTCTTTGTCCAATAATTGGACAAACTGGGCTCTGTAGCTCAATTAGCAGAGCGTGCGCCCCAGAAAGGCACAGGTTCAAATCCAGTCGAAGTCGTGAATATTTTTAATTATTTAGATCTTTATATTTTTAAAATAGAATACAAAATGATTGCGCAGCAAATAAATCTAATTGCACAGCAAGTACATGGGCAGCATGGTGATGTTGCTGTGCAAATAATTAAAATTCACTGCACTTTATGCACTGATACTGTACCTATATTAAGGGTTGCGATTCGTTTTCCATAATTTTTTGTCAATAAGGAGGCCTTTTCCTACCTATAAACAAAATGTCAAGATTTTTGAAAACTTTCATCCATTCCCCATTTTGGTACCAAAAAATGGGCGCCATTTTTGCCTCAACCATATGTCGTCGCAATATTGGTACATCTCTATTTTGCCCCAACAATGCGTGACCATGTTGAGTTATAGTCGGCTTAATTTAGGTATGTCGTTGATATTGTGTGCTAATTGTCCTGTTGATAAGGGACGAGACTATTAAATTAAAGGTTTGCGGGGTTTGATAACTAATTGAAGACAATGAATTGAGGTATTACTGTTTCTTTGGGTGATTCCACGGGTGTTTCAGCCATTCTCAATTCCTAGTGCTACAAGTTAGTATTAAGGAAATGGAATGTATGAAAGTCTGCTGCTTGGCGAAGCCCACTCTTTCATATTTATGACTAGGGACTGACGGCGATCGAAACGCCGGTAGAGTCACCTTTTACAACAGTTATTACTTAGCAAACCTCAATTTTTATGACTGCGGCTGAATATAATTTCCGTAACCTTTTACATACTTTTTATTTTGAGTTACGGTAATTAGACGTAGACACAAATCTGGAGGATAGCCGACTTACCATTTACTAGCATTTGCGTACTGCTTCACCCGCGTTATGTAACGTATCCATGTTTTTTATCCATTACTGCCGAGTTTCATCTAAACAGCTGATAGAAATAAACCATCCCTCTTCAGCACCACTTCAGCATCACTTTTCAGCTTTCCATGGTCTACCCGTGACCATGGAAAGCTGAAAAGCTTCCGAAACATCGGGAACTAAAACGAGATAATATACGCGATATAATCCGTTATTTTTTTTTATTTTAGTGAGTAATAATCGCGTAAACAGAAGAAAATATTAAACAGGTGATACTTTACGCCTTAATGAGTAACAAACATCTAACATCAAAATATTCAAATATCACAAACTTTCACATCTATACTCATTTAAAGTTATAAAAATAAAATGTCTGTAAATCAAAGATATTTTCTAAAAATAAAGTAAAAAGGTCACTGAATAGATTTTTTTTTGGATTGTGGCTTCATCACGCTAAAATGGCTATAAAACGGGCACTATATACTTTATATTAAAATTTCCGAATGCGAGAAAGTGTTAAATGAAAACTGAACTATCATTTTCATATTTTGAAACTTATTTTCACCATTCCACGTATTAGATACACACCAAAAACCATGAAAAAAAGGTACGTGTTCCTTGGGGCATCTTAATGCAACTTTACTTTTAACCAAGCCAAATGGCGGTTTGATCAAACCGGTTACATTTCTTTTATATTCTCGTGTATACTCGTAAGAGTCGACGAATTCGATTTGGTTGTTTTACGGTGTGATCCATCTCTAGTTACGTCCTACGTAATGAATTACTATAATATTTGATACAAGCTACACTTTTTAGAGCATATTGTAGTCCCCGCATAACAGTTGGCAAAGCGCTCTGGCAGTGTGCTGGCTTATCGCTGCTCTTGAGTAATTTATGATATGAAAATATTTTAGCCAGGATATCCTAGTTTAAGGATGAATTTATTTTAGAGCGAACCCGTTCAGACGCTACGATTTTTAAATAAACTAGTGCCCTCTAAAGATTTTTTTCTTCATAACTGTTCCAATAAGCAAATGTCAGGGATGATTTTACACACTTCGATCTCCTCCCAAACTAAGCAAAGCTTGCTCTATACCCCCAGAATACCTATAAGCAACGATATACATACTTGTACATATAGATACGTGTAAGATAGGCTAACTACTAATATTGTAATGGTTACTCGTAAGAGTTATTTAAAAAAAATACTGAGTAATAATATTGAGTTTGTTTCGGCTTTTTTCTCAACAGTGGTCTCTTGGGAAATGCCTTAGAATCGACTTGTAAAAGTGCCCTTGCGGCTTACTCACAGAATGAAGACCATTATTTCATTACTTATAATGAGTATAAAATTAGGAACAAGTAGTATTTATGCTCGTCATACAAATAAGGGCATATTTAGCTACCGAGTGTTGACTCAAGACCGTGACCGTAGTTAAATTCGTTAGTAGTTTAATTTTCTAAAGGGCGATGCCGCGGGGAAAACTCTAATTCTGATTCCGACTCTGATTCTGATTCCGACTCAGACTACTTCGAATCCGACTTTCAAAATTTTGGAAATCATTTATTGGGCAATCAATACATTTTTATAATAAAATACCTTATACTATAACGAACCTTCCAGACCATAAGTTCAAGAGAGTTGTAAAACTTATATTAACTCGGAAATCGTACTATAGAGTGTCAGATTATACAACAGACAAAAATGTTTGGAATCAATGTATTTGTAATGTTACAACACCTAAAGAATAATAATAATTTGCTTTTACGATTACATTTTAATGTACATATTGACGAACATAAGTGTATCCTGTATACCAAGATAAGAAATAAATGAACTATGAACTCCTATTGCGACTGCGACGGCGACTCCGACTCCAACTCGGACTCGGACTCAGACTCGGACTCCGACTCGGACTCGGACTCGGAATGGGACTCGGACTCAGACTCGGTCTCGGACTCTGACTCGGACTCGGACTCGGACTCGGATTCGGACTCGGATTCGGACTCGGACTCGGACTCGGACTCGGACTCCGACTCTGTCTCTGACTCTGACTCTGACTCTGACTGACTCTGACTCTGACTCTGACTCTGACTCCGACTCCGACTCCGACTCCGACTCTGTCTCTGACTGACTGATTTAGATTAATTCGGGCAATATTATAACGGTTGCGAATAGGCCCTCCTGTCAGTGGATCAGCTGGCAGTATATCAGCCGCACGGCACTCGGAAGCAATTCGGTCCGATTTATTACATCTACGTCGTTCGGTCTGTTTGTACCATCTGATATATCGGGCTGTTTGCTAACCCCTTAATTGTGGGCGGGGCGTACCTTCAAATGATTTTGTGAAGTGTCATACAGTTATGGAGTAAAACCAATATTAAAATGAGGGTTTTCGCGTCGGGGGACCACTAATTCTGTTTTTTTTTTGTTTTTTCAGTTAGCGGTACACCAACGTGACGACGCTTGAATAACCAAATATTACTAATACGTATGTTAAAATACCAGGCACAGAAATCTAAAAATCAGAAATGATAGTTTCTAAGTTACTGACAAAAACTGATACATAATGAGAGGCCTTAAAACACGAGTGTCATAATAGGATCACACGAGTGTTTTAAGGCCTAATTATGTACAGATGCATACACTACTTTATCTACACACATATTATCATAAGTACTCTAAGATGGGTTCAGAAATAGCCGTAGGGAATTGACCTGTATTGTTACTAGTGTTACCTCTAAAACATCAATAGACTATAGATATTAAAATGATGCAATAAAAAATAAACTTGAACAAATACAGAAACAAATTATTTATTCACATCGAAGTCAGTCTAAAAAATCTTAGTACTTTTTTACTAGTACTAAATTTGGTTATCGATTTTTCTGACAATAAGTTATTTGTTGCAATCGTGGCTGCATTTACGATATCCGGCGGAGTGTTAATATAGTTCTCGGAGTCACTTCTACTCATATTTTCAACTTAAATGTAGATTTCAAACAACTTTTCACAATTCTACTTTCGTAACAGCAAAAAACCAACAATCAAATGACAACATTAATGGCGGCAATTCGATCCTCCGTCAAAACGAATGTTGTCTTTAATCATAGACAAACGAATTAAGTCCTCATTTTCATATCATTCGAGATCAAATGCCGTGCGGTTTATATTAAAAAACATACTGAATTGATGTTTCGTATCGATAACTGTTTTAATATCTACGGATACTAGAATAGCGACCGACTTGACTTTTGACAGCTGTTCCAAATTTAAATGTAATTAATCTATCGGTTGCCGATATCGTAAAATAAAAATTACGATGCACCCACAGATACAGATTTCCTAATATTAGTCTATTTGCTTATCGCTGCCAATCATATTGTAGAGAACTTAAAATATGGATGTAGACAAATATATTATTGTATCAAGCTTTTATTTCTGACGGAACTTTTCTTTGAGACGTTCTTAAAGAGCCATAACTCGGCTTTTATTTTTAGTTTTTCACAGATATTCTTTCCTATGACCACCTTCCTGTTCCATCATCAGAACAGTTCGATGGTATATCTATTGCATTATCACCGAACTTACATAAGTATGCCAAAATTTCTATCAATCGGAAACCGGGAAGTGGATTAACTTGCAAGATTGGACCCGTACAAGCATACATACATTGCAAGTTAAATAAAAGCTTGAAAAAGCTACACGAGCTACACTTAATTCCTGCTTTATCGAACTATAATTATTTTTAAAAGAGCTTTTATAACTTAATTATAAAATGAAATAATTTTTTGCGTATCCTTGAGGATTTGTCATTCAGATTGTTTGTTTTTTTTCTTTATTTCATACTAGCTTCTGCCCGCGACTTCGTCCGCCTTAAATTCGTTTATCGCGGATAAGGGTATTTTTCCGAGATAAAAAGTAGCCTATGTCCATCTCTGGGACTCAAACTATCTCCATACCAAATTTCATCCAAATCGGTTCAGCGGTTTAAGCGTGAAGAGGTAACATTGTAACAGACATTTCCATCCTCACCACTTAGATGGTTGGCAGTCCACAACTGTGCGTTTTTCTAGAAATTTCCTGCCACGCACGACTGAACTGTGGAATAAATTGCCGCATGCAGTATTTCCGGACCGATGCGATCTTCAAACCTTCAAGACAAGAGCGTACTCCCACCTGAAAGGCCGGCAACGGACTTGTGACTCCTCTAGTGATGCAAGTGTCTATGGGCGACGGTGATCGCTTACCATCAGGCGACCCGTCTGCTCGTTTGCCCCCTATGCCATAAAAAAAAACAGACAGACAGACAGACACACTTTCGCATTTATAATATTAATATGGATTACATTTTTATAAAGTTATTTTTTATTTACTAAACCTTACGATCAAAAACTATGAAGAACATACAAAGAAAAAGCTAAGTATACTTTCAACGAAAATTACTTTCAATACGATCGGATATACCGTATTTGAGTTATTGCCGAAAAACTTCGGTTCTCAGCAAAAGGACGTAAGTGGCATGGAGATACGTTTTTTTGCTATTGCACTTTTTCATATCGTATTTTTTTCATCTGTAGTGCATATGTTTATGGTGCACTGAGCATGATCCGACATGCTCTTTGCCGGTTTTTTTAAAAATAAACCTGCTATACCGGTTCTTATTCGGTCGTATTGCAGTTCCAACCTAATTCAATAACCAACTTTACTACGACGGTAATATGACTTTATTTCAAATATTACTAGCATTTATCCTCGGCTTTGCCCGCATTTTGCTACAGTTTAACCGGATAATAAAGTACCTTATAACCATCAGTGCAGCCCAGCGACCCGTGTGCCAAAAATAGTTGAAATCTGTAAAACCGTTTTGACCTGATGAAGCCACAACGAACATTTTTTTTGTATTCAGTCACCTTCAAATAGTCCGTTTCACTTATTTTTTTAAAAATATCTTCAATGTACAGACATTTCAATTATACAACTTTATAATTAAATAAATATTACAGGACAATATTAAAAAATCGAACTAGCCCCATGGTAAGTTAAATAAGGCTTTTGTGTTATGGGTACTAGACGACGATATATATATATATATATATAATTCGGCCTATTTGTAAACCCGTCAAAGTGTCAGGCTATTGTCATTGGTAGCTCTCGCCAGCTAGCTAAACTCAATCTCAACACTCTCGCGCCTGTAACTTTCAACGGCACACCTATTTCATTTACTTCTAGTGTTAAGGACTTAGGTGTTTACTTGGATAGCACGCTGAGCTGGAAGGTGCAGGTTGCCGAAATTTGCAGGAAGGTAATTCGATCGCTCCATGCTCTTAACAAATTGAAGCATTTCTTGCCCATTAAAACTGAGGTCTTGTTGGTAAATACCCTAATCCTACCCATAATTGATTATGGTGATGTGTGTTATCCGGACTTAAACGAAGATCTTCTTGATAAGTTGGATCGGCTTCTCAATAATTGTATTCGTTTCATTTTCTGTCTCCGTAAATATGATCATATATCTGCTTTCCGCGCTTAGCTTGGTTGGTTTCCAATTCGTCAGCGACGTAACATTCGAATGCTTTGTTCTCTCTTTTCAATTCTTAACGATCCACAATCTCCAGTATATCTCAAAACTTTCTTCAGTTACATTGAATCCACTCGTAACCGTCATTTTCGCTCTTCCGGCAATCTCGCCCTTTCTATCCCACTCCACCGAACTGGCTTCATATCCAATTCTTTCTCCATTCAGGTTGCCCGCCTCTGGAACGGTCTTCCTCTTAAAATCAAACAGGCCCCGAATAAGTTTGCATTCAAAAAGTCCGTGAGCAACTTCTTTGCTGGCAGAATCGAAGACTCTTGGTTTATTATATAAATATAATATATTTATTAACTTTATATATATTTGTGTATGTATTATATATATTTTGTTATTCATGTATTTAAAGTATATAAATATGTGTTTTTGTAATTACACAAGCCTCAGCACCGCGTACAATTTCTCTGCTTTGCCCTAAGATTGACTGGTAGAGAATGCTTTATGGTATTAAGTTCGCCTTTTGTACAATAAGTTTTCTTTTGTGCAATAAAAATTAAATAAATAAATAAAATATATTTAATAGATATATTTAATAACTAGAAGGCGCCCGCAACTTTGTCGGCGGAGGAGAAAAAGTCATAACCCCTCGTTTTTTCTTCAGCGTAGTCGGATAAAAAGTTTCATATAACCATCTGGAGATACCCAGCTACCCGTGTACCAAAAATAGTCGAAATCTGTTTAGCCGATTTTGCGTGATGAAGCCACAACGACACATACAAACATACATAAAATCCAAAACAAAAATATTTTTCGTTTTAGTGACCTCCAAATAGTCCATAACAATCAATTTTTTTTTAATATCTTCAATGTACAGACATTTCATTTTCACAACTTTATAATAGTATAGATATACATAGAAAATAACCAAGAGTCGGGAACAAATATTTATGCTCATCACACAAATATTTTCCAATAATAATTGTTATAGATGATTACGTGTATGGTTTTCTAAAAACAGCAAAACACTTCACCCCAATAAATTACTACAAGCTACGAGATTTTCAAAAGTTCAGGTGCACAAGGAAAACTAAAACCGGGAATTGACTGTACTCTGTTTTTAAAGTACCTTAAAAATACTGCCATCAAAACTCACGGCAGTTGAGACTTTGATATCCACATCGAGCTTTAATAGTTCGCCTACATAACAATAACCTTAAGGACGGGAAGACCCAAGTTGCCAACCGTAAAAAACAGATTAATTTTGTTTACCTCCTTTTTTACTAAAAAGAGGCCAATAATAAGCCCGAAAGAAGATAAAAACGGTAACGAACATCTACATAACAATACTGTTTCGCCGGTAAACAAAGTCGTATGTTTATATGAAAGTCTTGAAGAGATAAGCCTTTTTGACTTTCGCAAGTGCTCTTGTTATCGGTCGAGCTCTTTATTGGGGGTTCTTTGAAGTAAAAATTTATTTCCAGCATCAAAGAAACGGACTACTGAATAAAGTATCGGCAAATAGCTGGTTTGACGGGTTTCAGTTCGTTAGGTTGATGTGTGACATACGTCTTGTTTCGTTGACACGCAATTTTACTCTTTAGCAGGGACCATTCAAACAAGAGGACTGTCAATGACCATATTTTGGATCTTACCCCTACCGTGAGGCAAAAACTAGATGGCATTTTAAAACTAAACATTTAACGTTGTTATAAGATACATATTACAGTAACAATTAGCTCGTCAACATCTAATATTAAATATTTGAATTGCAAAGTTAAATAAAAGGGATGTACATTTTTGACTACTTTTTCCTGTGGTATGTTATAGAAAGACTTTGCAATAATAGAAATATTGGTGAAACCTACATAGATGATATCCTACAAAGACCTTTCAAGTATTTTATAATTTATGGTAGGGTATCATAGTTAAGTAAGAACTATTTTACGCAACTTGAAAATACAATATATGAGTATGTACTAGATTTGTCTTCAATAAAATATTTATAATCTTTCGAATATTTCTCAATGATGTCGAAACTTGGTCCCTGAGACTGCAGGATCTCCTTAAAATCGACGCCTTAAAGATTAGGGCTAGAGATGCCTCCTGAGTATCCCGTGGACAGCGTTTCGCTCTAATAATTCCATCCTCAAAGAGCTCCGTATTATAACCCGACTTTCATCAACGGTGAAATCACGAATACTTAAGTTTATTGGTCACATATGCTGAAATGAGAACTCGATGGAGAGACTGAGGGGCTACTCTGAAACCCGAATAACGAAGTTCGTATGGCGCGATCCCGGTCACTCAAATACAGCTTAACATGAGAGCAAGAGGGACGGCACGAACTTCGAATTTCGAGTTCCGGAGTAACCCCTCCATTGATTCAAGGCCAGGTGGAAGGTAATAGAGCATAAGGCTGAGCACCAACTCGCTGGATTGACCTGATTCAAAAAGCTCAAGTTAACCATGGTCCAGTGTACTTGCAACGTATTTAACCGGCAGAAGTGGAAGCACAGAGCTGAGAGAGCACTCCTCAGGAATGACTAGGATCCGCAGAACATCCCTCCATGTACTTCTTCAAACCACGACCACTCTAACAAGAGTGTCCGACTCAGAAGTAGAAGACAAGATTGTCAATCTGCCACCTAAAAGGCCGGCAACGCACTTGTGACTCCTCTTACCATCAGGCAACCCATCTGCTCGTTTGCCTACTATGTCATAAAAAATTAAAAACCGGCCAAGTGCGAGTCGGACTCAAGCACCGAGGGTTCCGTACAAATTTATACTTACCGTAACTTTATTACCCGGTACCCTTTGAGTTAAGTTTGCACCTGATGTCTATAGCATTGCATACAAATCAGGTGCAAACATAACGCAACCGGGTTGCTCAAATAGGTTTTTTTGCGAATGAAAATGGCTATAATTTTTGTGTAATATATAAATGCAAATTATGAGAATTTCAAAATTTTCGAATGGTAAACTTCGGAGATCAGGGGGGGGGGGGGGGGGGGTGTTTTTTTTACATTTTCCTTAATAAAACACAAAATAATCACAATAAACAAAATGTTCAGAAATGTGCAGTTGAAGCCCTTTCATATGATACACCATTTGACCCAGTAGCTAGATTTTTAATTTTTACCCCCCTCATATTCGTATTTTTTTTAGAAAATAAAAGTATATTTTTAAATATTTCCTGCGCAATACATGTGGGCTGACCATGTTTATAAATATTCCAAATTTCAAATAGTTAGCATAAGTAGTTTTTGAGATATGGTGCTTTAATAGTCGGACAGACAGACTGACAGAGTCGCACCATAAGGGTTCCTTTTGTACCTTATTGGTACGGACACCACCACAACAAATAATTTCCCGACTTTTATTACGTGTCAATCTGAATGCGGAAAATGCCCACCGTTAAGTTTGAAAAAATTCGAAAACTCCAACGCCTAGAAAATTAAAACGTCAATCTTAATAAACAGGATATTGTAAAAAAGAGACGATCGACCCACGTCAATTCGAAATTTGAAAATTCATAAACTTCTTGAAATTGGGTACATTACGATTCCATCTCTAGAATAGAAAAGTTAAAATTGATTTTACAGTATTGATGGAGTTAGTACTGGGAAATTCAGTCGAGAAACGTACCACGAATAATACTAATAACGCTGGGTCAGGGCAAGTCATTTCGTAACTCCAGCAACAAACTTTCTTCAATATAACGAATTATTAGATTTGAAGACAGCCAAGAATATCCGATATTCGAGATATATTTTTCTGGGAGATTTGCTTTTTGCCCTGAATGTTGAGGAAAGACCCTAATATTGGCTCTTTAGAAAGGGAATCTGTTATGCGTAATAATAAATACAGTTTCATGATTGGCAACTAAATCATTGTAGCAAACGTTGACCCAAGAATTTTACAAATAATATTTAAGTTGCTTTTTAATCTAACATCTCAGATATTATAGGCATCCATAATTGTGAAGATTTCGATATTTTAAGGAACAAAGTGAAGCATTTGCATTCAGAACAAAACTACAGTACATAGGCCACAGGAGCTCTTCAACGATAAAGGTGATTTACAGGTGGCAATAACATAGCTCAATTAAATATCTAAGCAATTTCATAGTCACAGATAAGCAGTCTTGATGAGAATGATACCATTCAACCACCTATTATTGATTATACTTAGTTTGTGTTAAGGGGGTGCACCGAAAATTTAGGCTATTTTTAGTGAGATTTTTGTCAAATCTAGTATATGAAACAGGCTGGTTTTCAAATATGTGTTTTTAGACTGTATAACTTATTCAGCGCTTAACGCGGAAACATGTTTGCTTAAAATCTCCTCAATAGAAAAGAAATCCGAAAACGCATTTTCATTTTCAGTTTTTTTTTCTAGTTTGTACAAACGACAGATTAATAATCGACTAAATTATGTAAAAATGTTATTCTTCCCTGTATCTTTTACGTCAGTAACTTAAATGTTAACAAAACATAATGATATCTTCGATTTCAAGCAAAGAACCCACCCCAAGCATGTAGCGTATTACTTTTCTCTTTCGTTGATGCGACCGAGCAATAAATTCGTCCCTTACTACAAATTACGCTTATTGGCCGGCTCGGTGTTGAAGCGTGGTTTTTCCTTGACAATGCAGGCCCTTAAGGCTCAATTGTACTGTTTTATAGTTCGTGTGCGATAAAGGATTGTATTGAACTAATATGATAATAAAATAATGTATCTTAGTCCCCAACTCTGCTCGTTTGCCCCCTATAACATAAAAAAATCTGCCACTTTGAAACAAGCGTGTATTTTGATTGGCAGGTATAGTCCCAATAATCTATGGTCCATCGCACGTTGTAACAGGCACGCTCAGCATACGCGGTATCTAAATGGATCAGAGTATCATAAGCCATGGCTGCATGCATGCATATAGGTCTACCGATTAACCATGGACGAATAAAACCAGAAGACTGTCAATCGCCATACAACAAAAAGAAATCCGAAAAGGGTATAACAGGATAGCCTTTGAAAATTTTCCCCCAGCGTTTTTGGTCCGAAACCATAACCAATCGATGCCTTTTGAAGGGGTGGTACCCTGCACAAAGTTTCATCCCTCTGTAACCCCCGGGGGGTTGAAAATACCCGATAAACTCAAAAACTGTTTTGTTTTATTTCTCCTAAACTGTACAAGTGATCAATTTCAAATTTTTTAAAAATATTATTGTGAGTAAAATCTACATGTCAAAAAAAATTGCCGTCCTTTCAATTCAAATTCTTGTAAAAAAATAAAAAGTAAAATTTTAAACACCCTGTATAATAAGTTAAGTTGGAGGTACAAACACCATTTTTTTCCAAAATGAAACAACTTCTTATCTTTATCATAATAAAGTTTTATTGACGCAGCCAAGAAGGAACATTGCAAAATAAGAACAATTATTTGCAACCATTTTAATTTTTTAGCGTGACAGTGCTTAAGTGTTTATTTATTGTACAAACGAATTATGACTGTAATATGCTTAGTAAATAAGATCCCATTGGATACAGAACCTTCAAAAAGGCCGCGATCAAAATAATTCCAAACACCGTGAATTTCCCGAACTTCAAATTAATAAACGAAACGCAATATGCCACGCCACTTCAACGCCAAATCCTATAACCCAACCAAATTAAAACAACGTTAAAACACTTCAATCCACTATAAATTAACTCGTTTCTTAATCCGCCAAGTAAAAAGGCTTTTAGCTGATTAATTTTTCAACCCCTGGAGCCGGTCCAAGGCATAAATCCTGAATAAAACAATTAGAGTTAATCTTTGTTTAAACAGCGTCTCTTAGCTTGTGGACTTCTGTTTGTGTATAGTACTCGCATAGTGCATGTAGAAAAGTATCTTCTATACTAAATGTTATAAAGTTATACAAACAAAATTTCTGTACATTGAAAATATGTATTTTTAAAACCACTAAATCGTTTTTTTTATGTGTATCTACCTGTATTTGTATGTTTGTATGGTTCGATGTGGTCTCATCACGCTAAACTAATTTTAACTGTTTTTGGAGCCCTCATAGCTGAACGGCACACATGGTTATAGGATACTTTTGAAGAAAAACACATAATAATATATAAAATAACAATTAAAAAAAATCACCTCGCTTTGTTTTGCTATAAGTTTTTTCGTAGGTATCACTAGTAGCACTAGTTTTAAATGAATAAAAAATAGTTTTTCTTACATCCCACATTTTTCTTGCTGTAGTAAAGTGAAAAGTTGTGTGTTTCGTACGGCTCCTAAATAATTACACTTCTCGTGCCTTGGAAAGTCACGTTACGCTCAGAGATCTAGTCAAGCCACTCGCTCCGCTCTTTGTTAAATTTTAGATTCCTTCGCTTACTTAGCATTCAGTGGAAGCACTGCACTCGCGCCAAATAACAACTTTGCAACCTTGCATAACAAATAACTATATCGATTCAAACACATCCCACATATATCGCTATAATTTCATTTACTTTCAATAAAATATATCATTATCATCAATATACTTTAAACTAATTTGGGTACTGCTAAGTTGGAATTATATGGGCAATTCCTCCGGTGCCGGTGTTGCACATATCTATGAGCGACAATGACCACTTTGCATCAGGTGGTTCGTCTACCCATTTGCCACGCAATAGATAAAAAAAAAAAAACATTTTTACATCTTCATAAACAGTAGTAAAGATGTAAAGAAAAAAAGGAGTCGCTCATACGAGTAAGCGTCTTACTTTTCTCACTACAATGTGGCCGTGTTTACTTTGTGTTGTCATGCGGGTAAACAATGTGGGAACTGTTTTTAATGTGTTATCCGTTTATTTTTTGTAGCTGAAAATTGAAACAGTGAAGATTTTTATACTTACTTTTTGTTTGTTGTTATAACATTCTCCGGTTTTGAATGTGGAAAACTAAACAATTGCGTAGATTTTTGATGAGATAATCGAACGAGAATATTTTGAGTGTCCACAAATGTCGCTCATTTATAAATAATTTAAACAAATAGAGTAGTTTAAAAATATTATTCTAATTAGTCTGTCATCATTTCATCAAAGGACACGTATTTTTTCTTTTGTCAATCAAACAGAAAAAGTAAAAGATAAAGCACGTCAAAGTTTGGAAGTAGGGGCGAATGACATCACGCCGTGCATAAAACGATCGCGCGGCGTGACGTCACGGGGAACTTTAACGGGCTAAAATACGTGTCCAACATTTTCTGATAATGTAACTGACGGACTAATTATATTTTTTTAGGACACAAGCCTATTTTTTATATTGTACAGGTATATTATATTTCCGTATTAATGTAAATGTAATGTGTTTACTTCCCCTCTCGCTAAAATTGCATGAAAAAGTTCTTCAGTGTCTCCAGTGCAAGTTAATGTTTTTAAATAATTGATAGTATCAGGCGTTACTTTTCGGAATCTCATATTAGATTAATGGGTTACAGTTCTTTTGATTTTCCGCAAAAGATATTTCGCGTCAAAGGAACAACAACAACAACAACAACAATTCTTTATTGCACACCAACAATAGAAGCAATACAATAGAGCCTTAACATAAAATAGGTAAACAATAGGCGGTCTTATCGCTAAAGAGCGATCTCTTCCAGACAACCTTTGGGTAACGGAAATGACGTAAAATAGCTAGAAATGAGTAGGTGGTGAGATAAGATTACATATAATACAAAAATAAATAAAAACAAACAAACATATACATATACTAAACATACATACTACTATAAATATATATATATATATATATATATATATATACAAAGTAAGAAAGAAAACTATGATACAGTTGACATCAAAGTGATTAGAAAAACAGAAGCAGAATTAAAAATATAAATTATGGGAGAGATAAATAATGATCCTTTAACTTAGTTTTAAAAATAGGCAATGACTTCGCTTGCCTTAAATCGAGTGGAAGAGAGTTCCACAACACAGTAGCCCGGAATGTAAAAGAATTTGTATAAAACTTTGACTTTGATGAGGAACCAAAATCCATTATTGTAAGTTTTTATTTTATCTGTCTATTTGAGTGTCCATTGCACACTGGGCAAAGGCCTTCTTTCTCTTACATCTCTACGACTCCCGATCAGATGCCTCCTCCAGCTAGTTGTTGAGGAATGCGTCCTAATCGTCCCGCTATGTCTGCCTAGGCCTACCCCATCTACATTGCCCATCTTATGGCATTCATTCAGTGATCACACTAGCCCACTTTCGGGGTGCATGCAGCAGATGTGACCGGCCCAGTCCCACTTCAGCCTGGAGTATTTTCTCCAATATCAGATCCTCGTATTATAGAGTGCAGAGTAGTGTTCTGGACGCGATCTGTCCTTTCAACACCTACAATGTTGCGCACCATTACCCGCTGGCAAACCTTCAATTGGGATTTCTTACTCTCTGTGAGTGACCACGTTTGGGCACCTTAGAACCGTAACCTCGGAGGCTGTAAACTATTCAGAACATTGGAAAACGAACCTCGCTTTCACGATGACCTGTCTAAACCCTGATTATCAAATCAGGGTTTAGACAGGTCATCGTGAAAGCTTATACGGAAATAGAACAAAATGCAGTGGAGTCGTCATATGTGAGGAGATTCTCAA
Organism: Hedya salicella; assembly: GCA_905404275.2. Lineage (NCBI taxonomy): Eukaryota > Metazoa > Arthropoda > Insecta > Lepidoptera > Tortricidae > Hedya > Hedya salicella. The sequence goes on from FR990100.1 coordinate 4,935,310, forward strand.
TTCGTCAGAATCTTTTTTTTTATATCAGTTAATTTTATCTAAAGAGGATATTATTACACTTTTAACATGTGACTTGTTTTTTTGTACTTTTTGTTTTATAAATATCATGATAATAATCACAATTTTTGCAATTTATTAGTGGATCACTCCACTAGCGTTATTATTATAAACAAAGATCAAAAGTGAAGTGAAAGTAACTTCATAGTTCTGCACTAGGCGGCGCTAACGGCTAAAAGAGTCGGATGCACCATACAGAGATCCATAAGCAAGAACAGATGACAAAATTCGTCGACTACTGGTGTGGACGATTAGCTCAGATGGTAGAGCGTGCTGCCCCGTTCTGGCTCAAGGCACTGGTTCAAGTCCAGTATCGTCGAAAATTTTTTTCATTTGTTTCTGATCTTTGTTTATAATAATGTGCCTTATTATAATTGCATTTCTAGCTTTTAAATAAAACAATTTAACGGATTATATCGCGTATATTATCTCATTTTAGTTCCCGACGTTTCGGAAGCTTTCCAGCTTTCCATGGTCACGGGAGGACCGGATATAATCCGTTAAATTGTTTTATTTCAATGAGTAATAATCGCGGAAACAGAAGAAAATATTATTTCTAGCTTTGTTGTAGTGACGACTGCAGCAGTTTTATGACAACCAAAATTAGTTAGCATAACTATTTTTCGTTACGTTCCACTATTTAAAAAGTTACATTCTCCCTTTGCCATGTTTGTATATCAGAGAAGTGTGCATTTTTGTAAATTCACATTTACACTTCTTCGAAAGGTGTGGAGTAACTACGCAAAGGCAGATAAGATTGAAAGGGACACATCTGCTACAACAACCGCGCTATCATTTACATTAGATTTCATATTAGAATTTTGAAAAGGAACAGTTTTAAAAATAAATTTAATTAGCTGGCTGCTCAACGTATGCTTCTATAGTGTAAACAGTTCTCTCGAGTCATGTAAAAATTGGTCATTGACATTTTATTATTTGTTGTATATTAATTAATTAGTTAGTTATTTTGCTTCCTAAACTGGAATATTTGTAAATCTTTGCATGCCTGTATAAAACTACTAAACACCATTGTACTGTTTTCTTAGCAAATAAATGATTAAAGTAGAAATCATTTTTGAATATTTAAAAAACGGTGAAATCAAAACCGCCGAGATGTGGGACCATGAGACTATTCTGAGCTGTCTTAGGATGAATATGTCTGTGAGATTTTATGCAGGTAAATATATGTTCCTACATAAAATAAAATTATAAATTACTTAAAATTATAATTTAAAAAAAAACTTGTGCATAATAAGATTCCATTATATTTTGTTCTATTTTCGAGTAGTAGGATATTGTTTTGGGAATACCTGCCCGAGCTTTGATGATATTATTTCATTTAAATGAATAACCAAATGTTTATTTGTGGACATTGTAATCCCTTGTTTGAAATGTAGAGAAAGAGTATTGAATTAATCCTGGTAAAATAGTCCCACATCAATTGGATTATTTTTGATCTAGCAATTGTAGACTATTATAAAGTTGTATCAATGAAAACACCTTTTTTTCTATACTATAATGTGGTAAACAAGCGTACGGCCTGCCTGATGTTAAGCAGTCACTGCATCCTTGACCGCATGCAAAACCAGGGACTTTACGTAAGTGTTGCTGACTCTTTAAAAACCTATTCACTCTCCTCTTGAATATTTAAAAAAAATTAAGATATTTACAAAAACGAATTTAGCCATTTGTAGATCACTTAAATATTTATTTTATTTTTTTTGTAAATCCATAATTTAGTTGTTTTATTATAATACAAACCGCGATAGTGTGGTGTCTTCGACTATTTTAATGATTACGAATGAATAAGGTATAAACCAGACCTCAATATTAGTTTCCCGTCGGTATCAATGTTTTGAAATTAGGACATAATATTTGTTTATACATTATATTTAAAAGTGAAATAACTTACCAGTGATCCAGCACAGGAGTAACACCACCGCCAACTCACACATACCCATTTTTTTTTAAATATTTAGTCTATTTGTATTTAAACTCCCTCGAGCATTTGGCAGTTTTCATACACATACTGGTATTTTTCACTCACATTACCACAAACATTGTTTTTTAATGTTTATTAGTAGTTGTCTACACACACACGCATGGCCGAAGCTGAGCCAAATCTGGAACAAAAGAAATAACATTTAATCCATTTCACACTAATTCATACAGTTCTATGAAAATAATTTCGAGATTATCACAATCTAATTAGCACACAAGCTGTATATATATGTTTGAGCGTTATAAGGGCTCTAATACGATAATGCTACTTGGGAGGTGAGTTTTTTTAATGTTATAAGTCTTTTTTATTTTCTCGCAGTCAAAGTGAAAAGCAGAGTGTTTAACACGTGGCTAAAAACCATTATGACACTTAGACATATTTGTCCTCGCTCACTTCGTGAGCTCGTCCAAATAATCACTTCGTGCGTGAGCTTGCGGGCGGCGGGCGGCGGGCGGCAGGGAGTGTCCACAGTGTGGTCAAACGCAAAGTTGAGAGAGTAACTGTCATAGCAGTGTGCTAAGGGATAGAGGTACTGTTTTAAGGTGTTGCAAGGGACTGGGCACGCTTCTCCGTCACGGGCGCCCATAGACACTTGCAACACGAGAAGAGTCACAACTCACGTTGCCGGCGTTTCAGGTGGGAGTGGAAGTACACTTTTTCCGTTTTTTTAGGGTTCCGTACCCAAAAGCTAAAACGAGACCCTATTACTAAGACTTCGCTGTCTGTCAGTCTGTCTGTCACCAGCTTGTATCTCATGAACCGTGACTAGCTAGCACAGTTGTTCACAGATGTATTTCTGTTGTCGCTAACAACAAATACTAAAAACAGTGTCTTTATATATCAATAACCAATATAAAATGATCGAGCACCGCGTACATTTCACAAACACTGGATTTTCATAGATGGCCGTATGCCAAATGGCCGTATCTATGAAAATCCAAACAAACAAAAAGTTCCGTACAAAACGTACGCTACTAATGTTTTTTTTTAAGTTTTTGCTATCAAATCAAAATTAAATCAAATCATTTATTTTGCCAAACATACACAGGTGGTAGTATAAATGCATTTTCCCATGTTATCTCGGCTACGAGCGTTCCGCTACAGCATTAATATAAAATGGACTTTGATTTAAATTTTCACGATTATCACGCATTACCAGAGAAAAACGGGACTTAATCGCATTTTACTATTAAATACGTTGAACGCAACCTCGCGTTGGTGATTACCGACATATCATATTGATATGAAATTAAGGCCCGTTTTGTTCTTAAAAGGGGAAATCCTATTATCTAATAAGTTTTCTAATAAATAGGCAATTATTTCGTTCATTTAATTCCAGTTCAGTCCATTTTGCTGTTTGTTGGACATTATTTTGTTTAACCCACTTTATATTACTCGTAAACCAATTCATGACGACTTATACAAGGGGACATTATTCAAATGTTAATTTTGATTATTAACACATGAACTTTCTTGAAAACAAGTGGTCTTTATTTTGTTTCAAGACAAGTAATAATATAACATTGATTTAAACTTACACGATCTTCACTCATTATCAAAACACAACAAAACGGGGCGAAAGAAGTAACAACGAAAGGTAATTAAATAAGTCATATTTATACGCGATTAAGCCCCGTTTTGATGTGTTCTGATAATGAAGTAATAGTATAATCCGAAACTAAAGTATAAATGTAAAACAAAAAAAAATCCGTTGTCAGATGCCTCGTTATATTAAATAAATTCTTTGATAAGAATATGCCCGCAACTCCGTTCACCGAGGATAAAAGTCAAAATACCTCCTTTTTTCTTCAGCGTAATCGGATTAAAAATGTCCTTTAACCTAACCTAACCCGTGTACCAAAAATTGTTGAAGTCAGTTTATCCAATTTGGCCTGATGAAGCCACAACGACACCATACAAACATACATTTTTCTCGGGTGGACGCCGGACCGTCAACATCTCCTGCATCTCCTGATGATGCCTCGTAGAGAGGCGAAACACGTGTCGAGGATTATACTGTTTGGTGTTGGTTCGTTGTATTTGCATGCGTATTTTTTTATGGAAACTGCATGAAAATATGCGCATGTGAGCACAATTTATTGTCACATCTAACCAAGACACAAGTTCGCGGAACAGCAAAGGAACTATAATCCATTGATCTAGTATGGAATTCCGCAAAGTAACGCCTGAATCTATCAATTATTTGACCTCCGAATACTTACAATATTTTATTTGAAAATATTTTCAGTGAAATAATGAAATAATGATCTTTATTCTCTAAGTAGGCCACAAGGGCACTTTTACAAGTCTGACTCTACGGCGTTTCCCAAGAGGAGACCACTGAAGAGAAGAAAGCCGAAACAAACTCGACAGTCAGTAATTTTTTCGAAATAACTCTTATATCTATTACAATATTTGTACTTAGCCTATCCTAAATATATGTTTAGAGTATATAAACTCAATGCGTAGTTCTTCAAGAAAGCATATCAAAACTTATAAAAGTAAAAAAAAAAATAGAATATAAAAAAGCAAAATAGTGATTTTTTATTTCAAACAACTTACATACGTTTAATATGCCACCTTATAAGAACCGTGTCCCGGTAAAAGTAAATTATTTGGTTTCTGTTTTGGGCCATGCATTTTGTCTGTTAAATAGTCCGCTACCCTATAATAAGCCTTTGCCATTAGGGACTCTTTTAAGTACTTTTTGAGAGCTGGAAACGATAATTTCAAAGCATCATCTGGTAGCTTATTATAAAAATGTATACATTGGCCTACGAATGATTTGGCTACTTTACGAAAGCGGAAATTTCTGATAGCGATTTTGTTTTTATTTCTAGTATTAAAATTGTGGATATCTGAATTCTTAGTAAAAGACTCTAGGTTCTTAATCACATAAATAATATTCTCATAAATATATTGGGACGCTACGGTTAATATGTACAGACAATGAATTTATACAACTTTATAATAGTGTAGATATATAACGAAGTAGTCCAGGTTTGGGAATTTTATTATAATGATGGTCAAAAGTAAATATACCTAATTGTCACGAAAAAAATTAAAAATATCTAGTAACTAACCGATCTTCTTTCCGATCGTTTCTGACTTGGTCGAAAAATACCGGCGGCGTGTCCCCATTGTATTGCCAGAGATTTTTTTTGGAACAGGTAAGAACCCAATCGGGGGTCGCAGCCCCGATCTCTTAAACGGTGACCTATATTTACCTTTGATTAAAATGTGCTCAAGCTGTTAAGCAAATTCAATTTAAATACTTTTTCTCTTGAGCCCGGGCATTGTAATGCCGCTAACCATATCTTGTATATGTCACTTAACCCGAGTAGCGACAAATTCAATATCACGAAATGTATCGGCCGTATAACGATATATCGCTCAATCGGCGACATTGCAGTGCCACATCAAATTTGGACCCTGATCGTAATTGCGGTCAATACGTTGACTGAAAATTGGACTTTTAAGCTTAATTTAGACTTTGAAGTAAAATTTTTAGTACAAAAATATGTATATCGTAGTACATTGTTACAATGCATGGTTGAAGTGACAATGGGCAAGCCATGTAGCCCGGAGAACGGATGGCTGTTGGGGCAGTAAATTCCTGGAGTGGTCGGGTAGGTGGATGGATCCTCCTGAGGTGCGTCCTTGTGAGGGTCGCGGGGAGTCTGTGGATGCGGTCTGCGCAGGATCGCACTCTGCGGCGAGCTATAGGGACGGCCTATGTTCAGTGGACGTCCGTGGTTGATATATAGATAAACTAGAAGGCGCCCGCAAGATCGTTCGCGGAGGAGAAAAAGTCATAACCACTCTTTTTTTCTTTAGTTTAGTCGGGTAAAAGTATCCTATAACCATCTGGAGTAGGGATGTCACGAATGACGTTTTCGTTACATTCGCGAATGCGAATGCGAATGCGAATATTAAGGTTCCAAACGCACGAATGCGAATGCGAATGCGTTTGCGAATGTTTTTGAAACCCATTAAAAAAACTCAGTAAATCAGTCAGTTTTTTATTTCTCTAATTACCTATTTAACATAATATGGCAGTAGAAAGAAAAAAAATAGATCTCATAGGTTACAGTCTGTAACTGTACTGTACCATATAATGTCATTACGCAACACAACAATCACAGTAAACCAACTTAGTGAAAACTAAAAATGCTCCCTCCCTATCGGTCAAAATGAATCACGTCATGCAGCTAGCGCGCTCTGCGCATGCGCGAGTCGGCAGTGGGCAGCCAGGGCGGGCGAAACTTGTCACGACCTGCACACAATCGCATTCGCCAATAATTCGCATCGTTTGATGCGAATGCGAATTTCTATGCGAATGTTTCAAATGATACGAATCATTCGCATATGCGAATGCGAATGCGAATATTCGTGATATCCCTAATCTAGAGATACCCAGCTACCCGAGTACCAAACACAGTTGACATCCGTTTAGCCGATTTAGCGTGATGAAGCCACAACGACACATACAAACTTACAAACATTTCATTTTTACAACTTTATAATAGTATAGATATTACAATGCAGAAAAATAAAGTCATAATTTCTTAACACTCTTTCGTAACCCTATCTATGACCCCCTGTTTTTCATCCAAAGGTTTAACCGGACTGGTTCACGCTTGCCCGGCTCTAAGTGAATGTGTGGAGGCGTCGCCCGTGAATGATGGATGACGTCACGTCACAGCACCCGGCGATAGAACTGCGCTATATATCACTATATGTATCAGGTAGTGGGTTGGTTTTAGAATTATGACGATGAGAAATCTATACTAAAATTGGGATGATTTTTTTTTAAATAATCATCAATCCAGTTTTTTTATATGCAAAAACTTTAGAGCATTAAATTAATGAAAATAACAAGCTGTGTCATTACAGAACAAATTATTCATGCATTTAGGCCAGTAACATAAAGACTTCCTCGGAAAAGTGAATATTACAAAATATAACATTTTACATTTCGTATTCATTTTTGGCATTGTACACATTTCCTAGGAATTTATTATTTATTTAAACTTCATTGCACAAAACAAAAGTAAGTACCAATGGCGGACTTAATGCAATCTCTGCCAGTCAATCATAGGGCCAAGCAGAGATGCATAAAAATGGAAAAATAAATCAGTACTGACAGCGTTAGGAACACAAGCATTTAATTTAAACATAATCACTTATACCCACACACAAAATATATACCAGCTTCGGTATGTTGTTTCAGCTGTCAACAAATTATATATAGGCATCCTATGTAAGCTATTGCAATACTATGTACCAAAAGTTACATGTCATTGAAATTGTATGCAATGACGGATTACTTTTCCGTTAACATATCCATTACATTTCACAAGTCACTTGAGATTTCCACTTTCATTAAGCAGAGAACATTACAAATAAGTTAAATAACACCAAGCTTACCACACCGCAAATCAATTGAAAATCGTCACAATTGTAAAGCGAACCCCTTGATTAACCTCCGCGGGCATCACCGGTTCATCCGGTTTTAATGCCCGGGTTTTAATGCCCGGGTTGTAACGCCGGGCATTGTGTAGACTCAATATCGGTAGCCTTATTGTCGACCGTGCGGCGGTGGCTTTGTCGATAGAAATCACTCGACATTATGCGACGGATTCGATATTGAGATGTTGGAGCTTGAGAAATTATATTAGCATCTTCGGATGTGTTGCCCTATAAATGAGTTGAATTGGAAGTCAAATCAGGGTCGCATTCGTATTGAAAAAGTTTTTCACTAGAAGGCACCCGCATCTTTATTTGCGGCCGAGTAAAAGGCATAACCTCTCTTTTTTTTCTTCCGCTTAGTCGGTTAAAAAGTATTCTATAACCATATGAAAATACTCAGCTACCCGTGTACCAAAAATAGTTGAAATCTGTTTAGCCGATTTTGCGTGATGAAGCCACAACGGCACATATAAACATAAAAAAATATTTTTGGTTTCATTGACCTTGAAATAGTCCTTTACAATAGTTTTTTTTTTATATCTTCAATGTACAGACATTTCATTCTTACAATTTTATAATAGTATAGATTTACCAATATTATAGACCACAATATGTTTAGATAAGTAATGACATATAAGGGAAAATATTTGAGCGTTATACACACCTCCTTGCCATCGCCACATTATTGGCCATTTCATAGGAGTCTATCCATCTATCTATCAGCCACGGCCACTGCTGAACATAGGCCTCCCCCACCTTGTGCAGACCGCATCCAACTACTCCCCGCGACCCTTACGAGGTCATCCGTCCACCTAGTCGGGGGCCATCCTACACTGCGCTTTCCTATGCATGGCTGCCATTCCAGGATTTACTGCCTCAACGGCCATCCGTTCTCCGGGCTACATGGCCCGCCCATTGCCATTTCAACGATGCACTCCTGTGAGCTATGTCAGTTGCTTTAGTTCTTCTGCGGATATCTTCATTACGATTCTATTACGAACAGAAACCCAGAGCATAGCCCTTTCAATTGCATGTTGCGTAACTCTGAGCCGCCTTATGAGTCCCATTCATTATTTTCATTTCATTACATTCAGGAAAAAATAGCATAATTCTGATTAGGAGCAGAAACCCACGGTGCCTACAAGACAACCAAAAATAACACCTCAGTTTAAACGGTGCTCGTCAAAAATTTGGTGATGGTAAGAAGGCGTTTAAATATTCACGAAGAGCAAGTATTAGTGTGATAAGTTTGAATATTTTCTTCCGTCGTTTTGGATACTTTATATGGACTAGAAGCAGCTCACAACTCGTTGAGGAGGAAAAAACATAACCCTCTTTTTAGTTCCAGCATTGTTGGCTAAAAAGTATGTATAACCATTTGTAGTTGCCCGGCTACCCGTGTAGTGTACCAATAATGCTGGTTTTTTTTCGGTCATTTTCGCGTGCTGAGGCCGCAAAGGCACAAATACAAACATGCGAATCAAATAAAAAAAATGATTCAGTGAATTTAATTAGGTACCCTAACTCACTTTTTTTTGTTAATAATAATATTTAAATATATTCATCGTATCGATATTGCAATTTTACATCATTATTATAGTATAGATATCGTAGCCAATCTAGTACCCATAACATTAATAAGTATTGCTTAGTTTAAGACCTAGTCAATTTGCCTAAGATTGTTGTAAGAATACCATTATTTGTATAGAGATACTCAAGCATAATGATATAATGAAATGAAATAAATAATAATGAAATATGGTTTACTTTTAATCTGCATGTATCCTTTAAATAAACTGATAAGCATATTGGTCTATGTGCTTAATAATATTGGTCAACGCAAACAGCAAACTGTATGTTATCTATCAAAATAATACACAGTAAATATCAAATTAATTATCTGAACATTCCAGGCAACACCATCGCTCCCCTTACGCAAAATCAATTTATTTACATTAATTAAAACAGGAATAGCCGTGTTGTTATTAAATTAGTCAAATAAACAGTCGAAATTTTGCTTCCAAATCATCGGAGCGATCACCAAAAGTTTCAAGCTGAGCTACTTGAAAAGGTAACTGGTTGGAATTTACTTAGAAAGTCAACTAAATTAGGTAAATGAATTAGTTTACGAGATAGAGATCTCGCGAAGGGTAGTCTGTAAGTATCAGGGTTCAATAACATTACTCTAGTGTAGTAGTGGTTTATTCCACGAATTTCATGTTTACGCGTGTCATGTGAAATTTCACCAAAACAAAAACGTCTAGATGCAATAGAAAAGATAAAACTGGTTGAAAATGTTATACTTCAGAACATAGCTTCGATAGCTTAGTTAGTTAAAGTTGTGTTGGCGTTAGAGACGCGGGTTTGAATCCCCCTCGAAGCATTAAGTTATTCAACTTTTCGCTTTTTTATCTACATAAATAAAATTGTAACAAAAAGGCCAAAGATAAATGAAGATATGATATAGAATATATATTAACTCAAGAAATTTCTAAAAAATCCACTGTCTGAAGATAAACAACTATTTTAAATGACATCGTTGACAGGTTGGCATGGCATCTCTCTTTCTTTAATCTTAAGTTTTGGTGTGGCCGTCTAAAGCATGATCTATTCATAAATAGATACATAATCCTGATCCTTATCCTTACTACATTATAAACGTGAAAGTATGTATGTACGTTCCACTATTGCGCAAAACTGCATAACAGATTTGCGTAAAACTCTTAAGTAATATAGCTTTAGATATCAGAATAGGACATAGGCTACAATTTTCGAGGATGTTCATTCATAAAATGGGTTTTTTAACAATAAGTGGAAAAGCCTTAGTAAACCCCGAGTTTTATTTATTGTGACATTTCTATTGCGAAGAATTATATTTATCAACAAACAGTTGCTGGGAAACCAATTTGATACGTTTCAGTACAATGATATAATATTAAAAGAGGTAGATACCTACACGATAATCCACGAGTAAAAATGGCCAGGCTTTTCATGGTATATTATTGCGGTAGTATCTATTTGTGTAACTTCCTATCTATATTATTTATAGTATAAACGTGAATGTTTATGAGAATGTACGTTACGCTGGTACGCAAAAACTAAATACAAGATTTGCGTACAATTCTGCAGTTATGTAACTTTAGATATCAGAATAGGACATAGGCTACAACTTTTGAGGGTATTCATTCAAAAAAAGGTTTTTTTTTTAACAATAAATGGAACAACATGACCTTTTGTAACCTAGCAACAGTACCTACACGATTAAGCAAAGAACTCACCTTCCGTATATGGCGTATCATACAAATAAGAGAATGTCTTAATTTAGCCGGATAATAGCCCGTTGTACATCTTGGCCTTGCAATCATCTCTGAACGATAAACATTTTGTTACAAAAGTATGGTTTAAAAATAAGATAAATACATAAAACGGGTTCTTTTCAACAATAAATGGATAATCAACACTTTTTGTTAACTCTGGCATTTTTATTCCGAATAATTATCTGTAACATATTATAAAACTCTTACGTTACTTTGACCTATTGACAGACAACGCACAGCCTAAACCGCTAAAGATATAAGCATGAAATTTGGAACATACGTTCCAAAGAAGAATATATATTTAAGAATATACATTCTTTATAGTAGGTGGACGTGTACTAATATTTTTTTCTATAATAATCAATTATTAAGGAAAAACACGAAGAGGGAGGGAGGGAGGGAAAGAGGAAGAGGGAGAGAGATGGAGGTAGGGAGAGATGGATAGTTGAGGGGGGGAGGGAGAGAGATAGGAAGGGAGGGAGAGAGGGATAGAGACAGAGAGAGGAAGAAAGGGAGGGAGAGAGTGGGAGAGAAAGGTAGGAAGGGAGGGAGAGAGTGGGAGAGAAAGGAGGAGGCAGGGAGAAAGAGAGAGAGAGAGAGCGAGAGATATGGAGGGAGGGTGGGAGAGACAAAAAATTGATGTCGTAGTAAAATTATGACGTCGGTTTTCTTATAACGGTAGCACGTAAAATTATCGTTCGTAAACCGACTTTACAAAATACTATCCTTTTGAAACGCCGAGGGACCTTGTAGAACATTTTATTTTGGCCAGTATGGGGAACTTCGCCAGTCTCTTCTGCTCGTAGTCTAGCAGGCGTTCAAATTAAAAGTGCCAGTGTTGCCTTCTTATGGAATAATGTTCAATATCCCCATTTTCTCACTCTAAATCCGTTGGTCGCTGAATATCTTCTGAGTATTTTTTTAATCAGTCAACAGCATCGGACAACCGACAGAAAAAGTTTTCTTCGTTTATTTCTCTGGTTTTACCTAAAATCTACGCGGACGAAGTCGCGGGCGGCCGCTAGTATAATATAAAACACAAATCTTCCTTGTTAAGACGAAGCAGAAGTCTTCACTAAAAGTACCTGAAGTTGTACTTTTAGTGAAGACTTCTGCTTGTAGTGCTGCTTAGAGTTTGACCAGCGAAACATGATACTCGAAAAATGCGGTAAATTTGAAAAAATCATGACCTGGCAATACGGAATGCTTAAACGAAGTAGGTTTTATAATTTGACAGCTTTTTTAATATTTGAAATTGTTGCCATATAAAGAATTCTCTTTCAAGGTCAATATTATGTTTCTCTGGCCAAACTCTATAATTATTTTCATGGAATCTTGTCATACGGTATTTCGGGTTGGGGAAAGCAACTGACAGACAGACTTTATTTGTGGTACAAAACAAGCCTTTCGATCTACTTATATATATAACCGGAATTCCCTTGACTCCTTAAGAGAATTTTTTATAGTAGTGTCCTAATATATTTATGAGGGTTAAATAATATAATATTTATATTATTAAGAGACATTCAATGAAAATTCAGATATCATTCTTAATACTAGATATAAAGATAAAATAAGTTACCAGGTGACGCTTTACCATTTCCGGTTCTCAAAATAAACTTTAAATCGTCTCTCAACAAAGGCATATTATGGGGGTAGAGGACTATTTAACAGACAAAACTTCATAGCCCAAACCAGAAACCAAATAATTAACTTTTACCGGGACACGGTTCTTATAAGAAGGCATATCAAACGTCGTAGGTTGTATAAAAATCGTATTCTGCTTTTATTATAAATATAATTTTTTTAATGCGTATTGTCCAGAACTACGCATTGAGTTTTAACTTAAAAAGATATATTTCAAAGTGACTAAGTACTAATATTGACATAATTAGGCATTTTATAGAAAAAATGCTGACCGTTGTTTTACTTTTACTCTATTGTCAACCTTGTCAAAGTGCCCTTGGGGCCTACTTCTATATCAATAAAGAAATGTGTGTACGTAAAAGATATTTCCGAAAAAAATAGATTTCAATTTTACATATTTGCTGTGTTATTGTGGTTTCATCACGCCAAATTGACTAAACAGATTTCAATATTTTTTGGTACACGCATAGCCGGGTATCTATAGATATTTATACGACACTTTTTACCCGACTACACTACAGTATAAAAGGCGGTTATGATTTAACCATCTTTGGATACCTGGCTATGTACCAAAATAAGTTAGCAAGGAAAAATACATGTTTACAAAACATAAAAGAAATAAAAATGCTTGACCAGCAAATACATACCATTTCACTTATTATATATATATACATATACATTTCATATTAAGTACTTTACCATAGCATAGAATATTATATACTTTTCGATTAAAAGAGAGAACGAATCACGAACCACAAATCATCCCTTCAAAAATTTCATTTAATCCTATCCTTCTGTAATTGAATATTTTCCTCCGTAATTCATTTCTTTCTGACGGACACAGAACAAAGACATATTTGCTTTGTACCACAGCCTACAAAGGCTACCTTGAGATCTGAGAAGGGTCGTAAGCGGATCTTTCTGAGCCCTTTATCAATCTACGTCAGCCTTATCAAGTTCAATGAACTCTTAATGCGGTTAATCGTTCATAAATTCTTTCCACGAAAGTAATTCAGCGCCCTTTTAAAGAAGATCGTTATCGTTTTCAAAAGTAGAAGTTATAGGACGGTAAACTTATTGATCTAAAAATAACATGTAAATGGTGCGACATCTTTTGCTCGGTAGGTGCACGATCTTTTGTTTTTGTCTTTTTATATAATTTCATACAACCACTTTCCTATAACACTTTTCCACACACTAATACGCTTAAGACCACACCTGACATCATGTAGTAAGGAGCAATTCTAAATTAAACAGCGGGTTACGTATGACTAATTTATTACCCTTCATGCATATTATGTAAGTATCCACATCATATTATCAGCCTAGCCACTACAGAGGAAAAAGCCAATATAGATAAACTCGAAAAGCAAGACTTGACCCACGCACCAATATCATCTAGATATCGTTAGAGCCGTTTCTGAGAAAACAATTACGTATCTATACTATTATCATCATCATTCATGATCTAACTTAAAAGCTACGCTCCTATCGGTGGAGTACCCGCCAATTGCTCTCTATCTTCGGCCAGAGACTTGACTTCTTGGTACGACCTGACGGTAACTTTCTCCTTTACTTGTGCAAAGTAGGTGCACCTGGGTCTTTCTCTTACTACCTTCCCATCAACTTTCCCCAAAAAAAAAAGTTTTTAAAGAACCGGTCATGTCGTAACAAGTGTCTTATCATGTTCCCTCTTCTAGTTTCAATGTTTCTTAACAGGCATATTTTTTCCTCTGTCATTCTAAGAACTTAACAATTTAGAAATAAAGTAACAATTAAGAATTCTAAAACTGCAGAAAAATATTGTTTCTGTCAAATATTGCATTCTTGTAACAGGCTTTTGAATACCCGTCAACTACCCATTAAGACGATTATAAAGAGCCCAAACTTGGTTGGATTATTACAGAGATGACGACGTTCCGGATCCACCATCAGATGAACTGGATGGGATAATAACATTGCATTTTTACCGAACTTACATAAGTACATACGCCCAATATTACCTCACTCGGAAACCGGGACGTGGGTCAAATTTAACTTGCAAGATGTGTTTACAGGCGGACCTCATGATAAAACAAATCTTGTAATATAACAAATGAACACCACACTTGCATATTTTTTCCTTCTGAATGGAAATAAATATTTGGAGTATGGATGCATACTAGAATGAACTTCAAATTAATATTTTATTTACAGCAAAATACAGCGACAAAAAGTTAATTTTACTGGTCTCATTATAGGTATGTTTTCAATCATATTCAACTTAGTTGTTACATTTGAATAATTACCTACTTATAAGTATGTCCTCAAAACAGTCATAAAACACTAAAACGTTGATAATATCTGCACAGATATATAGGTTAAAGTGTATTTCTTTCTTAGCCTTTCCGCAAACAAAAAGGATATCCATATTCTTTACTCAAAACCAAACCTAAAAAAAATCTGACAATAAACTTTAACTCTCAAGAGAAACGCAAAAACAACTTATTTCATCAGAGATGAAATTCAGCACTCGAAGTTAATAAACTTTTTTATCAAAAACTCCCTCAGCTCCCGGTCTACAATTGTAAGATCGGTCAAACGATCCTCTCGAAAGCTTTTAATCTGTCCAATAAAAGTTGTTCATTCCAGTTTATTCCGGATAAAAAACATTATCGGGCTCATATTTCAAAAGAAGCTGAATCACTTCATATCTCGGTATTAATGGATTGCTTGGCTTTAATTCAATGATTCTCGGCCATTAGGAGTCGGCTCCTGGTCTATTGTGAAGGAAGTGTGATTGATAAATTGAATTGAGAGGGAAGGATTTCTCAATGTCGCGTTCATTGGATGTTTATTGCATTGGGTTGACAGTTATTTGTGAAAATAATGGTTTCCAGTCAGCTGTATTTGGAGATAAATATTGTTTTTTTGTTTTTTCTTTTCGTCCTTTCGGACAGGGTAAGACCATAGGCCATACTGCCACGTCTTCTCGTGATTATTATTAAGTGTTAAATCCAGTTAATAATGTTTTTAGTAATTTTCTTTATAAGTAGTCAAATCCAGTGGTAATGTCTTCAGTTTTAATAATTTCTCGTAAGTCAAATCCAGTATTATTGTCTCCAATAATTTATTTTCCAGAATCCAGTATTAGTATTAGTGTCTTCGTTGTTAGTTTCAAAGTCAAATCCAGTATCAGTGGCATGTGGTTTCATTTTAAATCCACTTTTTATTCCGATATAGACAGTATAATAAGCTACATCCAGAACACATTTTTTTTTTAAGTAAACAATAATAATAATCCACACCAAAGTCTGAGACTGATGTGTGATGCATATCCAAAATTAAACTCATACCATACATTTATTATTATAAGATGATATTATACAATATAGGTACAATTATATTTCTCCTACAGTACTAAGTAAAAACTTATATAAAGGTAAATATGTACAACTATTTACAATGAGATCTGTAACGTTACGCGGCCGCGCGCGGGACTAAATCAGAGCATTCATATATTTGAGTTAGTTCATCCATCAACACAAGGCGCTGAATGCCGAAGGATGGACAGTCATAAATTATATGCGATATAGTTTGTTCATGCAAGTTGCAGTTAGAACATATAGAACTGTCAACCATTTTGAGACGATGCAAATGAAAATTCAGTCGACAATGACCGAAACGAAGACGAAAAATGATGGAATAAAATTTTCTGTTCATCTAAATGTGACTTTTACAGAACCACGGTTGACTATTAATCTAACATTTAGTGGCGCGTACCATAATCCTTTTTTCTCAACTTGAACAGTATGATTCCAATGTGTTTTCCAAATTCTACTCATTCTTTGTTTTAAATTATGAATCAGATCTGAATAGGGCAAGGATACATTAAAGTAAGTGTTATTTGTAGAATTTGTCGCATTAATTGTTTTGGCCAAAAAATCTGCCATTTCATTCCCTATAACTCCTATGTGAGACGGAACCCACATAAAACTTATTTCTATGCTATCGACACTAAACAATTCGTACCACAGTTCTTTTATTGCGAATATTAAGTAATTGGTTTTTGCATGGAATTTATGATTCTCTAAATTTTTAAGAACACTCATACAATAACTAATTACAAGCCATTTTTGATATCCTTGATTCTGATGCTTAATATGTTTCAGTGCTGCAAGGATAGCTACAGTTTCAGCTGTAAATATACTGGAATTTTCATTAAGTTTATACCCCAAACCTTTATTCAACAGTGATAGTCTGTTAAAAAGGCAAAAGAAATATTAGTATCAATTTTTGACCCATCAGTATATATCATACGATGGTCACTCCACTCGAATAATTTGTAATTGACTTCTTCTTTGGACGATAACTTACTATCAATGACAATGTTCATGGCTGGGAATTTACTATCAAAAGTACCTTCATAGCATGGCAACACTAGAGAAGAGGATTTGTAAACATTGGAACTGTCAAAGAGGTTTAATAATTCAGTTAAACCCTGAAGAATATATATAGGGTTACGAGTCATTATCGGAGGTAAAGCTAGAATATTAGACAAAACTTGATTATTAGATGAATACAATTTCAATATAAATCTTTCTTTTAAATACTTAAATCTTATAGATATTGGAGGGAGGTTACATTCAACTTGCAAAACATTTATTGGTGTGCTTCTAAAAGCACCGGTTATTAAACGCAGGCATTTCTTTTGTATCTAAGGCATCTACAAGTTTATTGTTATCAGCGAAACACACGAAACCGTACTCGAAATGGCTACGAATCATTGATTTTGTAATATAAGCAGTATTTTAGGGTCCGCGCCCCAATATGTTGATGCCAATGATCTTAAAATATTGAAAGCTCTGTCAGCTTTTGCAGTTACATGATCTATATACTTTTTTCAGGATAAATTATGAGTGAACACAACACCTAAGAATTTAGTTTCTAATGAAAGAGGAATGACAGCATTATTATAATAAACATTAGGTATAGAAGCATTCCTTTTCCCAAAGATAAGTAGTTTCGATTTGAGAGGGTTGACATGAAGTGCAATAAGCTATGTAAAGCATTATTAACTATATTGAGTAAGTTTGTTATGTTTTTACCAGTAGCATAAACCACCAGATCATCAGCAAATTGCAATTTTTTAAAATCTTGTCCCAGATTTAGATTCAGACGACGAATATAAAGTATAAAATCAATGGAGATAAGATTCCACCCTGACATACCCCAACAGAGGTAAATCTAGGTCCATAAAGATAACCATTATATTCAACAAAGACTTTCCTTTCAGACAAAAAGTTCCTGATCCATTGAACCAATTTTATTGGGAGCCCGATGGAAAGCAGTTCAGTGGAAAGGACATCAACATTGACACTATTAAAGGCACCTGCAATATCGAAAAAAACTGCAATAGAAGAGTTGTGATTGCAAAGACTATTCTGCAAATCCAGCTGTAACTGACAAATGCTCTCTACAGATGATCGGCCCCTACGAAATCCGAATTGATTTGATGGTAATATATTATTATTTTCAACAAAAAATTCAATTCATTGTTTCAGAAGTTGCTCAAATATTTTCCCAACACAAGATGTAAGAGCAATTGGTCTATATGAGTCTTCATTTAGCCTAGGTTTACCAGGTTTGATTATGGGAACTAAGCAATCAGTCTTCCAAGATGAGGGAATTTCATTGTTACTCCAAAGATAATTTAATATGTTCAAAAAAGTTTCTAAAGAACTTTCTTTTAGATTTTTAAGCATTTTATATGGGAAACCATCTAATCCAAATGCACTGTCTTTCCTTGAATAAATTGCTGACTTTAATTCTTGCAAAGTAAAAGGATGTATCAAGAAATTATTGGTGAAGTTTTGATCATGATTGTGGGAGTTAAAGTTAAAATCATTAGCAACATGATCTGGGGTGTATTTTTGAAGAAATTTAGAGATCCAACTGTCATCATTGTTATTGCTAGGAATAAAGGACTTATTAAATTTACGCATATATTTCCAAATTATGGAAAGAGGAGTACAACGATAAAAAGTGCTATACAATGAGGTCCAACTTTTAGTTATTTCTGTCTTCAATATAAGTTTTTTTAAAGCTTGTAACCTTTTAAATTCTAAATATGAATTCTCAGAAGGGTTATTTTTAAAATTAATATTTATTTATTTATTTAAACTTTATTGCACAAAACAAAAGTAAGTACAAATGGCGAACTTAATGCCAAAAGGCATTCTCTACCAGTCAACCATAAGGCCAAACAGAGAAGCATGAAAATGGTGCAATGGCACCATTTTCATTAATATAGGCATTCTTTGGATTTTGCACTGCTTTGGAACATTTCACATTCCACCAAGGTAAGGGGGCCTTCCTCCCCGACCTCCTAGAAAGAGTTCTTTTATTTGAAGGGCTACAGCGAATTGGAAGAGATGATTCTATGGCACATTGAAGAATCTTACAAAATAAAGTGTATTCTTCTAAAGGTGTACAAGACACAACATTAAAATTAGCCAATAACTCTTCAATTTTATCTTGATACCCTTTCCAATCCACCAAATTATAGTTTGGAAAAATTGGATATGGGTCCAAATTATTATTGTCAGGATGAACAATATTAGACCATTTATTACAACTCATATTTATTATTACAGGAAGATGATAGCTACCGAGTGGATCATTATGAACAGACCAGTCGCAGAACAAGGCTATCGATGGACTAACCATACACAGATCAAGAGCATTTGAACGCAAAATTAAAGAACTGACTGTAGTGGGTTGACCTTCATTAAGAAGCACTAGATTATTTTCCTCAATAGCTTCTAATACATCTCTACCTCGAGGAACGGTAGAATTACAACCCCAGGATATGTGATGTGCATTGAAGTCACCAGCGAATACCATTGGTCCAGGAATAGACTTAATTAGGGTATTGAGTTTAGCTTTAGTAAATTTTGCATAGAATCATCAAATTTAGTTTTAACCATAGAATATGCAATACTGTTGTGTATTAAAATTGCCACACCATTATGTTTATTACCAGTGTCATTCCTCTCAATACTATAACCTTTAATGTTTAATCGTTGATTAGGTCTTAACCAAGTTTCTGAAATAATACCAATATGAATATTGTGGTCATAAAGAAAATTTGACAATACTAGTCTATTGCTAACAATACTCTGAGCATTCCATTGCATAATATTCAATTTATTATTCATAAAAATGAAATAAATAATTCAGTTTAATTTTAGGATTACGAGTATTGATAGAAATTATTTAAGTAGACTAGATTTTTATAATAATTATGCTGTCTATTCTGCCGTGCAGTACTTAAACGACAGCAAGTGCTACGTGCTGTTGCAAGCACCTACCGTCGTTTAAGCACTGCACGGCAGTATTGGGTATATTTGTTTCATGTTTTCTTTTTTGTCATTGTCTCTAGTAAAATATTTTAAATACTTTGAGTGCTTATCGGTTTTTGATTAGTTTTATTTAAGCTGCCTATTTTGACTATTGCTTCTATTAACAAGTTCATGATAATATCTGAACTTAAAAATGATGTAATTTGATCAGGCCGTGAGTTTAAGTTTGGAAAATGTTTTTTATTAAAGAGCTCTGCGTACTTTACTGTCTTTCTTTCCACCAAGACCTTATTTTCCTGGATTTTCTGTTGTTTTATGGGGCAGTTAGATGATATGGAAATGTGATTACCTGCACAATGGCAGCATTTTTCATTTCTTGGATCAGTGGTGCAGTCTGTGTATCTGTGGTTTCCTTGACATATGGAGCACCTTAAGTCATTTTTGCAGAATTTACCAATGTGTCCAAAGCGAAGACAACGAAGGCACTGCTTCACTGGCGGGATGTAAGGCCAGAGCTCAAAGCGCCAGCTGTTAAGGTCGACGCTTTCTGGTAAAACAGGACAGGAAAAGATAATTGACACAGTTTTAGTAGGCTCTAAAGTGGTTTTGCCATCAGCATTTGTAACTTTACGCATAAAGCGCCGTATGCAGACAATGTTCTTGGTGGTCAATGTTGAATAAATTTGTTCGTTCGAAAGATTTGTCGGCACGTGCATCATAACGCCGGTAACCTCGCTGGCAGCTGCGGGTATAGACGCCTTGAATTTGAATTCATCTAGAAATTGCTTATTGGCCAGTGCAGCATTGGCCTGGCCGGGACGCTCGAATATTACGCCTATTTTGAATTTATTAACACGCTGCAACCGTTTTACGCCTTTGTTGTAGCGTTTTATGCAGTTAGCCAGATGCATCATGTCCCGGTTCCCTATCGGTTTATCCGGGACGGTGCTCTCCATGAATACAATGTATTCGAAGTTAGCGCCATCTTCAGGGTAAAATCTGGCGTAATTAGGAACTTTGAATACTGTATACTTGTCGACTTCTATTTCGAGTGATTTTACAGAGGAAAAGTCCGTGCTCTCGTCGCATAATTCATCGCGAACTGTGTCGACTTCTTCATTCTCATCAGTCTTCTTTTTTCTTTTTTTTGCTTTTCCCATAATTATATTTATTTACTTACGCACTCTGGACAAAGTATTTACGGAAATATATGTACAAAAAATCTACAAATCTTATTTATATCGCGCCTTTTAATTCAGTTTCAAAAAAGTCGCTAGTCCGTTCAGCGTTCCCGCGCTTTTTTCGATAAATATTGATACAAAATTAGATTTGAAACTGATTAAAAAAAAATTCATTGCGATTATTTTTATACCATTGTTTAACCCTCGGGGAAAAAATAAGGGTGTTGTAATTTTGACGCATGTATCTCACGAAATAAACATAGAGCGTATATTTGTGTGTGTTAGTCTGTCTCTGGTATTGTAGGCTTAGAATCAAGCTGAGTGAAGCTGAAAAGGTGGATTCATCGAGAGTATAATATTTTTAGCTACGGTTTAAGACCACAGAATTTTTAAGAAAATCTGTTAGTAGCTTAACAGATTTTCTTGAAAATTCTGTTCGAAAATTATAAGCATTATTCTAGATGTATCAGGGATTTATATCCGTTCACTAATTACTTGTTTAAACTTTTAAGTCATAGTAAGAAGGTATAAATTCAACAACAACGGTAACTGCGAGCTAACCTAGCGAGGTATGGGAGGAGCATAAGTCAGAGATGTAGATAAGAGCGTTAAGTATGAATTTGGAGAAATATAGAAAAAGAAGACCAAACACAAGAATGAATAGAATGGAAGATTATAGAAGAAGGATAAAGAATGTATAACTTTCTACATTTTCTATTAGTGGTAACAAAAACATATAATTTGAACAACAATTTAAATACAACCTAACCTAGCAAAGTATGGGAAAAGTGAAAGTTAAATGTTGCGAAGAACGTTAGGTATGAATATGAAGGATTACAGAAGAAGAGGAAGAAAAACAAGAATGAATAATAAATAGAGAACTAAACATGCAGCAAAAGCATCCAGCAGAGCAGTGAACCGAAATTGATGGAATTATTTCAAGGATTAGATGATTGGTATCTTAGCAACAAAACGCAGAACATGAACAAACCAGGATTATAACCCTTTTTTATTACATTTGAAGTAAAGTCCGCGCCTTATAAATTATAAACAATGTTTTTCCCTAGTTGAAGCGAAAGCAAAAGAAAACAATGGTTTTAAATAAAAAACTAAATGTTTCCTCTGTATTCAACGGTAAACCCACTCGCTAAAACAAACTCTAACCGTGTTATAAAAACCTTTGTACTCTTTTAAAACTTGTGTAGATGCATATATCATTAGGCATAAAGAAAATTCTAGACTCCCTATCACATACTAAAAGCGTATCTTAATAACGGCACAGAATTGGAATCTGTGTGCAATTTAAAAGAGAGTTCACATTTTAAACAACACAAACGTTAGATATGAGTCGGCGAGTGCAACCAGTCGATATTATCATGTAGATGTTTTTTTTTCAGTCAAAGGAATTCCAACTTTATTCCATTTCGCTTTATAAGAGTTGTGTTAAATTTGCCGTGTGTGACATATCAGATGCAGGTTAAAATGCAGCGAATTATTCCTGATATTCTGCTGCTACTACTACAAAATAACATGACGTTATCTAGTTGTTTTGTTTAAAGTCTGCTTTTATGCTGTGATGAAAAATATTGTTGGTTTGTTTGTAAAATTTAAACCTTTTTGAGCCGGGCGCTGGGAAAATAAATATTATTTAAAGAACTAAAGTAAAGTCAGTTTCAGATTATCCGGGCCAGCAACATTAGACAAAAGAACCCGGATCCTTTGTTTTCTGATCATTGGAGACTTTTCCACTTTATTTTTGGACGATGACAGTAACATGCACTTATTTTGTGGGTTGTTACATTTTACTCTATTTTAAAGTGCTATATATTATCACACTCCTATCTCGTAAAAGGTAAAAGGGTTTTAAATTCATACAAGCTTTATCGATCAAACTTTTAGTATTCTCGCTACATCATATAAAAAATAAGAAGACAGAAGTCCCTCAAAAAAAGAAGTTTTAAAGATAACATATAAATTGAAAAGACACTGTAATTACTTACTACATCCCAAAGGCATTGTGATAAGCTGAAAATGGTATTCTTAAAATAATTCAGTAGGTACCTACGACAAGAAATATAACGACCATTTTACAAAGTACAAAAGTTGAAATCAATGACACCAATAATAAAAATACAGGAATAGGAAAAAGTCCATCAGCAGAAACGTGTTATATCAGACATTTTTGAAATTGCTAATCAAGTGCTCTGTACTTTCGACTTTGTATTGGATTTCGTTTTTTTAAACAATATTTTAATTATTTGATTACAAAATCATTTTTTTCTAACTAAACCAACCCAATGAGACAATTTTAACATTTTCAATTAATCCGATTCTTTCCATAAATCATTAATATTTTTGGTTCTTGATAATCCTACTACAAAATAAGTCTGACTTGAACCCAAAATCGAATTAATTTAAAAGCAATAAAAACGTTTAAAGTCATGATTACTAGAGGCTCGTGTCACAAAAGCCTGTAACTTGTATTGCAAGTAGAGGTCTGTTTTTAACCGACTTCCAAAAAAGGAGGAAGTTATATGTTCGATAGTTTGTATTTTTTTTAGTATTATTATTTTTATGTATGTTCACCGATTACTCCGCCAAGTGTAGACCGATTTTAAAAATTATTTTTTTATTTAAAAGGACATACTCCCGAGGTGGTTCCATTGCCACCAAATTGGGATGTGATGATGAGATCCCAGGGAAATCGAGGGCAATCCTCAAATTTTATAGGCACTTATAACGTTTTTCATATATTTTCATAAGCTATTTTAGTATTTGCATATGGTAGTCATCATCTCATCATGCTGAGCTGATGACGGAAGGTACAACTCCTTAATAGTTAAGAGTTAGAGGATAATTCTTAAAAAAATCATCTATTACAGGTAGATACGTTAAAACTGTTAGTCATATTCTTTTTAGTGTGTCCCTGAAGTAGTCTCCTTATCACCAAGTCAGGATTAGATGATGGAATACCAGGGAAATCGAGAGAAACTCTCAAATATTATAGGCACTAACAATGTTTTGTATATATTTTTCTCAAGTTATCAGTTGTTTTCCTCTGGTTGTCATCATTTCATGCTGAGCTGATGATGGAAGGTACAATGAACGAACCAACTTTAATAAAAACACTACTAAAATCCATCACTAGAAAGCAAAAAATAACAAAAATAACCGACTTCAAAATAAACTATAAAGACATAAATAATGTTTTATGTACGGTACGGATCACATTTGGATCACCTTTTGAAGTCGGTTCCAAACCTGAAGTAAATAAAGTTCTTTATTCAACAAAAATACGAATTACATTGACTAAATATATATGTAGGTAGATAATAACCACAGATATAATAATAACTAAAGGCTCGCCGCCGCTGTTTTTAATAGTAAGAAATGCATTCATTTTGGCACAGACTTAAAAAGGTGATTCAAATGTGATCCGTACCGTACATAAAATATTATTTATAGCTTTTTAGTTTATTTTGAAGTCGGTTATTTTTTATTTAATTTTTTTTATTAAAAATATTGTTGGAAAGAGATCTCCGCTTGTAATGCAAGTTACAAGCTTTTGTGAATCGGGCCACAGGTCTTAAAACCATGTGATTATAAAATAGAACTTTGAGAAACGTAGACTCTCCATATTTGTTAGGACTTCTGTACAAACGCTTTGAAAACTGTGAACGAAACTTGGTTCATGATATATCATGTGAATTCATCCAAATAAAGTCCCAGAATCTAAACCCGCATACAACGTAAATTGAATTCAGTGAACGAGATAAAATCACCTACGTATTGCTAATATTAGTGCTAAGGCAGGTTTGCGACAGTATTCAAGAGGTATGATATAGTCTAGACATATTATGCGCATCCAGACCAATAATAGGTCTGAAATTTATTGATTTCGGTAAGCGGAACGAAACATTGACAAGTTTGAGACTAGCCCGTCTGGTGTTGTCTTAGTAGGCTATAATCGACTTGCGCTATAAGTTTCTTTTACTTTTTTTGACGACTGGTCTAGCTTAGCAGGAGTAACGTCGCCTGCGAAGCTGGCGGTCTTGGGTTCAAATCTCGATGAGGGCATAAATATTTGTTCCTGAGTCTTGGATGTTTTCCATGTAAATAGATAAATATATCATCGTCTATGTATTACTCATAACTCAAGCCTTATAGTTACATAGTTCGATTTGTTGTATAGTTGTCCCCTTAAGAATAACGAGTATTCTGAGCTTAAGAAAGAAACATATATTTATTATGAAACGCAAATGTGTACTTATTGTGTCACAAGTTAAGACACGGAAAATACGTTTGAAACAGGGTAGAAACTCTTGGAAAATATCTAGTATAATATAAAATCATTTTATAGCACGGTGCTACGTTTAAGTTACTGTTAGGAATTATATGAAATAAATTGGCTAGCCGGCAGGTAAATGAACGCTACGAAAGAGATCACTGCTCCCATAATCACCTTTGAGATACTTACTTGAACATCTCACTTGCTGAGCACCAATTTCGTTAGTGACAGACGCTCAGACAAATATTCCTGATGTTTCTGTGAAATTGAGCTGCGTTTCATTATCTTGAAGTCATTATACTTTCAAGAATGTTTTTGTCATTATCGTTACTGTCTAAGCTGTTTGGAGAACCTTGTTCAAAGAAAATTAGGACGACTTGTAATTTATCGTCTTCATAGTAGTCGCAGCAAATGGTTATTTATTCGTTAACAATGGGTTCCTAAAAAGTAATTCTATTTTTTTTCAGCAGGAGTAAAATTATATGTAAGTTTTATTAGACCAACAAAAAAGTATATAAAAACACTAATTTTCCTACCAATTCAATGTTTGGCCATTGAAGTGGTAGGAAAATTCATTTTCACTTATAATAACATGTATATATTAGAAATTAAGTAAACTGAGAGCACTTCGTACGAAATATACAGCAAAGTTAAATAACGCGTTCAAGCACTGGCTGTGCACAAGTTGCTTTTTTTTATATTATTTAATTGAAGAATAAATATGCAACCATTTTTTAAACCAACATTAAAGTGAATAAAATTATTGGAAACAAGAATATTCATTCAGTTTTACTGTACACCGTTACGTTACTTGAGTAAACTTTATACTACAGTTCACTCATGTAACACAGTGTACGAGTAAATGTTGAGCCCCACGTCGGGCGCCAATTTTGAAAAGTTACAATTATTCAATTCTTATTAGTATTATTTTCATCGACCGTATATTCATGCCGACAAATTAAGGAAACGGAGGGCACATCGTACGAAATACAATTTCATGAACTAACTTAATAAAGCACTGTCCAAGCCCATCCCGGGAACAGTTTGTTTCCTGTCAAAACGCACGGGACGTAGCAATATTGCATTTCTTAAATTCTTAAAGTGGCTTACGGAGAATTTGACAAATTGTATCAACGTACGTGGTGGCACTGCGTGCATGGGAATTGCTGGCACGAGAATACTCGCCTTATTTCTAAGCGATAAGGTATGTTTGCGTGGTTTGGGAGTGGGCCATAAATCTCTCTTGCTATTTCGAGATTTGATCTCGTGAAGTCTTATCTGGTCTGTTGACGCGCTATTTTGTTTTGCGGTTATTTAAGACACGTAAGAATCGAAGAGGAATGTGTTGTTTATTTGCGAAATATTGGAATTTTTTTGTTGCTGCAAATTTTTGAAATGTTTATTTCAGTTTTCAGTAAAGTATTTTTTTTTATATCACATGAATGTAAATTACATTGATATTCAGTTATGTTCAATAGTCAATGATGATTATAATTATATCGACGGTATAAAGTTTTTATTTTGATTTTTGTGTACTAAAATACTGTTTTAAATGGTGTTCAGAACTTGAAACGCTTTTCAGTTGAAAATGATTTTTATCTGAAATGTTATGTTTTAGTAACTTTTTCTTCCGAAATATTATTCAAATTAAAATCTTTTTAACCAAAAAGTCGCAAAACTCAAATTAATTTATAGGTGACTAAAATTTTATGATAATAAATTATATTCACACGTGAAAAATATGACAGCCAAAGATGAAATAACTGTAACATTTGAACGTAAAAAAACGCAGACATAGTTACCCTAGATCAAAATTTTACAAAATGTGAAAAGTCAATTTGTATTTAGAGAAACTACAATCCTAGCTCAGAAGCACAAAAAAACTTAACAACAGCCAGGAGCAGTCATTACAGCAGGACCGATCAGACACAAACAAATGACAGTCGGCACTTACAACAAAAAACAACAGAACACAGAACATTAAAGTTATTATAAAGTGGGGCACTTAGCGAGGCAGGAGTCGGCCACTTAAGGCGGCGCCGACCGACTTCGGAGAAGATGGCGGATGAGAAATGGCGGCGTGACGCTATGAATGTGCCGACATTGTGCCGTTTTCTAATGCGGAGTTCTAAAGCAAGCTTTTGATGCTTAGACAGTTCCTAGAAAGTAATAAATATATTTTTTTAATTTTAAAAATCTGGTCTCGTTATTAAATAAAAAAATCGACTGTAGTCAAATAGTCGCACGTTTGAATTTCTGAAATAATGCTTAAAAGGTGCTAAAAATATTACTTGTGATTTTCTGTCAAAACGTTACCCACAATTACCAGCCAGGATTTTTTACAAATAATTTATAGTTATGATCAAAATAATAATTGAAATACTCGTACTGTGACTAATTTTTACTTTAATTTTTAATGTATTTTTAATTACTTTTATGGTATCAAATAATAAATAAATGAGCTTTTAAACCGTATACACCATCAAAACCACATTTTATTATACCATAATTACTATACAGTACAGAAGTATAGGAATATATGTTTTATTATTAGATTATACATATTGATAATAATTATAAATTGTTATAGAAACTTAGATTAATATTAGATTTCGATACAAAATGCGATTGATTTCCATGTAGGCTTTTTTATTATCAATTAATCTTTATGATATGTATCTTCTTTAATTCAAATATAATTACAGTATAAACCTAAACTATGAAGTATTTGTCAATTAAAAATAGGACTAATGACCAAACTGTCCATTTCATGAGCGGAGAGCACACTTCACTAAGTAATTTGCCACTTTTCAAAGACACAGCATGTAAAAATAATGAGAAAATTTTAACATAATAGTATATATATATGTCATACATATTACAATAGTATATTTCAGAACGGAGTCACACTAAATGTTCGTGTTAAGAGCATCATTAAATTTAATAAATAAGTAATATCATTTAGTTTCTGACGTCCTTTCATTTTGTGTTGGGTTATTTCCAATATATAATCCAATATACTTAATCCTTCCGCTAATTATACTATTAACATAGAAAACATCCAACTCTCAGGAACAAAATATTCGTAAGCGATTCATAAAAATCTAGTTCAGCATTAACTAAATGACTAACACTACAGTAATGTGTAAATAATTATTTCCTACTTCATCATTTATTCTTAAAATTCAATCAATCTTGTAGTTTTTTATTAAAATGCCTGTGTCATACGGACGGACGGACATGACGTAACCATAAAGGTTCCAGTTTTGCCATTTTGGCTACGAACCTATGGCGCCAACGGTTTTGTTGATAGAGAAAATTCAACGTTTAAATAGTAGGTACACGATTTAAAGTACAAAACTTACAATTAAGAAAGTTCGCCGCGTCACTTTAATCCCTCCGTCCTCCAACTTTAAATCCAATATCGAAAGTAACAAAACAATTGTCGAAATCTGGTAATGAATTAGCCAAAAGTGCCGTTTGTCGTCGCGCGGCGGTCGTAACTTCCAATTATCGCGCTCGGCACAATTAGCCCGCCTTATATATTGCTATCGCGTTTACGAATTTTCTAAGTCTTAATGAATTGATTCGGTATACGTACGTTCTGAAACCATTTGGGATTCAGGATGCGAAAAACAAGTTGATTGCTAAATGAATACCACGTCATTTAGCCCTCCGCAAAGTATAGAACATGGGCAAGATGAAGATCATGATGAATGTCCATGTAGTACCCAGTCCAGTATTTGTTGGTATCTCAGTCCTCGAAGTTGTCGAACAATACGTTTATCTAGGACAAACAATCCAGTTAGGCAGGTTCAACTTCGAGAAAGAGATCAATTGACGGATTCAACTCGGATGGGCAGCGTTTCGGAAACTGCGAAGTGTCTACTCGTCCGCGATACCTCAGTGCTTGGAGAGGAAAGTGCGTATTACCAGTGATGACCTAAGGAGCCGAGACGTGGTCTTTAACTATGGGCTGCCTAAGGAATCTCAGAGTTACCAAGCGAGCTATGGAAAGGGCTATGCTCGGGATTTCTCTACGAGATCGAATTAGGAATGAAACGATTCGTAGACCAACCAAGGTCACCGACATAGCAAACGGGATAAGCAAACTGAAGTGGCAATAGGTAGGGAACATAGTTCGAAGAACCGATGTCCGTTGGGGCAGAAGGTTCCCGAGTGGAGACCGCGTACCGGCAAGCGCAGCGTGTATAACCGCAAGATGGTTGGACGACCTGGTTGCGGGGACTTTGCTGGGTACGGTTCGCTTCTATCTGGCCCATGTGGAGGTCTAAGGAGGCCTGTGTCCAACAGTGGACGTCCCATGGCTGAAATGATGATGATGGAAGTATAGAACGCGCAATGAATTGTTGGAGAAGTCTTCGGGGTAGACCTATATTAGCGTGTTGTTCCAAGCCAAAGTCTGAGGAAATGGGGTTAATATATCTAAGTTTTTTTGAGACGATAGTGCATGCTTACCTAGAAGTCTTTATTTTCATGAAAACGATCTCTTCAAGATGCATCTTGAAGAGATCCCAGTTATAATTAGTAAAATAATTATGTCTTTTAGGAGCTTTGGCAATGGATATGTATAGAGAGGAACTCCTAATTATCGCACTCGGCACAATTAGTAAGCTTTATATATTGCTATGGCTCGTACGAATTTTCTAAATCCTAATGAATTGATTCGATATAGTTACGTCTGTGTTGTTGCTCCGAAAACATTTGGGATTCAGGATGCGAAAACAACTTGGGGAGATGAGGTTGTTAGTTGAATTCTGAACATATTTGGTTCCTGGTTAAAATGTTTGCACAGCATTATAGTTGCTGAACTAGCTCGTGATCAATTGAACGGACGAACGGATTCCCTTTTGATAGGAATAAATGCGTTTAAGAAAAACAAAATTAATGGCATATTTGCATCATGGAAAGTAAACAGTTAATCACCGAGCTTAATAAACATCAGGTTAAGGGGATCCCACACGCGAATGACCTTCAATCCGTAGCTCTTCACTTCTCTGTGTTGTATATGTCTCATCATGTTGACAACCACCGTTATTGCCAATATACTGTTTCAGTTTATTTTCACGAGTCACAAAAACCAAGATAAATGCCATAAAAATTTGTTATATTAACGACAAAAAAACTGTTTTTGCTACTTTTCTTAAACACTATAGAACCTATTGAAAAACCAGGTGACAATTTTACAGTCAACATCATTACTCACTTATTGATTTTAGACTCATATCTAAGCGTCGCTTGACGAGGGAGCCCATACCATTTTAAAATAGAAAAAGGACTTTACTAATCTGTTTTTTTCTTGATTTATTAAGTATTATAACATTCCAGTTGATAAAAGCATAGGCCAAATACCAAGCTACATATAATTTTTACGGGGTTTGGAGCAAGAAGAATAATATTATATCATTCTAAAATCTGTGAAATTTACCGAAATTATCTGGGTAGCCCCTTAATATTTTCATCTGAAACCAGCAAAAACCGATAGTTGTTATAACAACTTTAGCACAAACCCTTAAACACACTATCCGGATCAAATTTAACACACATCTGCTATTCCGAATCCACTGTTAATCCACAAAGCTCATAATACCAAATCCTTTGTCTGAACTATTAAAACAGTATAAAATTCACGTGGATCCCCAATTAAATTTTAAAACAGCACTTCTGCTATCAGCTTAATTCGCATTCGGTATGAACAATCGTATCTGTGCCTAGGTCCGTTTCACACTCCATTTAGCCCGTCTGATAATCAGATTACATCCATCAGGAAGATCTGATGATTTTTGACGCTCTCGCGTTTATCCGATCGATCAGAGATTAAAATTGGCGCGGAACGAGGTGTTAAGTACTTTTATTTATTGAGCGTGTAAAATGTTCAACGCAAAATAAATATTTAATCAACGTCAACGTTTTGAGATTCGCTTCAATCAGTATGGATATATATCGATAGTTTGCTGATTTGTGGTTGGTGGCTGGTTTGCGGGTTACAAATAAGTGTGAGATCACTTTACTCTTCAGCAACTACAGTTTTGCGAACTGAATAACATTTTCCGATGTTGGTTTATAATTTTGAAGATATATTACATATAGGTAAATTATTGATTTCATACGACAGTGACTGGTCATTGGAGGATGTGTTTGGATTTCACACCCTCTTCGGTATCACGAGAAAAAATCCTTAACTAAATTAAGATACTCATTCTTTTGTGTTTTGAATAGTCATGTACCGTTTGCAAAATTTCAAAGTACCCTGAGCAGAACTTTTTTGGATGTTGTGATTGGCTGTGTTTTTTTTATGGTTGTGTGTGGTGATGTATCTTTTTGAGCACATCACATCAAAATGGCTTGACTAATTTAATTTGTAGATTGAATAAATAAAAAAAGAGGGAGGACACCTTCTACTATTTCAAGAATACAGATGTGCTTAGAAAAGTTACAACGTTATTAAATAAGATTTTTTACTTTTAATATCAACTAGTGGCTCTGTGAACTATTATAGACCTCGCGAGTCATTCAACCGCCATATCATATAGACATTAAATAAAAATCTGCTAAAAATGCCTGTAGAGGAGAATCGATGCAGATGGCCGTTGGGACAGAAAGGTTCTCGAATGGAGACCACGTACTGGCAAGCGCAGCGTGGGAAGACCACTAGATTAGGAGGCCTGATCTAGCAGCGGACGTCCTATGGCTGAAATGATGACAGAATAACAGCCGGACAGACATACGAAAGCATTTTTGCCTAATCTGAAACAGGGACGCTTCGCTTGCTACGCTCGCTCGATCAATTATGTCACACTTAATAGCAACACTTCTCGCAAAAATGCCCGTAGTATACCTCCTCTTGCTTAGTCTTGTAATTAAAAATCTATTATTCTATTATCAAAGTTGAAACGTGAAACGTAATCTTAACCCGCACCCAGTTTCCATTCCAATCTAAGTTTGCTAGTTCGCAACATTTTAAGTCGACTATTTGCTTTGACGGAACCTGTAGCTGCTCGGTATGCGACTTAGACTCAGTATACTCCGTGCATACTGTTACAGAATTTGTAACCCTTGACTGACCACTTTGACGTAGACCAGACGGGCGTTTATTATTATAGTGAACTAGCTTCTGTCCGCAACTTCGTCCGCCTTAATTTCGTTTATCGCGGATAACAGTATTTTTGCGGGACAAAAAGTAGCCTATGTCCTTCCCCTGAACTCAAATTATCTCCATACCAAATTTCATTTCAATCGGTTCTGCGGTTTAAGCGTGAAGAGGTAACTGATAGACAGACACACTTTCACATTTATAATTATTACGAGTAGTATGGATGTGTTTATAAACTATCGTTCCATTGATTAGAAACCGGTTTTAAAGATTTTTATTGACTTTTTCAATATTTTTTTGGAATTGTTATAAAACATTTTTGCGTAACCAACCCAACAGGCAGTAAAATGATAATCTTTTCAAAAATCCTGAAAATATACGATTTTTATGATGTAAACTAGCTTCTGCCCGCAACTTCGTCCGCCTTAAATTCGTTTATCGCGGATAAGGGTATTTTTCCGGGATATAAAGTAGTTCCCCGGGACTCAAACTATCTGCATACCAAATTTCACCGAAGTCGGTTCAGCGGTTTAAGCGTGAGGAGGTAACAGACAGACAGACAGACACACTTTCGGATTTATAATATTAAGTATGGATATGGATTTTTGTAAAAATATTTAACTAAAAACGAGGTATCCGAATAGACACAAACCTATTGATAACAAAAATAAAGTAGATCTATAAAAGCATCTTTACCACCCCTCAGGTTTTATCCGCCCACAATGGGTTTACTTTTAAAAGCTTTTTTTAATGTAAACTGGTTTCAGTTATTGATTGTTAATAGATCCGTTTCAAGTGTACAGGCAGATTAACATTGAATATGTTTATAAAAAATAAAACATACCTTTTTAATCGCCCCATTCTGACCCAGTGGGCAGGATTCCCATTAGACTGGCTGTGATTCCCCTTTGTATTGATTTGCTAATATCTTTATTTAGGTATTTACACTGTACATAAAATATTATTGTAAAGTAAACAATACGTTAAAATTGTCTAGTGTAATTATAGAAACATTTTTAGATAATACATAAGTATTACGTCTGTACTTTCCCCATAGTGTTAGCCTCAAAAGTAGCTGCTGGCTTTATTACACATAGTGACGACATCGTACCTCTACCATATACCGTAACTTTAACGTCGAGCATTTACACAAATTCAATACTGATAACTGTTTACTTAAATTTCTCTTGACTTGACTTCATCCGAACTTTTCCTGTCAAAATCTAATTTGTAATGCAGTTGCTGGGACGAGACCGAAATACCTTGACGTTATTTTTAATGTGTCCTTGCCGCATTTAAAAACGGCAACGTATCTTGCCTTCATTTCCAGTTGCGGCAATGAGTGCCAGTATAATAATACTTCAAAGAAAAACCCTTTCAACAATAGCATTGCTAAGAAGCTTCTACGACCCCATTAAGAATTGCGATCATCTCGATAACCAATTCTCGCTATAGACTTAAACAAGGGCGTGCTTCTAAAACGTAATATACGAAAATACATAGACCGCCTTTGACCTAAAACTCCCTATCCAAACTTATCTCTGATGTCAAGATCCAAAGTCTCAAGAAGATTTAAACCGTAAGCAATTCGGATAAGACTGCTCTCTGAACGACGACGTTTGTAAATAGTGAAGTCTGACGGTAGTTTCATTGAGAAGGTTCGATATCGCAGATGCGATCAGGGTAGCCTCTTGTTTCCTTATTTCGGCAGGCTCTGTTTAAAGGATGAGCGACATTTCGGCTAACTTAGTGACTGGCGTGTGTGGATTTCAAGGGAGATGGGTTGTCGATAGCATCTTGATGGCTAATGAAACTTCACCTTTGCATGGTTGGTTCGTTTCATCGCGCGTTGGTAATAAAAATGGATTTTACGAGTTTAGATCTATGTACAGTAATAATATAACTATTTGAGAAATTGTAGTAGTCCACTGTTATTGGAGTCATGATTGCGTTCTTCGACAAAGGCCTAACGTCCAGCAGTTGACGTTTTGCGGCTGATGATGATGTTTGATGGGATCTATATCCGAATCCCTAACGTCGTTTGTTCTAATATATCGTTTGTCCTAATGTATTGTTTATCCTAACGCATTTATTTATGAAACTGTAAACATTTCAGGATTGTTATAAAACAAACCTAACCTAACCTAATCTATACGATGATTCTTTAAAAAAATCTTAAGAATTTACGGTTTCTGAAATCTCTCGTTAGGACGAACGATATTAGGGATTTCGAAGGATACCCTGATTGATGATGTATTAAATTAGCTATTTACTTGGTTCTTATTGACAGGGTAGCATTTTGTTCGAGCCTCTGCCAGATTTTTTTTACAATCATCTACAAAACTTCTTTTTTTTTTTCCTCTTTTTTTAGATTTTACCGTTAGTAAAAACTAAGAAAACATTGAGTCTGATGCTATACTTTCCCGCTCTTATAGTCATCGTTCACAATGACGTTGTTGTTTTGATTGTTTTCAAGTATTTCTCAGAAACAATACAGTTGTATCTCATTATTCCAAATTCTTTGAAAACTTATCTCATAACATTAAGTGCCAGAGCCACGTTAATTTGCCTGTATTAAACTTTCGAATGAAATCTCGAATCCAATAGACGCCATATCTGACCAACGCTAAGTTACTCAATAATCCACGAGGCGCAGAATTGGAACGCGAATGTACAAATTAAGCCGGGAAAGTGTCAAAGTTGCCACTTCACTGACACAAATAACAATTACTTTCTTTATTGCTTACACCCGTCTAGGTAACACGGCACATAATTAATGCTCGATGTCAGTGCATTTCAGTAAAGTTAATTTCCATAGCAATTAATAAATGATTATCTTTAAAACTCGGCTGTCTTATATCAAAACCCAGTATGGATAATAGACCAAATTTTACAGGACAGCGCAAAAACAAATATTGTGTTCTCATAAAAGACACAATGTTTCGAAAAAAAAAGGTAGAATACTAATAAAATGTATGTTTTATTTACTATATAAAGTTCAAATTATATAATTTAGTAATATCACGTTTTATACCCCTTACTAACTTTGAAAATATATAAACCCATGTTAGCTTCAAAACCACGCCACAAACTAGTTAGTTTCAAACACTTACTAGGTTTAGAAAAGGGTTAGTGAGTTACTACGTTTGTAACATAGAAATTATGCAAATTAGAATTTTAAGCAATAGTATTAAGTTAATAAAAAAATAAATATAGAATCATAACATTAACGTAAACAATATCTACATCGAAGCGCCATCTCTAGGAAAGGTTAGGAACTACCAAGCTCTAAAGCGTATTGATTTATGTGGTAGCTAGCAGAGTCTGCGATTTAGTTCCGAATGCGGCGCTAGGGCAATGACTCGTTCTTTTTGATTCTTGCAACGAACCTGTGCGGTCATGTGATGGCTGCCAGTTTGTCCCCAACTCAAAGTAATGAGTTTTCGAGAAGGTTAAAGAGCATAATGTAGAATAGAAGAAGAGTGGTGTGAACTACACTCACCTTAAAATGGAGGAAGTCCACTAACAGGACACTACTTAATTATCCCATAAACTGTAAGTACATCCGAGTATATTGAATTAATTATTGCACACGTGTTAGCTTGAAAAAAGTTTCGACCTACAACTAAAATTTGTTGTAGGGGTCCGACGGCATAGTACCACTTTGATATGGCATAACCAACCGGGAAGAGAGAGCCTCAAAGCTGCATGTGGCGCTGATCTGGTTTCCACGTATCCCATGCGCGTCAGAGGACGGCTTCCTGGAGGCATCAGCGGACTATGTAACGTTTGTGTAGTATATATATGAACTTGGAAGGTCAGTGTTTTTTTTTCATTAATTTAACCAAGTGCTGTGTGGCGGGAAGTGTACTACGTGGACTTAGAAAATAAAAGACTTTCTCCCATAAAACTAGCATCTATTATTCAATACCAAAACCAGTTGTATAATAAGGCGCCCTAAGGTTTTCGAGTTTCATGCCAAAGGTGAGTGACCCGGTGGATAACGTCCTAAAAAGACTGTTATACGTTTTAAACTGGGCAAACGATACTCGCAATGTACTTCATAGGTTTAGATGCATCAAATTTCAGTTAGACAGACAACTTTCTATGTGCGTGATAATAAGTTAAAATATTTATTTCCAAAAATTTTATCTTGCTCGGTTTTGATATTGGAGCCGCCGCGCCGAAATGAGTCGTGAATTTTAAAACAAGGACACAGTGCCGCAATATTTACAGGTAAATGATTGTAACAAGCTCAGCACAGGATGTAAGGACGCCGTGATAACATGCACTGTGTCTTATTTTGTAAAATATCCGCAAGTGGCATTCGTATTTGCGCTCTACACAATGGTTTGACATCATTTGCAACGAGGCACATCGGTCTGCCAAGTGGTAAATTCGACGAAGCGATGAATCACAACCATGCAAAGACCTATTCGTCATGCATTAAGTAACATGATCTTGTGAAAAGTGAAAATGACACTGATATCATTTTCATTTTTTTAGAACTGTCATAATCGTAACGGTAATTT
Source organism: Hedya salicella (assembly GCA_905404275.2). Taxonomy (NCBI): domain Eukaryota; kingdom Metazoa; phylum Arthropoda; class Insecta; order Lepidoptera; family Tortricidae; genus Hedya; species Hedya salicella. The sequence continues at coordinate 4,972,263 of FR990100.1, forward strand.
TAAATAGAGCATAACGCTAGTCATACAGTGGCAATATCTTGAAGTCGGGAGGCGATAGGCGACCTTCGCGCAGGCAGCTTTAGCGCGGGAATGCTGCCTGTGTTATGGGCACTCTGTCAAAGAGTCCCAATTTTTGGCAGTACATTTAGAATTCATTTTTATTTAATGTATTTTTTTGCTATAATTATTATCATCGATATAATTTAGACAATATTTACGTAATATCAGTTACGTAATTGTTATTTATTTTAATAAATTGTTTATATTATCAAGTAGATAATATATGGCCGACAAAAACTAAGGCATAGTTTACATTCTATTATATATGTAAGGCTGCCTACCCATTGAAACGGAGCGGAACGGAGCTGTGCAAAATGGACCAATCAAAGTGCGTCGCTGTTGAAACCCACACAAGCAAATTCGAATCTACGGAATGTGATTGGTTGATTTTGCACAGCTCCGCTTTAATATATAGACAGTCTTACGCAATATTTTATCCCAATGTAAATCAATCTTAATAACATTTTGAATTCATTAGAGATAAATACCAATTGTCATAATAATGTAGTTTAGTAAGCCATTATAGTTATTTGCTTTAGTTCCTAACTAATTGCAATATGCCCGACAAATATTAGCCATTTTCAATAATACAACTTGAAACAGCCGATATTACAGGGCAGCTCGCGGCGTTTGTAAAGTTAGACCGGCCTCGAGTCTAGCCCTAGACTTAGACGTTACCTGGTATTTAGACATCTTACGTAAGTCTGGGAGGGATTTCACTAAACTACTCGAACTAATATAAGTTAGTTAACGTTAGTGTTAAGATTAGAGTTTTAGAATTGTCCAGCTGTTTATACTAAGCTGTTCACGCTTTATATTATTTAAGGAGCCCGATAAAATTTATGTGCAATGCACCTTAACGCACCTTAATTTAAAATTGTAATTTATATGTACGTTTTCGTTGCGTATTTTTTTGTTCCCACTGTAAATCAATGTGCAAAACATTTTGAGTACACTGTGTATCAACATTGAAATTAGATAACAAGTTGTATGGATATTTACGGTTAAGTAAATAAAGTCAATCCAAAAAGTCTAATTCACTCGATTCTACAAATCTCCCAAACGTCATCATCAGAATGAGACCAAAAAACGCCTTGAAAAGTCCCTCCAAAGAAATTAATGTAGTCTTTTGGTCGGGTGATATTTTATGCCATTGTTCTCATACCAGGTAAATTTTTCATGTAATTGCAAAAATTACAAGTTACTATTGGTTAAAGCTGTGTGTTGAATGCGTGTCATCAACATCAAAATAAGATCAATAACAAGCTAATATGGATATTTATGGTTAAGTAAATTAAGTGAATCCAAAAAGTCACATTCACTCAATTCTATAGAAATCTCAAATATCATCATCATCAGAATGAGACCAAAGTACCCCTATTAACAAAGTACCCTCCACAGAAAAAAAAATACTAAGTTTTCATGTTATTTCAAAAATCACAAGTTATTTTTGATTAATGTAATGATATACATAGAATGCGTGTGTATCAAAATCAAAATTGGATAACAAGCTATATGAATATTTTTGGTAAAGTAAATTAATTCAATCCAAAAAGTGTAATTCACTCGATTCTACAAAACTCCCAAACATCATCATCAGAATGAGAACAAAAAACGCCTTGAAAAGCCCCTCAAAAGAAAACAATGTAGTCTTGGTCGGGCGATATTTTATACCAAATGAGAGCAATTTTTCGTCTAATTGCAAAAATTACAAGTCATTATTGGTTAAAGCTGTGCGTTGAATGCGTTTGTATCAAAATCAAAATCAGATCTATAAAAAGCTATATGGTTAAGTAAATTAAGTTAACCCAAAAAGTCTAATTCACCCGATTCTACAAAACTCCCAAATATAATCATTAGAATGAGACCAAAGTACCCCTATTGACAAGCTCCCTCCAAAGAAAACAATGTAGGCTTGATCGGGCGATATTTTATGCCATTCTCCTCATACCAGGGCAATATTTCATGTTATTGTAAAAATTACAAGTTATTATTGGTTAAAGCTGTACGTTGAATGCGTATGTATCAAAATGAAAATTAGATCTATAAAAAGCTATATGGATATTTATGGTTAAGTAAATTAAGTCAACCCAAAAAGTCTAGTTCACTGGATTCTAAAAAACTCCCAAATATCATCATTGGAATGAGACCAAAGTACCTCTATTGACAAGCTCCCTCCAAAGAAAATAATGTAATCTTGGTCGGGCGATATTTTATGCCATTGTCCTCTCATGCCAGAGCAATTTTTCATGTAATTGCAAAAATAACAATTTACTATTGGTTAATGCTATACATAGAATGCGTGTGTATGAACATCAGAATTAGATAACAAGCTTCATGAATATTTATGGCAAAGTAAATTAATTCAATCCAAAAAGTCTAATTCACTCGATTCTACAAAACTCCTAAACATCATCATCAGAATGAGACCAAAAAACGCCTTGAAAATCTTCTCCAAAGAAAACAATGTAGTCTTGGTCGGGCGATATTTTATACCATATCAGAGCAATTTTTCAAGTAATTGCAAAAATTACAAGTTATTATTGGTGAAAGCTATGCGTTAAATGCGTATGTATCAACATCAAAGTTTGATCAATGACAAGCTATAAGGATATTTATGGTTAAGTAAATTAAGTGAATCCAAAAAGTCCAATTCACTCGATTCTACAAAACTCCCAAACATCATCATCAGAATGAGACCGAAGTACCCCTATTGACAAGCTCCCTCCAAAGAAAACAATGTAGTCTTGGTCGGGCGATATTTTATGCCATTGTCCTCATGCCAGAGCAATTTTTCATGTAATTGCACTTCTCGACTTGGTAACTTGTGAGTCTTTATATTGGACTCATTGTTTGGCTGGAAATGGGTACTCTGTCCGATGTCGGGGATAGAAAGAAAAGTTGCGTAATTGTAATGTTTTCAGTTGCAAAACATAAATTTGTTTTTAGAAGTTTTTGCTTGGGTTTTCAAAGGCGCAAAGTTAACGTACTTAATAACACGGAGAATCAAAAAGTTGCGTTTAGAAATCAATCAATACTACAATGACTAAAATAACCTTGCAGATCTTCAAGTTCTTACTTTTAAGGCTGGTTTAGTTTTTGTAACCGATTTAATAGAAATGTCTCAGCTTAGTTTAAAGGTAGAAAGGTTTCGGTAAATATTCGCTTTGGAATCGGATTACTTGAAAGTATTCAAGACTGTTGCAGTGAGTATTAAATTTAAAATTATTCAACGTAGACTAACTGTAGTCACCAGCAATTTCAAGCAATAGAAACTACGAATTCGAGTACTTTCTGTATAAAGTTTCTACCAAACAAGCACCTTAAACCATTTCTACTAATCCGAAAGGTTTAAACATCAAATAAACGCATAAAATGACGATAGCTATAATAATCAATTACATCTAAAGAATCAAATTTATAAACAGCAGTAATAATTATGATTGGCGTAAATATTGACTCATTAGTCAGCTAAATTATTAAGCACTAAGTAGCAAGTTTAAGGTTGACTGGTAGAGAATGCCTTATGGCATTAAGTTTGCTTTTTGTACAATAAGTTTTCTTTTGTGCAATAAAGATTAAATAAATAAATAAATAAATACAACCAAATACTAATCTAAGTACCAAAATGTGAACATATCGCAACAATTTAACTATCTATTGATTTAAATTTATACTAGTTTCACTCCTTATCAAACACAACATAATGGGGCTCAGTTGTTTCGAGACCTACGTACGTAACACGACATTCGAAACGTCAAAGATTTACCAACACAGGGTTATTTAAATAAATAATGACGGTGGAAATGATATATATTTAGGATATAAGCGACGTTTTCGAGACATTTGATTATACGCCTTATGAAGTGAGGTAAATGCGTTATATTACTAAATCCCACAAAACTGTCGCTTATCCTTTCCACCGTTACCTTAGCACCTATACGTTTCTAAATGAATATCTCTCTCTAGTCTAGTCTCTTTTTAGTCGTTCACTCTTAACAGATTGATTATGGGGAGTCATCCACTTCTTTACTGATTTCGCGATTCTTCTCCACCGGCCTCTGTTGATTTTATGCCGACGCACTCCGCCACAGGAATTGATGACAGATATGATAGTGTATGTCAAACGCGGGGTTTTTTTTTTTGTTAATGCCTTTACAATGATGAGCCAATGTCGAGTTATAGATGAAAAAGTTAGGGAAAATATATACAATAACAAATCACAGAAAGGAAATTAGGAAATGAAAGGATTGGGATTCAGGATTAATATCATACATAGTTAGATAAATATATAATACTCTAAAGTTTAATATTGCCTAACGAAATTTCGACACTTGGTATCGGAATCAACTGTCATAGCCCATACAAAATCATGAAATTTGATTCTGATTGCGAGCGTCATTCAAACGCGTTAGGCAATACGGGGGCCGGTTGTTGGTCAACCTCGTCATCCCTTCTTTTACTTTGCGCTAAAGTTTATCTCCTATTTAGTTCATTTTGGGTGGAGGATAGGTAATTGCATGAGCGACTAAAGGAATATTTCAATTTTTATTTTTCTATTTTTTGCAGCTTAGGCTGTGCAATTTCTGTCAACAGTTAAGTCACGTGGATGATGTTTAGGAATCAGATGATAATTTAACAACATCAATGTTTTTATTACCAGGTAATAAATAGAAAAAGTAATAAAGAAAAGTATAGAAAGGGCAGAAAGAACTGCTATCCACGCATTGCTGACTATAAAGCATCTTGCTACAAACAGCCTTTTAGCCAACGGTACAAACTACACTCGTCTTAACCACAACTAAAAGAACACAGTTGCATCATGAAACCAGATAATACGCCTTTTGACTAAGAAACTTGAGTCTAGCCAAAGCAATTTAAATTGAAAACAAGTATTCGGTAAACCGACGAAAAAGCAAAAAGGTTCTTTCTAAAATCACTTCTAAAAAAAAACACAATCTTTTTGACGAAAAAGAAAAAAATATAACATCAAAATATTGAAATGTATTTTTTTCAATTCAGGCACTAATCTATTTCACTTATTTCTTGTACCTTTAACGACAAGACATTTAATTTAATAACTTTATTTAAACTTGCAGTAAAGAAAGCTGGAAAGCTTCCGAAACGTCGGGAACTAAAATGAGATAATATACGCGATATAATCCGTTAAATTGTTTTATTTCAATTATTTATTTACTGCTCAATTCCATTACGTTCTGTTAGTTGTTATTCCCTGATTAACAGCCAACTACGTCAACTCAAAATAACGTTTACATATTTAATTACAAGTACAGTGCGTACTGTTAAGAGATCGGCAAGCAAGTGGCATAGCATGTCAAATGGTCAACTAATTTTGTCAAAATGGGTATGCTTATTATTATTATTAAAGTATAATGCATAAGCTAAAAGCAAGAAATAGTTAAATGCCGGATATTTTTACCAGAATCATTTATAAAATATTAATAACACATATTTACAGGTGATTTAAAAACTAGATAAAAGAACCATTAAAAGGAGTCTCCCAGTATAGAGCCCGTCTGCGGTATCGTCCCCAGCACGCTCACCGCGTTACCCTTTGTAAAGAGAGGCTTAATCTTTGGGCGAAATAGGAGCCCGCTCTGATATCGCCTGAGGATCCGATGAGTTTTACCAGAATCTGCTTATTACAAAATACAAGTTTAATCTAATCCCAGCTACGACAATTTAGACAAAGTGGGCCAGCTGCCTCAATCTGCGCCGGTTAAAGCAAAGGAAACAGAAAATAAGAGGCAAGAGCGCTAAGAGGTAATTTTCATTTCGCGGCGCCCGCGCGATTCCTTTACCCCATTATAACAATGCAATTAACAGCCTAATTATACTATTTGTTGAGTAGCATTTGTTTTCTTTTATTAATATTTCATAGCAAAGAGTGTTTGTTTGCGTTTGTGGTAGTCGGAAACTTTCTCTTAACAGCTTCTTTGCAAAAAGTTGTAAAAATGAAATATATTTATGTACATACTTTTAATTTATTTTTATTTGTTCGTGTGTGGTTGATAATATGTATTTTTTTGGGAAAAATAAGTAATGTTTGCACATTGAAGAACTTTTATAAGAATAATAAGTGAAACGGAAGGTCACTGGTCACTTTTCTTTTTGTACGGTTCTAGGTAGCTGTGAGTCTTTGTTCTCACATCACGCCTGCTTTCTACCATTTTTAGTACAAGAATAGATTATTTGGTTCCAGGATATTTAGGAATTAAAGGAACTTACCTTGTGAAGTTCAATTCCAATTATGCGAGAGCTTCCAACGAAGAATTTATATGTTTACAAAGCAGCAGAACACAAGATGAGGCTGTCTTAGTCACACGTTTACAGCCCACTACTTAAACTTGATTTCCACCTCACTAGCACTCGTCGCTGTGGTGAGGAGACACGGGCTGCGCGCCATTACTTTTTAGAGGCTGGTGTTGTTAAGTTTTTTTTTTTTTGTTTTGGGTAAATAATTGGGTCATGGGAGGGAATGCTAATCGTCTTCAGTGGAAGCTCTCGCATAATTTGAATTGATCTTCACAAGGTAAGTTCCTTTAATTCCTTATTATACTTCAAGCTTCCACCGAAGCGATTATATGTTTACAAAGCAGATGTTTAGAGTTTCATATAAAAAATAAAAAAACTAAGTTCGTAAATAATCAGACTTATATTGAGTAATTAACTCAATATTGATAAATTGCTATTTTTTATACTAAAGCACTAATCAATTTGTAGCTTGCATATCGAAATTTACGAATTAATTATTAGAGGAATTCATTGTTACTCTCCTATAATAATTTAAGAATACGTTAGATTTGTCACTTAAACCTGCAGCTTCTCTCACTATATCTAAGCCAACCTCCAGATGTGTGAGCAGCTGATTTGAAGGCGTGTTTGGTGGTGTCAATACCACTGTCTCCTTAATGCCTTCTTAACCCAGTGGCCAATTGTTTGAGAACTTACTTTTTTGAAAGGTCTTTGGAGAGAAGTGATTTTTAGACTGCTTGTGTAAGGTTGCTGTTTTCAATATAGGTGTGTATTGCGAATGCAAGACAGATACTTGACTTTTCGCGAATAAAATGCAGCTTAATGATTGGTTGAAAAGCTTTATGTTTGGTACTTTAATCACAATAGCATCGTTATTATCTATCATTTATGGTATTGTTTAATTTTATAACATACGTCTTGCATACACTGTGCGAATGCAATGGTTAACAGAGTGGCCGTTTCGAATGCCAGAGCTTAAATAAAAATGGATACGGATGTATTACGGATACAATTTGGATAAGTAATTTATTATTATTATTATTAATTAAACGTTATTGCACAATCAGGAAATGTACAAATGGCGGACTTATGCCAAAGGACAATAGATACTTAACTACAATAGTGTAATAATATAACAGTATTCCATGATTTGATCAGATTTGATCGTATTTTGGTTAAGGAGGATTTAATCTTAATGTTCCTTTAGGAAACTGATTAATACAATAATTAGTTGTTTTATATCAATTTTTCTTTAAGAATGATATACATTGCCGATCGAGGAGTATAAAGTGTACTAAATATAGCTCCCACCATTCTCAAACGCCTTTGTTAAAAAAGGATATAACTTAAGAAGGTGTAGGCTTGTAAAAATCATATTAATTATTATTTTGACAAAATGCCCATCAAGAATGATGAATTATATTCTGAAATACATTAGACAATAAGATCATTCTTGTCCGTCGCTCTTCGCGTGGGAGTGACCTGTGTTGCCCCCCATCGCTGTAGATGTGGTGACCCAGTCGACCCGCTGGGCCATCACGGACTATCCTGCGGCCGAAGTGCAGGACGTGCCCCTCGTCATGCCAGCCTTAACGACACCATCCGTCGGGCCTTAGCCAGCGCGGGAGCGCCGGCTGTTTTAAAACCGTCGGGGCTCGCTCAAGCTGACGGTAAGAGACCCGACGGTATGACCCTCGTGCCATGGAAAATGGGACGGCCCCTAGTTTGGGACGCGGACCTGTGCTGATACTTTGGCGCTGTCCCATCTTCTCGGCACCGCGGTTAAGGCTGGCTCGGCTGCCAATTAGGTTGAGGTCCTCAAGCGGCGCAAATATGCAAACATAAATAGTGGTTGCATGTTTGAGCCGTTTGGGGTTGAGACCCTGGGGCCCTGGGGGGAAAGCGCCCACAGGGTATTTAAAGAGTGCAGCCGAAGATTGGTGGAGTTGACACGTGACCAGAGGGCTGGCTCCTATTTCACATAGCGGATCAGCATTGCCATACAACGTGGCAATGCTGCCAGCCTTCTGGGCACGTTGCCAATCGACGGCGATCTAGGGCATTTTTTTTATTTTTTAAGTAATTTTTATGTCTAGTTTTTAATTCCTCATTTTAGTTTATTATTAATTTTTCATTTAGTATTATTTTAAGGTAGTTTAATTGTTTATATACTGAATTGATCATGTTGTAGCGTTTTTAATGTAGGTTTCCCGTAATTATTATATATATATTTTTTTATCTATACTATTAAAAAGTTGTAGGTAAAAAATAAATGTCAGGACATTTAAGAAATTTAAAGATCATTATTATTTCTACAGGACTATGTGGCATGCCTCTTTTAATAAACAATTAGACGATAACCTTATAGCCACCAGGGGAAGGCTCAAGTGCAGCGGGTGGCAGTCTTTGAAAGGAGATTATATAAATATATATATTACAATTAATTGTAATCACAGTGGATACTCATACTCATTTATTTATAAGATATATGTATCAGATATTATGGTTGTGATGGCCAATCAGACACCACTGGAACTCCTTCAGCTTTATCAGCAATACATGTATACATATTTTAATCTTTAAAATTCAGCAATTACGGTGGAATAATATTAAATGTTATATTTTTCTAACTAAAGGTATATTCATCAACTATTTCTGACTTAGGGTCGAGTTTCCAAGATGCATATCTTTTGCATTTGTTATTTTGACAACTCGCAAAAAAGGTCAAACTTTGGTGTTCAAAAAGACTTAATATATATTTTTTTTAATTCATAGTCGGATAGCTCCCATTCCGAGTCAATTTTTTATTTGGTGTGTTTCACGGTCACGAACTGCCATAGTATGGTCTTAATTTTTTTTATATATATGTAGAAAGTAAATAAGATTTCTCATGCTATAGCATTCAGTAAGATACCCACCGTGCTGAATCCCCCATCTTATTCATATAGCAGATGGCAGTGGTGTTATCAATCCTAAGTAGGTAATGGATATAATAGACAATAGGAGTTTTCAATGTTTATTCATATTCTACTGAAAATCATGGTCCGGATGTGGTTGTAATTTCATTATTTTATTCTAATCTCAGTATAATTTTAAGGTCAAAACTTTTCTCTCTATAATCTTTATAGTGTATAACCATTATCTAATAATGCACTTAATCTTTATTGTTTAGTCTTTTATTTGACTCTCCCATTCACCGGTGAGGTTAATTGTCATATATTTAGAAGTTAGCGGGAAACCTGAAAAAAAAACACACAAGAGGTACTAGGACAAACCATGTTATGTGTTTTTAACATGATGGAAGCCATCATTGTAAGAAAATCATGCAAGTATTGAACCGAGACAAACTTCAAATTTAAATAAAAGTTGGATAACCCGTTGTGACAGTTTTTTAAAATAATCCAACAGCGGAACCATTGATTTAATTAAATTGGACATTCCAGTAAAAGGACATATATTCCATAATATTCGTGAATATATACTAAAAAAAATGCACCCTTAAGATCAATGTTTGCCATAGTGTAATTACAATGTAACAACTTTAAACAGCACGATGATCCTCCATCTTAAAATGTTTCACATGTATGAATTTGTATATATATATTTTTTTATTTATCGACAAGTACCATATCGCTGAGATAAACTGATCTGGAATGATAAAATGATTTCTTTTACTATAATATCCATTATGCAGGCATTGATCAATTATTTTCAGAGGTCGGACAAATGGGCGTCATTGCTCGCAGTAACATGGACATGACTCAAAAGATTGATTGATTGATCAATAAATTAAATTATTGATGATATAGTGATAATTGATAAGATTTCAATGGTATACTAAAATTAAGATATTATACCTTCTCTGATTTCATTTTAGCAAAACAGAACAATTTATTTTTTGACATTGACTTTACTATTCTGAAATTCATTCATATTAATGTTATATACATTACTAGCTTCTGCCCGCGACTTTGTCCGCCTTAAATTCGTTTATCGCGGATAAGGGTATTTTTCCGTGATAAAAAGTAGCCTATGTCCTTCCTCGGGACTCAAACTATCTCCATACCAACTTTCGTCCAAATCGGTTCAGCGGTTTAAGCGTGAAGAGGTAACAGACAGACAGACAGACAGACAGACAGACAGACAGACACACTTTCGTATTTATAATATTAGTATAGATATGGACCTTGTGGTTCTTTCAAAAGCTCTATATCACCAAAAATATCAAACCATAATAAAAAAATATAACATGTTCGTGAACAACTAAGCAATCGATACTTTTAGGTTTCAATTGATGAGACTAAAGATTTTTTAGACCGGAAAATTGCTAATGTTCTCTTAAGAAATTTAAAAGAAAATCAGCCCGCTAGTTGCTTCTTGATTGCATCCAAAGTTTTGGACAAAGTAAATGGATCTACAATATTTAATTTTTTCGGATCAAGCTTACAATGGTGGTGGGAAGACCGTGCTGAAAGTAATTTCAAAAACATAATTTTATTTACGAGCCATTCGGTGAGCTATATGCTAAACGCTGGACGGAAAATTAAAGCCAAATATCCTCAAATATTACACATAACTTGTTTAGCACATGAGATTCACAGACTTTGCAAAGAAATTAGAAAACATATTGACGACGTTAACAGATTAATCAACTACGTTAAAAAAGTATTTTCAAAAGCCCCTTCCAGGATTGCAACATTCAAAGAAATTAACCCACACATTCCCTTGCCCCCACAACCCATAATTACACGTTGGGGCACTTGGATCCAGGCGGCATGTTATTATAAAAATAATTATGAAGCTGTAAAGATAGTCATACAAACATTTTATAATCGTGATAGTATATATATCCCTACGTGTAAACAGATTTTACAATCAAATAACGTTTTAGCACAATTAAACTTCATTTCATATCATTTTCAGTCAATCCCGCACGTAATAGAGAGTTTGCAATCTAATTCAAATACTATATAATTTTTATTAAGTAAAATACGATGTATATTGAATAATCTGGAAAGCATTTAAGGTGAAATAAAAATCAGTGTACAAGAAAAAATGAAAGCAGTACTTAAAAGAAATCCAGATTTTGAAACTGTCATCCAATATATAGAAGGTAAAATAGACTCTAAATCCTATTGGCATGAACGTATTCCTATTAAAGTACTGAAGTTTGCTCCGTTAACTTCAGTAGATTGCGAACGGAATTTTTCAGCTAAGTATATTTTGGATGTAAAAAGGAATAAACTTCCCACGGAAAATTTAGAAAAATTACTGTTTATTTACTTTAATAAGCATAACTATCCATTTAGGATGTTAGGTAAAATACTGAACACTAATGAAAGTGGAGAATTAACATTCCATATAGGAAGTTAACTTGTATTAAGCCACACGATATACGTGAGCCAATACGTACACCTACTTGATGTTAGGTAAAATACTCAACACTAATAAAAGTGGAGAATTAACATTCCATATAGGAAGTTAACTTGTATTAAGCCACACGATATGCGTGAGCCAATACGTACACCTACTTGATGTTAGGTAAAATACTCAACACTAACAAAAGTGGAGAATTAACATTCCATATAGGAAGTTAACTTGTATTAAGCCACACGATATACGAGAGCCAATACGTATACCTACTTATTAAAAAGTCCATAAAAGAAATAACAATGACTTTATATAGGTACCCTCGCATGTTATTACGCGGTTTACGCAAAGATAGATTAGAATGTTCAACACTAATGAAAATGGAGAATTAACATTCCATATAGGAAGTAATAAAGTGTAATAAACAACACGCTATACATGTGCAATACTTATTACAACACGCTATACATGAGCAATATTTGTACTTATTAAAAAGTCCATAAAACAAACAACAAAGACTTTTATATTTTCACATGTTCTGGATAAAAAAACCTTAAGTAATTCATTCATTTAGGCATCATAATAAAATAGCTGCCTAACCCCGTTACGGCGACAATGTCGTGCATTTTTTGCGGTAGATTACGAAAGATATCCTACCTGTTTCATCAAATTCAATATGCAACGGCAACTGCATTCCTGATTGATGTAGTCATTTGCATCTATTTTTCCGCCATCTCTTCTATAGATGACGAGGATGAAATACTTCGTTGACGATCTATTAACCGTTTTTAAAAATACCATCCTATTCATCTCTTGAGCGCCATCTTTTTCCTTTACTAATAGGGTTCAACTTTTTGTGTTTGTTGAGAACTGGGAAGACGTTGGATTAAATAAAATTAATACAGACGTGTGACTTCGACAACACAAAAACGCGTAATGGCGCGCAGCCCGTGTCTCCCCACCACAGCGACGAGTGCTAGTGAGGTGGAAATCAAGTTTAAGTAGTGGGCTGTAAACGTGTGACTACGACAGCATCATCTTTTGTTCTGCTGCTTTTTAAACATATAATCGTCTTCGGTGGAAGCTCGAAGCATAATTTTATCCGCCTCCGCTGAAGCAAAAAAGAGGCTGAGTACGTTTTTTCTTTCTTCTCCACGTACGAAGTTGCACCTTTTAGTTGGTTATTGTTTTAATTGTTTATGTAAGACCAACTGTAATAATAACGCCTTAAGGGACAAATACGTTACTTAAATATCTATACTATTATAACGTTGTAAAAATGAAATGTCTGTACATTGAAGATATTTTTAAAAAAATGATTGTTACGGACTATTTGAAGGTCACTAAAACGAAAAATATATTTTTGGATTTTATATATGTTTGTATGTGTCGTTGTGGCTTCATCAAGTAAAATCGGCTAAATAGATTTCAACAATTTTTGGTACACGGGTAGCTTGGTATCTCCAGATGGTTATAGGATACTTTTTACCCGACTACGCTAAAGAAAAAACCAGGGATTATGACTTTTTCTCCTCCGTGAACGAAGTTGCGGGCATCTTCTAGTTTCCTATAATCCTATTAGAGGGTTACCTACTCCAAAATATTCCGCTCCTATGATATTATCAAAAGACTCAATTATCCCCAAAGACGAAATAACGCCGGTTAACGTTACATGTGTCTGTGTTCATAATACCAAAGCGGCTAAACGAATCTGAATCAGTTTTGATACCCAGCTGGGCATTTAAGGATGGTGATTGTAATTCTAGCCCTCTACGATGAAGCAAAATATGACTTGACTGCGCGCGAACGAAGTTGCACCTTCTAGTACCAAACAAAAGAATAGGATACATGTATGGATTTTTTTTATCGCTTTTCGTAACTAAATATCAAAATATCGTCAAAACTATTTCAAAATGTGAAATTAAATTTTAAATCGGCCAAGATATACGCAAAAGATAGGCATTTTAAACTACTAATTAGACAGAGAGGTCCGATATTCACTGTTACGTCATGGTGCACTCCGGCCATATAAACTCCATATTAAATTGTGTTTTGCTAGAAAGAGATAGAATGAAATGTTTGAAGGCTTATATCTTGGTTATTTTTATAGTTATTCGAAAAAATATTTTTGTCTACTGTTTGTTACATGAATGAGCTTTAAATAAAGCAAAAATTAAAATTCATGCATATTCCCTATTGAGATACAGCATGCAAATACATTGAAGCCGAAAATTGAAACCAGAAATAGGTTTTAGTGTAAGTGATTGTAAATACAGTTTTGTAAGTCCTTTTGCTGGCTGCGATTTAAATTGGGTTTACACTGTTGTTTTGTTTACGTCGTTTTTCGAATTTACCTACGTGTATGCTCCGTTTTTTGAAACTTTTGACTTTATAACATCAGACTAGTCCCACAGTAGACGACGATATATTTAACATTTTCGCTACGAAACTTTTCGTAACACTTTTCTCTACATACAACGAAACGCGTGGTATCGGCTACGCGTCTACAAGCAGAGCGCCCGTTAGGCGGGTTCCTGGCTGTGAATGTGTGAAGAAGGCGCCCGTAACTTCGTTCGCGGAGGAGAAAAAATTATAACCCTCTTTTTTCGAAAGTTTAGTCGGGTAAAAAGTATCCTATAACCATTTGAAGATACCCAGCTACCCGTGTACCAAAAATAGTTGAAATCCGTTCAGCCGATTTGCCTTGATAAAGCCAAGTACACATAAAAACATACTAAAAATATTTTTCGTTTCAGTGACCTCCAAATAGTCCGTTACAATATATATACTTTTTAATATCTTCAATGTACAGACATTTCATTTTTATAATTTTATAACAGTATAGATGATGAAGTCATAGAGGAATGGCCTCTTCACGAATACTTAGACATTATGACTGAGGTGCACAGGAAAATTTTATTTATATTTTTTGAGTTTACAATATACAAGCAGTCACGGTTAAAAAACACTGCCGTTTTTTTATAGCTTCAAACATAACCTATGTTGTAATTTTCCTATTGAAAAACGTACTACTACAAACAAGACTTAGCAATAATATACAATTCGAATCGGAACAACTTCAAAGTTAGGTGACTGCATTCTTTCAAAAATACCAGGTTGTAGCTTGTATCTTTTCTTTTATACCATTACTCTACAGCATGTGGGCATCGTCCGTGTCTGAATTTACATAACGCAGAGAGGAATATGTCCCGACAGATGCTCCATCGAAAATTAGATTAAATGGCCTCTGACGAAAAGCCCTCTGTACCGTTGACTTTACACCCACACATGCCTTCCAAATGACTGGGTCTTGCTATGACTCGTGACTGGTAGAAGTTATACACCACATATTATAGGTAAATAATCATAATTTGAGTATGTATCGCTATCCTCATAGTCAGGAGACTGAAGATCGGAAAGCACAGCATAACTACATGGTCATTGATTAAAATCATCCCACAAATGTAGGTCCATTATCCAAGTAGAAGTCATTATAATATTACTTGCATTTACCCGCAGCGTTGTCCGCAGTACTGATTATCGAATAGCCTTAATATTAAAGCATGCCTTGATCTGTGTGCCAAGTTTCATCTAACTCCGTTTGACGGCTATAGAGTTATACAAACATAAACATTTTCACAAATTCTCACATCTGTACTAAGTACCTATTAAAATAATTGTACAATAAAATGTCTGTAAACTGCAGATCTTTCAAGAAAATTAAGTGAAATAGGATATTTTGAAGTCACTTTATATTTATTAGGGGGTCCGTAAACCTACATACAAAACTTTGAAGCCAAGTTGGCAAAGGATCCTCACAAAGCGCTGAATTTTCATATAGTAATACTATTTTACGGCAGAATATTTTTTTTGTTATTTGGGCATTTTTCTTTTGTCTCGTCAAACTGCGTGATGAATTTCAAAATTTTTTGGTACATTGAGAGCTGTCATTAAGATTGAATCAGAATGACTAGTCTTACAGTGGCTAGATATCGATAAGGGTAACAAACTACACAGCCATTATTCAAACCTACACGGACGTAAATTATCCCACAAATGTGGGTCCATTGTCGATGTAGACCAGTAATGTTGCATAACGACGTGCGAGACACTGGGACTACTTGACTCAGTTTGCCGTAACGACCGCTCTGATGGTGCTCTAGTCGAGAAGGCCGGCAGTCGTCTTTTAATAAAGGTTTTTAATATCTATACTATTATAATTGTAAAAATGTATTGTCTGTTTATTGAAGATATTAAAAAGAGGATTCACTGCATCGACAAACATTTTTTTTAATTTTTATATTAATTGTATGTCCGTATGAATGTATGTGTCTTTTCTTCACCAACTCTAAACGGTTAGATAGATTTTAACACTTAAATGAATAAAATTAATTTATGGAAATAAATATTAGGGTACAATTTTTCCATAAATTGCAGTAGTCTCATGGTAAGCTGAATAACGCTTGTGCTATGAGTACTAGACGAGATATAAGATATATAAAAGATATATTTAAGTATATATACGATTAGCTAGGCTTCCATATAAGTTCGTGTGATATTTTTATTCGACTACGCTAGCGCAAGAAAAGATGTCTATAACTTATTCTCTCAAAGACTTGTACCTGGTTAAGTTTGAGACTAGGCACAATATGATGCATTCAAGAGACAAGTGTTGAGGATTCCGGGTAGGTGTTATACACCAGTGTCAGGAGGACTAGCTTTTCTGGAGGTCATACATGTTGTTCATATCCTGTATTACGTTCAAATGTTTACTTACACACTGCACACTTGGAAAATGGCCTAAGTCCATTATTTTCAACGTTTAGTTGTGACTAAAGGCTTCAGAAGTAATAGAGTAATTCTCGACTTAACGAATCTTTGGAGAGTAATCGACAATAACCCAATCGGGCGATGAAGATCTTTCGTTCGGGTGAACGTCCTTATGTTTGTCAATTTTATTCCATTAATAAACACCTTGTTTGACATATCTATTGCTGTAAATAAAAGTTGTAGATTTCAACTAATCAGACAGTGCCAAGCTCTAGAACATTTACCTAATAACTTATTATCCCTTGATTCTTATGCAAAGTGAAGACGACAAACGCTACCGAGAGATAGGATGTCTGTGATAACGAGTAGTAATGAGTCAAGCGTAATGATGTAGGTAATCGTTCCGTGGCAAAATGTACGTTCCACTAGCGGCTTAGTCTTTTTGATTTTGTAGCAGTGAACACAGATTTTGTTCTGTATACATATTTGTTACATTGGCACTGTGTACCTACAATAGAGACGCTGAACGATAAGTCAATACCTATCATTGGCATACAGTTGGTGTTCATGTTGCGCCCGAGATATCTCTAAATAATAATAAGCCAAGCGTAATGATGTGGGTAATTGTATTGTATTGTACTTTGTAGCGGTGAATAGATTTTGTTCTGGCTTATCCTAAATTAAGCTTTACTTTATATTAAAGGTATTATTTTTTGCTTGAGCACTGTGTGTGTTTACACGCGCAACGCAAAGTCAATACCTACCATTGGAATATAAGTACAGTTGGTGTTCTAATTAAATCAATTTCCATACGATTGGAGAAATAACCTTTGAAAAAAAGGACGCTACATTGACTCCGGTTCTTCCATGAATATATTTCATGCCTCTCTAATGTGTATACTAAACGCAAAACGAACTGGTGATCATACTGTTATCTCTTTCACAGCTGTTAAGACCACGCAAGTGTGAATAAGATTTAATTATGATCTCGGGCGCCAGTTTGTTTTGCGTTGAGTATAGTAATAGATGACTAGTCTTAAAATTGCAAACAAACGTTCGCGACCGAGATAGTGTATCTGTAAATAATAATGAGCCAAGCGTAATGATGTGAGTAATCGTTCCGTGGCAAAAGGGTATGCTAGCCAAACGTTTAGCGGCTTAGGGTTTAGCTACTAATTGCTTTTAGTTTGATTTTGTAGCGGTGAATACAGATTTTGTTCTAGCTGACCTTAATTTAAGGGTTTGTAATAGAAAGGTCAAAGGTTAATTAGGATTTGATGTACAACAGAAAATAATATAAAATACTCGTATGTATGATAATGAGTACCTACCTATACGAACCTAGTACTAGGAGTAAGGTAATGGTGAAGGTAGGAGCTAATGTAGAACGCGATATTAAAATGGTACCAAATACAGACTATGAGCGAGCTATCCTTTGAGTCTGCTTGCGTGATTGAATCAGAATTGAGGAGATCCGCAGAAGAACCAAAGTTGTCGACATAGCTCAAATAATTGCGTGACTGAAGTGGCAATGGGCGGGGCATAGCTCGTAGAACCGATGACCGCTGGGGCAGAAAGGTTCTCGAGTGGCGGCCGCGTACAGGACAACGCGGCGTGGGAAGGTCCCCAACAACATGGACCGATGATCCAGTGAAGGTCGCAGAAAACCGGTCCACAACCGGTCATTATGGAGAATATGGAGATCGGTGGAAAGGCCTTTGTGCAGCAGTTGACGTCCTTAGGCTGATATAATGACATAAAGACTAAGGGCGAAAAGTAGACTAGTGCCTGCTACAAGTCTTACTACCACGACACGTTTAGCTAAATTGCCAAGGGTAAGGAATCTGGCGGTCCTTAGGTCGAATCCTGGCAAGGGCAAGTAACACGATTTTTTTTTTGCTATAGTCAGGTAAATTTTATAAACATTTGAGGCTGTTTAACAATTTTAATACCAAAATTGGTCACAATCAGTCCAGCCATTTTGAAGTACAATAACACACTAAGCATACGTTTGGTATACAAACATTAAAATAGTCAAATATGTTTCTATTCAGAATAGCTTTTACTTATTTTAGTATAGTCTGCAATGTACACCAGTATAAGTATCTGGCATAACAAAGCAGGCGAAAATATTTGACACGTCCTGTAGCAGCCCTAGAAAGAGAGTCGTGTTAGATATTTATGCGCGCTTTGTTATGCCAGATATTAATGCAGGGGACTGTACAGACATTTCATTACAACTTCATAATAGAACTGATATTATCCCGCAAATTCGCTGTTTCTATTTTAGTTATTGACCTTTTTTAATAGATGAATTCCTAGAATCTATCTCCATATCCGATTTCATTAACAACGGTTCAGTCATTTAGGCGTCAAAAGGTAGCAAACAGACAAACAGAGTTACTTTCGCATTTATATTTTTCTATGTATCGTATGTATATGTAAAATACTAGGTATTATTTTTGACGGATACACAAATTATACTATTAAGAATAAACAAAAGTGTCATATTTGAAAATTTCCCTAAAACAAATTAAAACCGCGAATCAAACTTCCTTACTAACGAATGCGTTTAATTAAAAACTTGAACAATTAAATAAAAGGGGGAACTATTGCCATCCAGCGAACACAAGTAGCAACAAAAAGGACCCCAACTTAGTTTCCCGGGAACGTTGCGATGGTTTGGACATTTCATTTATTGACTACGAAAGGAAAACACGAGGAAATAAAGCAAAAGCCAGGCTTTCATACTGGTTTCAAATAGGTAAATCGCTTCAGGTTTGCAGTATTTAAATTAATGACGACTGAACTGTGGAATAAATTGCCGCCTGCAGTATTTCCGGACCGATGCGACCTTCAAGCCTTTAAAAAAAGAGCGTATTCCCACCTGAAACGCCGAACGGAACACACTTGTAACTTCTCTGGTGATGCAAGTGTCTATGGGCGATGGTGATCGCTTACTATCAGGCGACCCGTCTACTCGTTTGCCTCCTATGTCATAAAAAAAGTCATTCCGCTAGAAGGGGCACCTTCTAGTATTAGAAAACTTCGTCCGCGGAGGAGAAAAACATCAAAACCCTCTGTTTTCCTTCAGCGTAGTCGGAAAAAAAGTATCCTTAGACCATCTGGAGATACCTAGTTACCCGTGTACCTAAAATAGTTGAAATCCGTTTAGCCGATTTTGCGTGATGAAGCCACAACGTCATACACACATAAACATTTTTCTTTGTATCTGTCACAATATATTTAGTATTAGGCCTATTATTTTATTAAGTCTACTCACAATGTCATATTTTAGGTAAAATATTTATTTGTATTTTAAATGTTATTTTGTAAGTAAGCGTCGACGGCCCTATCACATGTCTAATTCTACGAGGGTAATAACACCTGGTGCGACGGACGACTCGTTTAAAAGCTGCAATGCCAAAGATAAACATACAGACGACGAGAACATGAACGAGAGACACGTCAAATAATACCTATCGTTTTATTGTCAAGGGTTAAAAAAAAAATAAAGGAATAAAAGGCGTATCTATTGAAATTAACGGTGAGCAGAGAAATAAAGATACATCGGTAACTCAAATGAAATAATATATGCCATATTTCCCATTTATAATTTTACTTACTCAGTACTAAATATAGATCCTTAAAGTCGCTAAAACATTCAACTTCGTTCGCAATAATTTTCTGAAGCCGCACGATCATTTCTCCAGAAATCCTATGAAAGCCGTGGGTTTGTGCAGCGCTTTCATAGGAGCCATCAAAACCGATCCAATTACTAACAACACTAGAAAGTCATCGGTTCATACATATTTTAATGGCATATAAGACTTTTTACAAATAAAGTACATTGAACTCCAAAAACTGAACCTATATGTGGCTAACAGGGCAGTTTTGTAGGCATTTCAATGGCATATAGGCCTTTTTGCTAGTGAAGTGCGAGCTCAAAAACTGTCGAGTCTCGGTCATTTGTGGACACTATCGAGCACAGACTTCACAGAGACAGCGGGTCCTTTTGTGTCGCGGTGAGGCATTGTAGTCCGGTTTTATCTGCAGGCACTCCTCTGCCGACTGAATGTCTGTGGAGAGGGATTAACCGAGATTTTTACTGATACCGCAGCGTTGCTGAATCTGGTTTGTTTTGTTGACTGTGGTATTTTTTTTTAGGATTTTGTCTCTATTCAATTTTTTTAATGATGGCTATATTATTTATAATGAATAATAATAATTTTAGTAGGTATACACCATTTGTACGTAACAATCAAAACAAACATATTTGATAATAGAGGAAACAAAATTCATTACCCGCTATTTTTCTTCAGCGTATTCGAGTAAAAAGTAATCTATAATCATCCGTGGATGGCCAGCTTAGCGGTCTCGGCGTAATAAAGCCACAAAAACACATACAAACATATAAATAAATCAAAAAAATATTACGGGACAATTTTACACAAATCGCTCTAGTCCCATGGTAAGCTCAATAAGGCTTGTGTTATGGGTACTAGACGATGATTTATATAATAGATATATTACTTATATAAATAGAAAACATCCAAGACTTAGGAACAAACATTTATGCTCATCACACAAATATTTGCCCTTACCGGGATTTGAACCCAAGACCTCAGCTTCGCAGGCAACGTTACTCCCACTAAGCCGAACCGGTCGTCAAACATATTGATCTCCAAATAGCTCGTTTTATTAACTTTTTTTGGAAATATTTCAATGTGCACATATTTGATTTTTACAACTTTATTCTTGTTTCTAGCTTCTGTCTAGGACTTCGTCCACCTAAAATTCGTTTATCGCGAATAAGGGTATTTTTCCGGAATAAAAAGTAGTCTATGTCCTTCCCTGGGACATAAACTATCTGCATAATATTAATATGGATAGATAAGAACAAATACAAAAACAATTACCTACAATCATAATTATGTCACCATTTTTCGTCCCGGCCAACAGTCATAAATCTACTTGTTTTGTAGAATTAGCTTTTGTCCGCGACATCTAATTCTAATTTTGCATTACAAAAGACTAATTTCCATACAAATTTAATGCCTCTATTCATCCTTCTAGTTTAGTTGATTTTCCAAACACTTCCTTAGCGCACCTTAAACCGTATACCATGACCGGCCTATGAATGAACGTGTCAGGCAAAGTAATAGTACATTACTGCAGAGGCTGCGAAGTAGAGGATTGCCGGCCAAGTAGTTATAGATCTAGAGATACGACGCCGACAATCCCTGTTCGCGCCGAGGCTTGTATAGTGCTTTTCTCAAACTTGCAATGAAATATAAAACATTATGTTTTATATAATAAATATTTTGATCCCACTATAACGTTATTTTAATATACATAAGTTATATCGCATCGTACGTAGCGCACGGCGGCGCTGCGCACCCGCTCGGAGCGAATTGAAACAAAAGAAGGTTGCTTTGCAGGCCATGGCCCGCAATTTCGTATGGAATTATTATTATGTGCCCCTCGTCGCGCCGCACCCGAAATGTGAGACTTCGGGGTCTATT
Source organism: Hedya salicella (assembly GCA_905404275.2). Lineage (NCBI taxonomy): Eukaryota > Metazoa > Arthropoda > Insecta > Lepidoptera > Tortricidae > Hedya > Hedya salicella. Next base: position 4,994,264 of record FR990100.1, read on the forward strand.
ATACCGAACACAACGTCGATATTTCATTGCATGTTTGAGAAGACATTCTTTGTATTGATAAGTATGAGACTATGCCCACTAATACGTTTCGTCGCCGTTGCGTGACAAGTTCGTATCGCGTTACATCCCGTGCCTGATACGTTCATAGTACGGTCATGGTATGATTACAGTGTAATGGCTGGAGACCTTTATGCTCTAAAGGAATGTGTTTAAAATTTTACGTTCCTCGTTCAGGCTGTGGGTTGTTTGTCAGTAGTTATGTCACGTTACTGCTAAATAGGTTTAAAAGACGGCATTTGCATGGCATTGTTTAATTATATAAGATAAGATAAGATGAGATAAGATGTGATGAGATGGGATGAGGTAAGGTGTGATGAGATGAGATAAGGTGAGATGAAATGAGTTGAGATGAAATGAGGTGAGATGAGACAAGATCAGTTGAGATGAGGTGAGGTGAGGTTCTATTAGGGTCACGCCAGTGCTCTTTATAATGATTTCGCTTGCCTTAAATCAAGCGGAAGAGAGTTCCACAACATAGTAGCGCGGAATGTAAAAGACTTTGCATAAAACTTTGACTCTGATGATGGAACAGCTAGAAGAAAGTTTTGAGTGGACTTTGCTAATAGAAGATAACTAAAACGTTCTTTGAGATAGCGGGGAGTTGCAGGATGAAATAGTGTATTATAGAGAAGAGAAAGAATGTGAGTGTTACGACGAAGACGAATAGGGAGCCACTTGAGCTGTGAACGGAAACTAGACACATGATCATACTTGCGTAACCCAAATATGAACCTCATACAGATGTTTTGAATTCGCTCAAGTTTGTTAAACTGCGCCTCCGAAAGATCTAGATAGGCAACATCGACGTAGTCAAAAATGGGAAGGAGTAGTGTTTGAGCAAGTGCAATTTTAGTGGCGATAGGAAGAAAATTATGAAGCCTTCTCAGTGAACCCACTGCGGCAAACACCCTCCTTCTAACCTCATTCAGCTGCGGCACCCAGGAAAGAGTGCAATCCAAGATTATACTTAAATTCTTTACCTGGTGAGAAAAAGGATTTTGAACACCATCAAATACAATACTTGGGAGGCTAGCAAAGTCAACGTTAGAAATCATCTTTACCGTTTTCTCTTAAGTCTAAAAAATAAGAACGAGTAAAATCGTAATTATATGCCTCGCAGATTTCCACATAAATTATAATTGCTCTTGGGGATAATACCGGCTTGACTATCTAGTCTTTATTTTGTTTAAACCTAGTCCACAAGGACTTTGTACATTAAGTAGCTCATTAGGAGTGTCCTAGAAAAACTTTTGCGCCGCAGGTCACCTAGATAAAATAAAGGAGCGGACCGGATTAACTCTGCAATTTAATTACGGAATAAGATATTTAAAAAATCCTTTAATGATGAACTTCGTTTAGTTTATTGAAAGTAATTTGAGTGAGTGGTGTTAACACTATCTACTATCTACCCATCTATACGTTGTATACTCTTATAAAGTTGTATTTATTTCATAATACTATATTATTGTGACGGACTATTTGGAGGTCACTCGATTGTATTTTTTTGTATGTTTGTATGTGTTGTTGTGGCTTCATCGCGCCAAATCGGCTAAACAGATTTCAATAATTTTGGTACACGGGTAGCTGGGTATCTACAAATTGTTATACAATACTTTTTACCCGACTCCGTTGTCTAAGAAACAGGTGTTATGAGTTTTTCTCCTCACCGAACGAAGTTGCGGGCGCCTTCTAGTATCACAATTTTACTGATCTCGCTTTGTGCTCTAACTCAATCACACGTGGACACGATTGGACGGTGTCATGCCGAAGTAGAAACCCTTAATTTAAAAGCGTTCAACCAAAAGTACATTTATTTTCTTCGCTTTTTTTTATTTTACGTATATTTAACCAGATTTTTGTAACGTGTATGAATTCACTGAGACTTGAATGATGGTATTTCATAACTTTGGCAAATAAAGGGTTGCTGGAAGGTTTCCATATACAAATAAGGCCAAAGGGCTGAAAATATTGACTAAGTCAGACGTTGAATTAGAATCATACACACAATTATTAATCACATGCTCACAGTTTTTTTAATAAATATGCATTAAATTAAAAAAAAAGCATATATCCGTAGGCTCTACATTTTTTTATTTATTTCGCTGGTCAATTTAAAAAAGTTTGTTAAAAAAGCGTTCATTTTTTTTCATATTGCATTTTCTTGTTGCATGTTTCATTTGTATTGTGTGCCTACATTGTCTCTTCCGCATAACATCGTCAATTTGCAAAATAAATACAATAGAGTATTTAAACTCTTAAAACTCTTACCGAGTTGTTATTTTAAAATATTTTTCATGTATCATGGTTTTGTATCTCTTCTGCATAACATCATCATTTTGCTTGTTAAAACCCAGTATGGACGTGGAACAAACAAATGGACGGACGAAGGACAACGCGTGCAGAGCTGTCACTCAATCTTTGTACGAGTTCTATGCGTTTTGTTCATTCATTTTAACTGGAAATATTTGTGTTATGCGTTCTTTTTGCTGATAAACCCATAGCTTGTATTGACCATTTCATACTTATTTTGAAACTTCAACTTGTATGTTTCAAATATTTGTGTTATGCGTTCTTTTTCTGATTAACCCATAGCTTTTATTGACCATTTCAAACTTATCACGAGTGATAAATGAAAGAAACATTTTTTTTGTATCACACCGTGGCAGGATGGTGTTTTTTACAGTCAATTGTCCTAATGTATCGTTTGTCCTAATGTATCATTTGCCATAACGCATTTTTTTCAGAAACCGTAAATTTTTCAGGATTGTTGTAAAACAAACCTAACCTAACCTAATCTATACGACGATCTTTTAAAAAATCTTGAAAAAATTACGGTTTCTGAAAAAATGCGTTATGGCAAATGGTACATTTGGCAAACGATACATTAGGACAAACGACACTAGGGATACCGAATGAGACCCGTTTTCAACAATTTATCATGCAGTTTTGTATTACATTGTTAGTCATTTAATGTACAGGACTGATTCATTTCTTACAGTGTTTTTCACATCAGATTTCTTTTCGAAGCGCAGTTATACCTGGGACCAAATATGGTGAAAAAAGAACCAATTTATTTTTTACCGATCAAACATCTATACGTACTATTATAAAGTTGTAAAAATGAAATGTCTGTACATTGAAGATATTAAAAAAAAATGATTGTTACGGACATAGGTCACCAAATCGAAAAATATTTTTTTTGGATTTTTTGTATATTTGTATGTGTCGTTGGGGCTTCATCACGCCAAATCGGCTAAACAGATTTCAACTATTTTTGGTACACGGGTAGGTGGGTATCTATCATACCCACCCATGGAGATATTATAGGATATTTTTTTTCCGACAACGCTGTCATAAAAAAGAGGTGATATGACTTTTTCTCCTCCGCGAATGAAGTTGTGGGCGTCATCTAGTTAGGTTATAAATCTTTGACGTGACAGGATTTTAGTTCCATTAGATCAACTGTGTAGTCATCATCGACCATGTCATGGTATGAATTAGTAATTAGTTGCCCCTTTTTATTCGCTTCCCTCTGCATTGGATAACATCCTAACGAAATTGTCCAAGACTTCAAACAAACGCACTCCAGAACCAAAAAGCTATAAAAGCATAGCACTCGTAAATTTGTAATGTCTTTTTAAACTCACGGGTATGTTCCCTTGAGCCAGGTTGTAATTACTCGTAAAATATTATTTTAACGCGCGTTCAGATAGCAATTGTGGAGTGTAATGACAAAAATTGCTTTACAGAGGGTAATGGCAGGTTATATTAATGTGGCAATATTCGATAACTTAAATATAAAAGATGCGTCATGTGATACGTGTACGATTAAAAAGATGACCACCTAAAGGCGTTTTAATTTGATTCCTTAGCCTTAAAACGAGCGCACTCAAGAACGAAAAGGCTATAAAATATATGGCACCCATACACTGATAATTATTTTTTAACACGTGTCAGTTGCGATGACATTTGAGGATTATAATGACAAAAAAAAATTAAATAAAAAAAGAACCGACTTCAAAATAAACTAAAAAGCCAAACATAATCTTTTATATACGGTACGGATCACATTTGAATCACCTTTTGAAGTCGGTGCCAATCCATTCATTTATTACTATTAAGAACCGCGGCGGCGAGCCTTTAGTTATTATCTACCTACTTATATATTTCTTCATAGTAATTCGTATTTTTGTTGAATAAAGAACTTTATTTACTTCAGGTTTGGCACCGACTTCAAAAGGTGATTCAAATGTGATCCGTACCATACATAAAAGATTATTTTTGGCTATTCAGTTTATTTTGAAGTCGATACTTTTTTATTTAAAAAAAATATTTTTTGCTGTTTGGTGATGGATTTTAGTAGTGATATAAAGTGTTTTGTAGAGCCCAGAATGGGAAGATTGAGGAGGCACTTTGCACGCATCTCGAGTCTTTGGAAGTAAGAAATGTAAAAATTGGTTAATTCATTGTACCTTCCATCATCAATCAAATGATGACAACCAGGAAAACAACTGATAACTTTAGAAAAATATATATAAAACATTGTTAATGCCTATAATATTTGAGGGTTTCTCTCGCTTTCCCTGGTATTCCATCATCCGATCCTGACTTGGTGATAAGGAGACTACTTCAGGGACACACTATAAGGAATATGACTAACAGTCTTAACGTATGTACCTATAATAGATGATCTTTTTAAGAATTATCCTCTAACTCTTCACTATTAAGGAGTTGTACCTTCCGTCATCAGCTCAGTATGATGAGATGATGACTACCATATGCAAATACTTAAATAGCTTAAGAAAATATATGAAAAACGTTATAAGTGCCTATAAAATTTTAGGATTGCCCTTGATTTACCTGGGATCCCATCATCAGATCCCAACTTGGTGGCAATGGGACCACCTCAGGAGTATATACTTTCCAATATATATATTTTTTTTTAATCGTTCCACAATTGGCGGAGTAATCGGTGCATTTAAAAAAATACAAACTATCGACCAGTTGGTTAAAAATTAATTTAAGATACTTACGCGAGAAAAGCGATTGCCACTTGCATCGCTGTTGAATGGGCGACAACCTTTTTAAATTTCCATTTTATTTTCCATGACTAAAAGGGCCCCTAGAACCGAAAGGCTATAACAATATATGACACCGGTACGTTTTTCATGTCTTTTAATATACGGATATGTCTACGTCGGTTCTACTGTCTCAAACGGTGGAAGATGTGAAGCCGAAATGAAGCGAAGATGCGCCGTCACAAGGTTGGCAGTGGAACGGTTGGGAAAGATTTGGAAAGATAGAAGGATAACCAAAAAGACAAAGGTCCGTTTAATGAAGTGCTTTGTCTTTCCAATCTTTCTTTATGGCGACGACGATGCGATGGAGTTGTGGTGCTGGAGACGCCTTCTGAGGATCCGATGGACAGCTTTTCGCACCAATAATTCTATCTTCAAAGAGTTCCAGATCCAGGATAGACTCTCGGCGACTGTGTTGTTCCGAGTATTGAAGTTCCTTGGCCACATCTCCCGAAATAAGAACTTCATGAAACGATTGGTAGTTCAGGTCCAGATGGAAGGCAAGAGAGGACGAGGCCAATCACCGACTCGCTGGATCGACCTTATTTAAAAGTCCACACAGAGCACTATGGTACAGTGCACTCGCTTCGCAGACAACTGGGTGAAATGGAGACGCATCGCGAGAGCTGTTGTCTGTCAGAAGAAGGATGAGGATGAGGATCCACATGTGGACACAATTGCTATAACCACGACCACTCTACCATTAGTGAAGAACTGATAATGATGAAATATGCGGGGTATGTTCCTTTGGGCCTTGTGTAATTAGAATAATATTGTTTCAACGCGTGTCGGTTGCGAGCCCATTATATATTACACTATTATTTATTATGTAATATAAAAAAATAATGCTTTACTGGTAATGAGAGGCATATTTATTATTGTAATAATTTATTGATATTCCATTATTTAACGATCAACTACCATCACGGTACTTACGCTAATAAAGCGATGGCTATTTGCCTGAGATACAACCAAACAAAATTTTCATTTTATTCTCCAAGACTTAAAACGAAGGCATGCCAAACCCAAGAGGCAGTAACAAACAATATATAATACTTGCACATTTTTAGTGCCTTTTTAAATGTACCCGTATGTTCCCTTGGGCTAGGTCGTAATTAAAATATTGTTTCAACGCGCGTCGCTAGAGATAACATTTGTCGAGTGTAATGACAAAAATTGCTTTACGGGAGAATAACGAGAGGTGGTTGGTATTTTAAGCAGAAATACGAGCGCGAAATGTCATATAATAAGTATACACTTTGTAAGGGTTCCGTGACCAAATATACCCTGTTTATCTTACCTTGAAAAGGCTATATAATATACGAGTATATCAAGGTTTAAAAATATAGGTCATTAGGTAAAAAACGCTTATTGACGAGTTTATTCTTGGTAGTGAAAGTGAAAAATATGGTTTCAGTAAGAATTGTGTCGATCGAAAAATCCAATAATATGAAGAAAACTATTAACTCTAAGAAACTTACAGATTTTATTATTGCATTGTCATTATTGTTCACTAAGAGTCGACTTCACCAAAGTTGTTTAATTTTTATTAAAATAAAAAAACATTAATTACTCGTGAGTACTCATTTTACGGTTCACCAATATTTAACTTAAAGACAACATTTTACGACTAGAGGAAAAACTTATATCGCCGATTTCGATTGAGTACACTCTAAGTCCTAGATTAGTCTTCTCATTGTCACTGTCAAATCAATTCCTCACTTATTTCCCAACTAGAAGGCACCCTTCGTTCGCGGAGAAGAAAAAGTCATAACCCCTCTTTTTTCGACAGCGTAGTCGGGTAAAGAGTATCTTATTACCATCTGGAGATACCCAGCTACCCGTGTACCAAAAATAGTTGAAATCTGTTTAGCCGATTTGGCGTGATGAAGCCACAGCGAACATACAAACATACAAAAAATCCAAAAAAAATATTTTTCGTTTTAGTGACCTCCATAGTCCGTACCAAGTCCGTAATCCGTAACAATCATTTTTTTTTTCAATATCTTCAATGTACAGACATTTCATTTTTACAACTTTATACATGTACATTAACGTAGTACCCGAATAAATTTAAAACATATGCCGTACCATTGCTCAAACACGGGACAAAATGTCGATCCTTCTTGGGTGAATAACGATTCCATTACATTACAGTTCAACTTCACATAGTTACTATACGAGAGTAAGTTATCCGTAGACTAGCGTGGTGAAAGGAAATTGAAGTTAACCATCAAGTAAATCGTTAGAATAAAGTTATACTAGGTCTCGTGTAAATCGAATGTTATTGAAATTGACCTTAAATGGGTTAAGCATCTATACTATTATAAAGTTGTACCAATGAAATGTATATACATTGAAGATATTTTCAAAAAAATATATTGTAGCGGACTATTTGGAGGTCACAAAAACGTTTTTTTTTATTTTTTGTTTGTTTGTATGTGTCGTTGTGTCTTCATCACGCAAAATCGGCTTAACAGATTTCAACTATTTTTGGTACACGTGTAGCTGGGTATCTCCAGATGGTTATAGGGTACTTTTTATCCGACTACGCTGACGAAAAAAAGAAGGGTTATGACTTTTTCTCCTCCGCGAACGAAGTTGCGGGCATCTTCCAGCACGTAACTAAAAAGATTTGATTTAAATAAATAAATAAATAAAATAAATATTACGGGACAATTTTACAAAAATCGAACTAGCCCCATGTTAAGCTCAATAAGGCTTGTGTTATGGGTACTAGACGACGATATATTTAATAGATATATTACTTATATACATAGAAAACATCCAAGACTCAGGAACAAATATTAATGCTCATCACACAAAAACTTATTCATATATTAGTAAATATTGACAACATGGATAGTTGCAAACCCCATTTTCAGGAACAGAAAATATTAACGTTGACTGGGTTATATATTCTGCAAATTTGTAAGTTCGTACGGAATTATCCTGAATACTACAAGAAACGCGAAGACATACCGACATCTCATCAGCTCAGATATAGGGAAGAACTTATGCTACCGTCCTCAAAAATTAAAATGCACTCAGATGCAACATATGCCACGTCTATAAAAATATACAACAAACTGCCAGATGTAATTATATCCGAGAAAAAATATTATATTTTCATAAAATTGTTAAAAGAACTCCTTATTAATCAAAGCTATTATACATTAAGAGAATATTTAGAGTAAAAACTATAAAAAAAAAGATATAATCATAAATATATGGCATTAAGTCTGCCATATGTACTGATTTTGTTTTGTGCAATAAAGTTTAAATAAATAAGTCGTCTTCTCTCCACGCATTTTTGCGGTGCCCAACACAGTCCACAATTAAGTTCACTGTCATGTAACTTTTATGCAACTTAAGTTTAACTAATACCTATCCTGTAAACTAACATTGTGGAATGCAATAAACGATTGAGTATTGAGTATTTGCCCTTACCGGGATTTGAACCCAGGACCTCAGCTTCGCAGGCAACGTTACTCCCACTGAGCCAAACCGGTCGTCAAAATCAAATCAAATCAAAGCAAATATACCTACCACGATCTGTAAACATAAAAGTTTCTAAAATTGACTTAACTTGTGAACGGTGAAAATCTCAACGGCCTTTTAATAACAAAACACCAGCACTACACTTTCAAACCGCCAACCGGCATCAAACAAAGTTAGCAACTCTCGTTTAACTCCCGGGGCCCGTATATAAATACTTTGTTTTTTGCTTACTTAGGCGGCGCAGATGATTAATTGTGTGAATCTACGAAATACCTGGATACAGGCTTTGAGAACAAACCCCATCAATCTTTGTTCTCCAAATGTTTTGTTGATCTTCCCGTTTTGTTTTTGTTTTATAATTTGATCACGATTCACCGCAGGTGTATCTTTTTGAGTCGATTGAATGTTTTTTTTATTGAAATTAAAGACAGATTAAAAAAACTTCAACTGAGCTGCTGAATATAATATATCAATACTATTATAAAGTTGTAAAAATGAAATGTCTGTACATTGAAGATATTATTAAAAAAATAATTGTTACGGACCATTTGGAGGTCACTAAAACGAAAAATATTTTTTTTTGGATTTTATGTTTGTTTGTATGTTTCGTTGTAGCTTCATCACGCAAAATTGGCTAAACAGATTTCCACAATTTTTGGTACACGGATAGCTGGGTAGCTCCAGATGGTTATAGGATACTTTTTACCCGACTACGCTGAAGAAAAAACGACGGAATATGATTTTTCTCCTCCGCGAACGAAGTTGCGGGCGCCTTCTAGTATTATTATAATTACATAAACCGCGGGATGATGATTAAATTTTAATAATAAGTCCGTCGTGTAGATTGATAAAAAATATTGGACATGTATTTTTTCATTTAATACGTTGTCAAAAAATAATGGATATAATATTTTCTTCTGTTTCCGCGATTATTACTCATTGAAATAAGACAATTTAACGGATTATATCGCGTATATTATCTCATTTTAGTTCCCGACGTTTCGGAAGCTTTCCAGCTTTCCATGGTCACGGGAGGACTGAGAAAAGATGTATTTTCCTCTGTCAAATAAATATGCTGAGTTATTACAACACTGCCTTACATCTGGCTATATGCTATGGAATGGTGAATTCTACGGGCAAGTTGATGGTGTGGCAATGGGGTCTCCGGTGTCTCCTGTCGTCGCCGATATTTTCATGGAAGACTTCGAGGAGAGAGCGCTTTCATTGGCACCTGTCAAGCCGAGGATCTTTAAAAGATACGTAGATGATACCTTTACTATTTTACCTAGATCTAGTGTTTCAGCTTTCTTAGACCATCTGAACTCCGTGCATAGTAAAATTAAATTCACTATGGAGTTGGAAAATCAAAATTCACTTGCATTCTTAGATGTGCTAGTAATTAGAGGTCCTAAAAATGACATAGGTCATACTGTATATAGGAAACCTACGCATACAGATAGGTATTTGAATGGCAAATCTCACCACCATCCCTGTCAACTTGCTACAGTGGGTAAATCTTTGTTTCAGAGAGCCAGGGGTATCTGCGACAATCAACATCTGACTGCTGAGTTACAGAATGTCAAACGTGCGCTTCGAGCCAACGAGCTCCAGATACCACGTTCCAAGCAGAATCCAAGTATGAAGAAACCAACAGTCGAGCGTAAACCTGCCGTATTACCATATGTGAAAGGGGTCACAGACAAGATCGGAAACATCTTGAAGCGTGCTTCTATAAAAACATATTTCAAGCCATTGAAGAAGGTGTCTCAATACCTTAGACCCGTGAAGAGTAGCACCCCTTTGCAGAGTGCAGGCATTTATAAGCTGGACTGCGAGTGTGGTCTTTCATACATTGGTCAAACGAAACGCAGTGTATCAACCCGGGTGAAGGAGCACATAATGAGTAATAATCGCGGAAACAGAAGAGAATATTATAAACAATTATAACCCAACCTAAATATCCATTATTTATTGAAATAAAACAATTTAACGGATTATATCGCGTATATTATCTCATTTTAGTTCCCGACGTTTCGGAAGCTTTCCAGCTTTCCATGGTCACGGGAGGACTGAGAAAAGAAGTATTTTCCTCTGTCAAAGTTACAATTTGTGCAAACTACCCATTTTTTGAAAAAAACACAAATAAAGGTGTACATACATGCCAGATGGGCCTAAGCTGTAAAGACAGTTACACATGTGCCAGAAGGGCTTAATTATTTTATTCTAATAATTTACCAAGCAGCATTTCACAAATGAGGCCTACTGAGGAGAAAAGAAACGCTGCAAAGAAAAACTCCCAGGCTACCTCATTACTAATTATAATATTTTAAAACAGAGACTATTAAACTACTTTAAACAGGTAAGATCTTTTACACCGTTCGGAAATTAAGGTTTTGCAGTCCTGTGTCTCGCTTGTTCCTTGATGAGATGTATTACAGGATCCCAAGCAGGTGGTAGTGACAATCCATCTTCTCTATTGAAATTAGGATGCTTTTTAATCTCAATAGCCTCGCGTAGCATCCTGGGAAAATATCTTTTTTCTTTGGCAAGGATAGAAGGTTTATCAAACTTAATTGAGTGGTTTGGTTTGTCAATGACATGTTCACAGACTGCAGACCTATTACACCGACGGTGCTTGACATCTGCTACACACACAGTGTATCAACCCGGGTGAAGGAGCACATAGCAGATGTCTAATTAGTAATGAGGTAGCCTGGGAGTTTTTCTTTGCAGCGTTTCTTTTCTCCTCAGTACGCCTCATTTGTGAAATGCTGCTTGGTAAATTATTAGAATAAAATAATTAAGCCCTTCTGGCACATGTGTAACTGTCTTTACAGCTTAGGCCCATCTGGCATGTATGTACACCTTTATTTGTGTTTTTTCAAAAAATGGGTAGTTTGCACAAAATTGTAACTTTGACAGAGGAAAATACATCTTTTCTCAGTCCTCCCGTGACCATGGAAAGCTGGAAAGCTTCCGAAACGTCGGGAACTAAAATGAGATAATATACGCGATATAATCCGTTAAATTGTTTTATAATTGTTTGTTTTGATAACAACGCCATCTAGTTTATTTTTTGTAACCATCATGCAATGCTGAGAACTACGTGCTCTCAGCATCGTAAGACAGCCAAGCGATTATCGTCTATGCCATGTCCATGCAATTATGCTGTTGATAGTACGTTGAGCCAAAATGTCGCGAGATGACACGCTTCATTTTACACCTAGTTAAGACGTCACGAGCCCCCACTCCTAAACTTTGTGACTTATCGGAGTATTTGTTATTCACATGAAAAGCAAAAAATACGTTGATTTAAACTAATACGATCTCCACTCATAATCACAACACAAAAGAAACGGGGCTTATTCGCGTATAAATTATGGTTTATTTAATTACCTTTCGTTGGTAATTCTTCGACGTTTCGGACATCTTGTTAGGGCGATGATGCACTCAAGGATTTTACTGTCCGGCGTCCGATTTTACTAGTTTATCCATACTTGTTTTTGCAAAATCGGACTGCCGGACGGTAAAATTCCTTGTAGTGCACAAACACTTTTACTTTCATGGTCTCTAAGAATTACCAACGAAAGGTAATTAAAAATACATATTCATACGCGATTAAGCCACAAACAAAAAGTGTTTAAATTTCTAATTTAAGAACTCTAACTAAAATCCGGCAAAAGATATTTCGGAATATTTTAAGTGGTGTTCCCAAACGCCTTTTGTTGAATTTTCGTACCAAATAGGCATCATGAAGTTGTTATGCGTCCCAAAAATAGGATTAAAAAATTTATATCACTTATATGATCCGACTTTAACAATGAATATAGTATCAAAAAAAAGTCTAGCTGGTCATTTTGTTATTTTATGTTTTGCATGTAAGGTACATTGTTATACGGATTTCAATCACTTTACAAGGAACAAAGATAGCAGAATGTCCGAGAATAGCTATAAGATATTTTTTCCGCGACTTTGCTGAAATGAAAAGAAGGCGATAACTTTTGTCTCATCCGCAAATAAGGTTGCGGGCACTAAACATTTTTTTTAAACTTTATAATCTCTCCAGAGAATATTGTTCAAATTGCAAAATGTCAAAATTAGCGGAATGTCGAAATAGCCGAATGACAAGATAGCGAAATGCCGAGGTGTCAAATTGTCAACGTAGCAGAACGTCAAGGTAGCCGAATTATTACACAATACACTAAAAAGTTCGTCAGTGGAGTAGAAAAAACAATCATAACACCTTCAGAGTAATAGGATAAAAAGTATCCTATAACCATGTGGATGACCAGCTACCCGCGAACCAGAAATAGATGAAATCCGTTTAGCCGTTCGAGCGTGATGAAGCCACAACGGCACATACAAAAATCCAAAAAAAAACCGTTACTTTTAAATAGCCTGTATCACTTATTTTTTTTCAATGTCTTCGATATACAGATATATCATTTTTACAATTTTCTAATAGTATATAAGCAGTTGGATCAATCTCTTTTCATTAGCAACTTTAGTTTAGTAAATAAATAACCAATATTCAACAAAAGATTTATAAATGAACATTCTAGACAAAAGTTCCGTAACCGATATATGAACTCGTATATGTGAAAAGTCATACATTGATCATTATAGCCGTAAAAAGTTGGTAACGCAGCGGCAAATTACCTTATTTTCATATCTAAGTGGAGACATGTATGACCACTGCGTTACCACCTTCTTTATTATAAATTGTCACCATATTTTTTTTTATTAATTGAAAAAGACAGTTTAATAATGCTATATTTTAGATTAATGCGCCACAAAACAGTCTATCACGTATTGCACTATATGTTTTTTACATAAAGATGCGAAAAAATTGTGACACTAAAATAGTATTATGGCCCGATTCATGAATTGTAATTATAACAGCCAAGTGCCCAAGTTCTGTAAACTTGAAATTAATTGATAAACAAACACGCTAAGGAATATTTACGCTCCAAATTACTGACTAGTTTGGAGCTTTATTGTTTTCACTTAGAAATGTGTGACTTCGGGTCACTTTCACGGTCTATAAATGTGTTATATTTATTAACATATTGAACAAATTTATGAATAAAAGCTTATTAAATTGAACCATATATTGTGACTATACTGATAATTAAAGCGTTGTAAAAATGAAATGTCTGTACATTGAAGATATTAAAAAAAATAACTATTCTAACGGAGTGTTTGGAGGCTGAAGCGAAATATATTATTTCTGGAATTTTTGTATGTCACGCCAAATGGGCTAAGCAGATTTCAACTATTTTTGGTACACAGATAGCTAGGTAGATAGATAGCTAGGTTATAGGATACTTTTTATCTTGCTACGCTGAAGAAAAAATAGAGGTTATGACTTTTTCTTTACCCTATTATAACCCTATTATTTTACTTCAGTGTAGTTGGATAAAAAATAGTCTATAACCATCTGTAGCTACCAGTGGTACAAATAATAGTTGATCTCCGTTTAGCAGTTTTGGCGTGATGAAGCCGCCCCAAATATACAACATACAAATATTAAAAAAAAAAACTAACTTGACCTTCAAATTAAAAATATATTTCTCGTCTCTGTGACTTATTTTTTTGAAAACATCTCAAAGTAGTGTACATTTAATTTTTACATAATGGTACTAGCTTTTGCCGGCTGCTTCGCCCGCGTACTAAATGTCACTTTTTACCGTCTACAAAAAAGGAGGTTCTCAGTTTGACTCGAATGTAGGTATGTATGTTTGTCCGCGATTATCTCTTGTTTGGCTGAAACGATTTAGATGAGGTTTTCGAAAAAGTATTTGTTACATTCTGGAGGAATCGGTAAAAGACGTTTTGGTGAAGGCGGTTCCCTTATTTTTTTAAAGAAATAATTGCAATAATTGTTTAATAGTTACGCCGGCAACGACTTACTACTACTAAGAGATACTACTAAGATTTCTACTCTTGAATAGAAACTTTTGCCCGCGGCTTCCCTCGCGTCAAATTCGGGGTAATTTTGAAATGAAACCGCAAGAATACATACAAATATTAAAACAAATACAAAATAAATATTTTTCTATTCAGTGAACTTCAAATGAAAAAAAAAAATCTCCTCTCAGTGCCTTATTTTTTTGTAAATATAATGTCTGTAGGTACATTTAATTTTTTCAATTTTGTAATAGTATTGATGCACTCAAGTCATTAACTAAAATGTAACAGTCTTGGCCCCAAATAAATTTTTGTAGCTTTCGGGGTCCAGGCCTTAGGCCCGTGGAGTCCCAGCGCTCACTGACTTTAGAAAGAAATGTCCAAAAAACTAAAATACACACTGGAGACCCAAGAGCTGGAAGTTTCCTCCCTCGACGTATTAGCATTGCTGTACAGCATTTTCGGAACTAAGCCGAAGGCGAGTACTTTCTTACATTTATTTTAGTTTAGTATTAGTTCTTATGTATTGTTCAAGAATCCCTCAGATGATCAATGTCAATGTCCATGTATAGCTATGACGAACAAGTTAAAATACCTAGGAATTTTAATCGACGGTTCTCTCTCTTTTAGATACCATATCGAAGCTTTATGCAGCAGAGTCCGTAAATTAATATTTATTTTCAAAAAACTACGTTTAATCGCGAATTCTCAGTTAATCAAAAGAGTGTACTTTGCACTATGTCAATCGGCGATAAATTACTGCATAACTACCTGGGGTGGCACAGCCAAATCGACAATGCTGAACCTAGAAAGAGCTCAAAGAGCAATTCTCAAGGTCTCTACTTTCCGTCCTTTTCTTTTTCCCACAAACCTTTTATATAAATCGCGTGAAATTCTGACAGTTCGCCAACTATTTATATTGAACACAGTCCTAAAATAGCATACCAAACTTCCTTACAACTCTGATTATACTAACAAGAGACGTAAAGATACTATTTGCCCTATTATGTATAGTAGAACTCCATTCTCCTCAAGATTTTTTCTATTTTTAGGCCCACTATTATACAACAGACTTAATGTGAGGTTTGACTTGTTCCCGCTTGCTTACGTGATCTGTAAGAAAATTCTTAAGATCGCCCTACAAAACATGTCTTACGATGATACAGAGAAGTTATTAACTGTATTAAAGTGTTTTTTTTTAATTTTATACTATATATATATTTTAGTCCATAGGTTTTAGTTTTTGGTTAATATACTTTATGGTTAATAATAATTTATAATTTCTTAATTTATTCTAATAATTAATAAGGATTAGGTTGTAAAATTTTGCATATGAATTAAAAATTAATTGTTTGACCTTTTTTTACCTGAAACACAGGATAATCCTAGTTCAGGCGCGTTACATTGTTATCTAACTATAAGTATATTTAGCCCGTAGTCATTACAGCTGTAATATGTTTTTAATACATTTTATTATTAAATTATTATTCTTGTTTCTTTTTTTATCACTTAGGTCAGGTATGTTCAAGTATTAATTAAACAATTATATTTTCCATAAGAACGACTGCTAAATTGTTTAATCTGTACGTTCCACAAAATGATTAAATCTGAAAACCTGGGATATCATAAACGATATAGACGGTTAAAGAATTTTTATTAAATTACTCGTTAATTGCCTTAATAGCGTGTTTCCTCGTGGTTCGACCACTTAACCGATTAACCCAAATATTTGCCCATTTTGTTTACGTTATTGCTTGTCGTGTAGTTATGAATTCATATGTTGGAATGTTTACGTAATTATATTATTGAACTTTTAACTATATTTAATATGATGGTTTAAAGTAAACTAAAAACATTGGGTGATATTCGTTTTCGTAGTGACATAATATTTTTATTCTATAAAAGTATCCGATATTTTTAATTTGTATGTTGTAAACTTTGTAACACAGTGGAGTATATTATTGAATCAATTATTGATGTTATTGAGCATTTGATTTCAATGTTTCCATTCAATAGCCGAGCAAAATATTAAAACGATTTTTGCACCTTTATTTGTAACCTACTTGTAGAATAAAAGTAAAATATATAAAAATACTGAGTATGCATTAATGTCGCAAAATAATCCTTACATTTCAACAAGCCAAAACTTGTTTACGCGAACGCAATTTCAAAAACCAGTCACCAAAAAAAATACTAATAAAATCTTACCTCGTTAAAAATTCACTAGTTCACAAAACACAGCACAACACTATAAACGCACAAGAAAAAAAACTGTCACTGTTTTCGTCCGCGATCGTAGTGCTGAGCGAGCGTAGCGCTCAGTCGGTCCGCGCGAGTCAACTGAGCGCGTAGCGGCTACGCGTCTACGCGGCTACGGCGCGCGCATCTAGCTACGAAAACGGTAATTCAAATACATTTTATCAGGCCAATTCTGGGCATTGGACTTAATAATGATATTTGTAGACAATGGGTGATTTAACTACCTAGTTAATTACATGTATTAGTGTCTAATGCGATGTTGATTATGTAAGGCGTAACTGCAAAGTAAAAAAATCATTGGGACATTATGGTGCCCGAGAACATAAGCGTTAATATTCAATGGATTTTTTTTCATGAATGAAATTACCCCATAGATATTCATTAAATCTAACTGACACTTGTACCTACTATGGACAAGACGACCAGATATTTAACTCTTGTATGCTCTTAACAAAACGAGAGTCCACTTTATATGAAATTTCATCAATTTTTCTTTTTCAAACTTAGATTCCTTTCAAAACTTTTTTTTTTGTTTTTTTACTACATTTTTGTTACTTGTTTGAGTCATTTACATAGGTGTACTTAATATTTTGAGTAAGTTAAACTTAGTAATTCTAATAAGAGTAACACAGGACTATATTTAAAAAATGTAATAACTATAAACAAAGATCAGAAACAAATGTTTTTTTTTTTCGACGATACTGGACTTGAACCAGCGCCTTGACCCAGACCGGAGCCGCACGCTCTACCATCTGAGCTTATCATCCATACCAGTAGTCGAGGAATTTTGTCATCTTTTCTTGCTTATGGATCTCTGTATGGTGCATCCGACTCTTTAGCCTTAAATGTAATAATTGCTTGTGGAAAGCCTTTTTCTTTGAAATGTTTTTGAACTATTTTAACCCCTGACAAAAAAATACAGGTGACATAAGTTTGAAGTATGTATCTGTGTATCTATCCATCTATGTGCCTGTCGGCATCTTAGCTCTTGAACGGATTTTGGGTTAGTTTTTTGACAGGACTTCAACGAGAGTGTTCTTAGGTATTAGATCAATATAATCAGCCATTTAAATTATATGCTTTTTTTTAGATGTGTTGGGAGTTTGTAACGTGTTGAATAACATTCAAACGTATTCAAACACTGTATTTTTTTATTACTTACAGATTATAAAAAACAGTGTCGTGTCAGAAGACGACGTTTTTCGTAGCTAATTAAGCCAATATGGGAGCGACATATGCAACCACAAGCTTAGCAGCATATAGGAACGGCCTGTTTGTGAATAACGCTGGTGACTGGTAACTGCTGAGCTGGTGTTTTTTGTCATGTTTGGTTGCTTTTGTCCCGAACCATGCCTTATCGAAGATCTCGGTAAGATAGGGTTACATGAAACCGATGCTTTACTGCAGCATGAAAGAAAGAGTACCAAAAACTATAAGAATTTAAATTAATAAAAAGGGTAATAAACATTTCGAATTTAGTTTTTAAGAATTTTGTAATGAGTTGGGTATAATCCTGTAATGTTACAATTTTCTTGTTCTGCAAGTAATAAACAAAGTTCATTCCATACCTAACAAAGTGGACAACGAAGACAAAACAGGCCCAGGCGGAAGTGGCGGGATGACTTGCACGCATTCCTCGGCAACTGGTCGGATGAGGCATCAAATAGGGATAGATGGAAAACTAAGGGAGGCCTTTGCCCATTAGTTGGGCGTCACTACAAACAAGTAAAAAAAATAAAAAAATTATATCTCATCAAATCTATAATACTTACTTCTTCCATCTAGCAGGTGCTGTTTCTGTGCGCATTCTATGACACGGATAGGAACAGCACCCGCGCGGTGCACTCCTTATAAACTGGCAAAAAGCCTCCGGCTCTTGGCTTTGGCTCCACGCACGCGTCCCAAAATGTAAAATGAATAAAGATCGTGGCAGAATTAAAAAAACTGTACAATCCTGCACTATTTTAGGAAATATGAAGGTATTTTACCGACCCGAAATTTTTACCTTTGAGTATATTTACATGCAGCTTACAAAAGTGACTTGCAGAGAATAAAAACACTTTTCATTAAACCTGTGGGAAAACATCAAAGGTTAATTTACTTTGAAATGGCCTTTAAAAGCAGCAAAAATCATAAAAAAGCGATTTTATTAGAAACGTAAGAATTATATAAAAACAACTGATCAATAAAATTACTGGAATAATTATTGTCAAATACCTTTCAAACTCTTCTGTTTCAAAGACACAGTGTATAGACAAGGCCCCCACAAGGTGAGCTGATGACCTGAAGAAGGCTGCTGCAGTACGCTGAATGTAGACGGCGCAGGACCGGTCATGGTGGCGTTCTCATACGGAAGCCTATGTCCAGTGTCCTAATGCACACGGTTTGGGACACGGTTCTTATAAGGTGGCATATCAAACGTACATAAGTTGCTTTAAATAAAAAATCATATCTTCTATTATTATTTTTTACTTTTATAAGTTTTGATATGTTTTCTTGGAGAACTACGCAATTAGTTTATACTTAAAACATTAGGATATTTAGAATAGGCTAAGTACAAATATTGTAATAGATATAAGAGTAATTTAGAAAAAATGAGTGACTGTTGAGTTCGTTTAAACGGATTTCTTCTCAACAGTGGTCTCCTCTTGGGAAATGTCGTAGAGTCAAACTTGTAAAAGTGTCCTTGCGGCTTACTTACAGAATGAAGATCATAATTTCATCAATGAAGATGATGATAATGATGATTTAAACTCACACTGTTTTTACCCATTATTACAACATACAGAAACGAAGCTCTCGCGTATATTATATTCAAATTGAAATAATTTATTTGAGGCAACAGGGTCCATACATAAACACCTTTGAAACTAACATACATATTAAATATAAGAACGTGTCCGCAACTTCGTTAGCGGTGGAGAAAAAATTATAACCCTCTTTTTTTACTGAGGTATATGAATAACGCAAACAAATAAATCAATCATCATCATTAGCCAAATACATCCACTGCTGGACAAACGCCTCTCCTAAACAACGTCACTATGACCAGTTCTGTGCGGCCTGCATCCAGTAGACTCTAGCAACTTTCAGCAGGTCATCAGTCTACATTGTGTGGAATATAACATACGCAGCGTCTTCTGTGCGTGGCCGCCATTCCAGAATTTATTAACATCAGCGGCCGTCGGTTCTACAAGCAATGTGTTCTGCCCATTGCCATTTAAGTTTTTCAATTCTCGAGCTATGTGGGTTACTTTAGTACTTGTAAATTTTAAACATTTTAAAAAAAGAGATAAATCCGCGATATGATCCGTTAAATTTAACGGATCATATCGCGTGTATTATCTCATTTATGTTCCCGACGTTTCGGAAGCTTCTCAGCTTTCCATGATCACGGGTTGAATGAGAAAAGATATATTTTCCTCTGTCAAAGCTACAATTTGTGCAAACTACCCACTTTGAGAAAACATAAAGATGGGCCTCATCTATAAAGACACATGTGCCAGAAGGGCTTAATTATTTTATTTTAATGATATACCAAGCGGCATTTCAACAAATGAGGCGTACTGAGGAGAAAAGAAACGCTGCAGAAAAAAAATTACTAGGCTACCTCATTACTTATTATAATATTTTAAAAACAAAGACTACTATACTACTTTTTAACAGATAAGATACTTTTACACCGTTCGGAAATTAAGGTTTTGCAGTCCTGTATCTTGCTTGTTCCTTGATGAGATGTATTACAGGATCCCAAGCTGGTGGTAGCGACAAATTCTAACTTTGACAGAGGAAAATATATCTTTCCTCAGTCAACCCGTGACCATGGAAAGCTGAAAAGCTGCCGAAACATCGGGAACTGAAATGAGATAATATACGCGATATAATCCGTTAAATTGTTTTATTTAAATGAGTAATAATCGCGGAAACCGAAGAAAATACAATGTTAAAAAATCTTGAAGTCACGACTTAAGTACGAAAAGCCGTGCTGCGATTCACACATGCAAGTTATATTTATAATTGGTGATTAGATTGCTAACTGGCTCGCTCTCACCCATTCAATTACGTGTAAGAGAGAACCAGACTGTGTTTAACAATCTAATAGCCTTCTAGAATACGTGATTACTGCCACCAGAAGGAAAGTAAACTTTGTTCACCTCTAATCGGAGTATAAAACAAGCTAAAGTATTTAAAAGTATATTTGTAAATAAAATAGTATTTCATCCAAACCCAAAATGTCCAAAATAGACGAATTATACTCGGTGGGAAGGCATAACCCCACAAACTTTAATCATCAAGTTTAGTATCTCTTTATAGCAATGTACTCGACATTGCTATACGTTCGGTTAAAAATGACATGATAGTCATGATATTTTCAGATGATGAGAAACAAATCAGGTGAAATGAAAAACCGAGTTGCCTTTTTTGGCTGATTTCATCATTCACTAAACAGATTCAGGGATTTGATCAAATTACTGATTACTAGGCCAATAATAAAATGCATTCGCCATTTTTACATCGTGCGAGATTTAGTCATATCCCTTACAGATTTGTTAATATTTTTTTTTTAGCTATTTCCCTGCGCAATGTATATCGGGTAATAAACCTAATAAAGAATCTACAAATATATAAAAAACCTAATTAAGTATATCGTCAAATACTTTATATTGAATTTGCGCAGGTTTTCCAAATATATGCATTGTAAAACACACATATACGATACACGTGCGAATAGGTAATTCCCACACGTGTTTTACATCACCGCCAATCGTTGACAATAACCTACTTACCGCACTTGTATCGGAAATAACTATAACGTAACATGCACGAAAGCATTTTGCAAGGCCGCATTTAGTATTTTACAGTTGTATAGTATTGATTTGTTACGAAAAACTTGATGTTTTACCATCACGATCTTCGTGATTTTTAAAGTGAATTTCTTCACTAAGAAACTATAATATTCTTATAAACACAAATTAAAAAAAAAGAAGATATGAAGCAGTGTTTAGTGCCTTGCCGGGGCGCACGCTCTGCGTCACATTTATTTTTTAGAACCTGACTTTGAACTGGATAGGTCTGGTTAGACCTCCTGACCAGTAATCGGATTTAGTGGGGGGAGCGCAAATCCACAAACGGGAATGCCATCCACTTAGAGTTGGGGGAGGGGGGTGGAAGCACTGCGCAAAGCACAGGAACTGCGGAGGTAGGTAGAACCGGAACCGTACAACCCCAGTTGGGACGGGGTCAACCCCAGTTGGGACAGGGGCTCTGCGTCAGATCGCACGCTACGCTTTTTATCAGAATAACGTTGTATAGGTAGTGAAGAAAGGTGCAAAAAATGATGAGTACTCAAGTGGTTAAAGGGCTTGCTAACATCACGCAAACTTTCACCTCCGAAACTCTTATTTGTTGTATAAAGTAAACCGCGCAATAGGGAATATGCATGTATGTCGGATTTTAGATGGCCGAAATAAAAGCACTTTTCTACTTTTAATGAATTAATTTTTAGGCAAAATAAAACAACTCCATCGTGTTCTCGCACCCCGTCCGTCTCACACGTACCGTCTATAAAGATACACAATTTACGAAAAGCTTGGCAGCGAAAGTGTTAAAATGTTCTAAGCATATGTTTATTTTTTATAGTATAATTGTCACATCATGATAAAAATATATATTTATTACTAAGTAACTCTTATATAATGTTAACACACCAACAGTATTCGATATTTTTTTTTTTTATGAAACACAAATTTTGTGTTACTGTGTTTTTAATGTGGGAAAAGTAACACCAAATTACTATCTATTGTGATAAAGATACAAGTCAACGCGCTGGTGGAGGAGTTGACACGCTCGACGCGTAATCGAGAGGTACGGGGTTCGAGTCCTGGTATGACCACGTGCGAGAGCAATCGTATTTTTCTATGCGCTTCGACTTGTATCTATGTCACAAAAAAATAATGTAAAAAATACGTAGCTCATTTTCGTGGTTTGAACGCCATATGGAGCGCTTTAAGCGGTTGTTAAATGAGGTCGAACATGCCTTTACGACAATTGGTGTTACAAAATGTTATCGGATATTTGAAAAGTCTGAGACCTTAGTCTATGAATGCACTTTTACCATAACTTCACATGTATTGGTACGAGTGTAGACCACGGCGAGATACATTGCCGTTTTGAGATACGAGTATTATTGTAACACTTGTAGAATATAGTCAATGTACCCCGGCCTCGCCTCGACTTGCGCCAATTGGTCGGGATTAGATTATAAATATTATCGTTTGATCCACGCACATCACGATACATATCACGAAATATGTATGCGTATCGCAGTGAATCCGATTAATTTAAATCCGCTATACTGCTTGTCAATAATAGTATCACGATAATATTGATAATCAAACTCTGCCAATGAGTAGCGCTAGCCTACATTCAGAGAGTGTTCTGATTTCTCTCCACACTTTATCTCATAGCGGTCGTAATGGGCTTTTTCCCATACTTATCTCAGGATAATATCAGTTAGAATTAAAAACGCACCTTGAACTTTGACTTCATAACATGCCTGATCAATAGTGTCTCGCTTAACTACATGTGAATCTCCCGCATATTTTCGTTTCTTGTCATTGGAATTGTGTAACATTGGGGCTCCGAATTGTAAGAAAAGAAGCTCCATATCTGTAGGTTGTGTATAAGGTGTCATATGTTCCAGCGTTTCCGCAGTCATCTACCTGAAACCTCGAGTCACACATTGTAGTCAAAAGTGTATTGTAGTTGTTTAGTTATTAATGTTTTTAACATATATTATTATAAATGTTATAAGAATGACCATGCGACGATTTGATGTCTGTACATTGAAGGCACTGAGTCATTTTCTTTTTTAATTTTATCTATGTTCAATATATCAACACGGCAGGAAGGATGTTAATCATTTTTGGTACAAACATAGCCGAACATCCAAGGATGGGTTAACATAAAGAAATAGATACAAATTTCAATCAGGAGCATATCCCCTATTCTCAAACACATGGCAACTTCGGCTATTGTCGGGTTGCTCCGTATTACGATTCTAGACCAACTTAGAAAAACTAGACTCAAGCGAACTTCGGAAGGTTAATGATATAAAAAAATAAGAAGTTTACCCGTTCATTTGTTAGGTAAGGTTTTATGATGTGGGTTGGGTGGTATTGAGTTGCTAAGGTCAGACACTACACTAATGAAAGGGTGGTGATAGTTTACTAGGGTTCCGTACCCAAAGGGTTAAAACGGGACCTTGTTACTAAGACTCCGCTGTCCGTCTGTCACCAGGCTGTATCTCATGAACCGTGATAGTGATACTGCCTAGACAGTTAAAATTTTCAAAGATGATGTTATTTTAGTTGCCGCTATTACAACAAATACTAAAAACAGTATAATTTTATGTATGTCTGTCTATTTCAACAACTGCGTACATTTTGCTTAGGAGCAGGGCTTTGCTAACACTGGAATTTCATAGATACGGCCATTTTTAGCGTATATTTTGTAAGGAATCCCCGTTTTTTTTAGAAACTGACTTTGAACAGGGTAGATCTGGCTACGCGTCCTTACCAGCTATATCATTTACAAAATGTGCGTCAGCGTTAAACGCAGCGTTGACAAACTCGTCGCCACTATAATATGTCCCCTAGACACGTATAAACTACTAGCTTCTGCCCGCGACTTCGTCCGCCTTAAATTCGTTTATCGCGAATAAGGGTATTTTTCCGGGATAAAAAGTAGCCTATGTCCTTCCCCAGGAACTCAAACTATCTCCATACCAAATTTCATCCAAATCGGTTCAGCGGTTTAAGCGTGATGAGGTAACAGACAGACAGACAGACACACTTTCGCATTTATAATATCTACTATAAATATATAAACTATTAGTTGTCATAGGTCTCGCTCTCTCGCTCTTAGCTTCGTTTTCTAAGTCAGTTTTGACAACTTGTTTGCTGAACCAATATGTTTTGACCTGTGATCTGGAACATGTACCACTACTTCAAGTGTCTAGTAATATTAGTTATTTATTCGAAACAAAGAACAAGGCTTTACATTTAATATAATAAGGAGCACTTCTAGCCCGCACCTCAATAACGTATGTGCAACAGCATTTACAATATATTAGGGGCGAACTGAAGGCGTTCGAGAAATTTAAGTATGACACTCCCTGAATGCCTGGCGCGGCTACTCAGAGTTGAGTTGGGACGCAGTGTGCAAAGTAATGAAAGTGTGACTGGAGATTATTAGATATAAAAGCTGAAATATTGATCTATTTTGAAACGGAAGACACGTTAGGCTCAGTGGGTTGTACAACGGCTTACGAAGCTGGGGGTCCCGGGTTCGTATCCCGGCTAGGACAAGTGTTTGTGTGATGAGCACGAATGTTTGTTCCAGGGTCTTGCATGTTTTCTATGTATTTAAGTATTATAATTTATCTTTATATTATGTACCTATACCGTCGCCTGCTAGCCATAGTAAAAGCTTTGCTTAGTTTCAGACTAAGATTAGATTGTAAGATTGTCCCTGTGTTGTTTACTTATTTTCATACGTAACCTTATGAAAATGCCTAAGTATGTTTATTTTAAAACGTAGCTTGCTTATATTGAATATTTTTAACGGTGTATCACATCGACGTAAATTTTCACACTTAGAACTAATATAAGCTTGAGAGTGAGATGGGCTATTCTTCCAGAAAAATGCACAAAAAAACTGTGGTTGTCTGGGAGAAATCACTCTTCAGCAATATGACCTCCTATTGTTGACCATAGTTAAGGTTAAGGCTCAATGAGGGTCTTCTAAAATGAAAATATCACTAGTTGACGCCACCGTGACATAAGGTCTAATTGACAAGAAGTGTCAGCATCCTGTGCTGTGATTTGTGGATTTTGACACTTCTTGTCAATTAGACCTTACGTCACGGTGGCGCCGACTGGTGATATTTCCGTTTTAGAAAACCTTCATTGGACTGCTTTTCTTGTTGGTGTGCAATACAATTTTTTTATTGTAAAATAATATATTGAAACATATTACGCCCATCGAAACATAAAATAATTGATTGCGTAACAATAATGAGCAGCCAATGGGCAACTGGTTTGTGTAAGAGATTTACGTTCTGGATCAGATCGCAAACATTATTATTAAGTTTCACATCTCTGTGATATATGTACCAATGTACTTGTATCAAGGCGCGAATTCGTTAGAACAAATAACTCATTTACTGTGGGACCCAATTCTGTTCAGTAAATCTTAACACACAACCCTTTTAAGATTACTTCCTTGTTCGTCTGCCTATTTAAAATAATAAAAACTGGCCAAGTGTGAGTCAGACTCGCGCACCGAGGATTCCGTATAAAATATACGCTACAAACGGCCGTATCTATGAAAATCCAGTGTTAGCAGAGCCCTACCTCCTAAAAAAATTGTACGCGGTGTTCGATCATTTTTGTATTGGTTACTGAAATAGACAGACAGACATAAAATGATACTGTTTTTAGTATATGTTGTTATAGCGGCAACAGAAATACGTCTTCTGTGAAAATTTCAATTGTATAGCTATCACAGTTCATGAGATACAGCCTAGTGACAGACGGACAGACAGACAGATAATGAGGATTCCTCCTTGTAAAAAAAACCAGCCAGGAGCATATCGAACGTAGGTTTCCGCAGCCGTTCATACGAAAAAATTGCACACTACAAACGAAAAAAATGCGATATGAAAAAGTGCACTAGAAAAAGAGCGTATCTACACGGCACTTACCTCTTTAACCGACTTCCAAAAAAGGAGGAGGTTCTCAATTCGACGGAATGTTTTTTTTTTTTTTTTGTTAAGAATTTTTTCGGCAATTACTCAAAAACGGTCCAATCATGTTGAAAATAATTTTCGTTAAGAGTATTTATTAAGCTACTAACTACTGTCGTATATTGTATTCAATAAAATTCATTAAAGTCAGTTACTAAAAGCACATTTCATCAAAATACGTCATTCTGATCTGAAATAACGCAATACTTATCTTTATCCTTACTATATTATAAACGTGAAAGTATGTATGTACGTTCCACTATTGGGGTATTCAGTCATAAAAGGGTTTTTTTTAATAATAAATGGAAAAACATGACCTTTTGTACATTGTGACATTTATATAAATAAATAAACTAAATAATGAATAAACAATTGGTAACCTCGCGACACTACCTACACGATTAAGCAAAGAACACACCTACCGTATATGACGTATCATACAAATAAGAGTATATCTGATTATAGCCCGTTGTACATTTTGGACTTGCGATCATCTCTGAATGATAAACATTTTCACTTCTCCTGCTCGAAAAGTACGTCATATTAGCTTCGCGAAGCGAGCCTAAAATAGTACATTTTAGCCCCAAGGGTTTAAAAGAAAGCCATATAATCCTATACAAATTTGTATGACACTGAAAAAAAAACTTGCGGCCAGCTACATACTCCTTACGAATAATTAAAAACAAACAAACCAACCTGATCAGATTGGCCAATCTTTCTGATAGAATTGCTCAATCTGTACTTTTAGTTTTTCATGACATATATAATTTTAATGTTAAGTCTTTTTTATTTTCTCGCAGTCGAAGTGAAAAGCAGAGTGTTTAACACGTGGCTAAATGCCATTATGACACTCAGACGTATTTGTCCTCGCTCACTTCGTGAGCTCGTCCAAATAATCACTTCGTGTCATAATGGCTTATTTTAGTCCCTTGTCAAACAATCTACTATTGTAACAAAAGTATGGTTTAAAAATAAGATTAAAAACATAAAACGGGTTCTTTTCAACAATAAATCCATAGTCATGACTTTTTTTTAACTCTGAAATTTTTATCCCGAAGAGTTATCTATACATATTATAAAACTCTTGCGTTACTGACCTTTTGACAGACAATGCACAGCCTAAACCGCTAAAGATATAAGCATGACATTTGGAACGTATATTCTTTATAGTACGTGGACGTGTACTAAGATAGGATTTTTCGAAATTCAACCCTTAAGAGAGTGAAATAGGGGTTGAACCGCTGTGTGGAAATCGTTCAATTGGAAAGTTATAAGCTTGAATTTTTATATAAAGCTTTATTACAAAATAAAAAATGATTTGCTATAAAAATCATCCCAGTTAAAAAAAGTTGTAAGTTTGTATGGGTAACATGTCGTTCTTAAAGTTAGACGCTTAAAACTTCGGTCACAACCTCCTAATATACAGTGAAAAACATTGATAAGGGAATCTTTTCCAATTCATCCCTTCAAGGGGTTAAGATGGGGGTTGAAAGTTCACATAAATACTGTGTGAAAAAGACGAAGAGGAAGGGACGGAGGGAGGGAGAGAGAGATAGAGGGAGAGAAAGAGAAAAAGAAAGGAAGAAAGGGAGGGATAGAGGAAGGGAGGGAGAGAGAGAGTGAGAAAGAAAGAGGGGGAGGGAGGGAGAGAGAGAGTGAGAAAGAAAGAGGGGGAGGGAGGGAGAGAGAGAGAGCGAGAGCGAGAGAGAGGGAGGGAGGGTGGGAGAGACAAAAAAATTGTGTCGTAGTAAAATTATGACGTGACGGTAGCACGTAAAATTATCGTTCGTAAACCGACTTTACAGATAACCATTTTTTGCTTTGCCTTAAAATACTATCCTTTTTAAACGCCGAGAGACCTTCTAGAACATTTCAGTTTGGCCAGTGTCGGGGACTTCGCCTCTCTCTTCTTCTCATAGTCTAGCAGGCGTTCAAATTAAAAGTGCCAGTGTTGCCTTCTTATGGAATAATGTTCAGTATCCCCATTTTTTCACTCTAAATCCGTTGGTCGCTAAATATCTTCCAAGTATTTAAGCATTAACAGCATCAGACAACTGACAGAAAAAAAAAATTCTTCATTTATATCTCTGGTTTTACCTAAAATCTACGCAGACGAAGTTGTGGGCGGCCGCTAGTATTTTTATATCTCCATGGTATAATTTGACAATATTTTTTATTTATTTATTTTAATGCAGATTCAAGTGTTGGATATTTTATTATTTACAATTCCATTTCATTTAATTATCTGTGTTAATTAACAATTAATTATATAAAACAAAGCGTAATCTATATACTTAGTGTTAAATATTAATTGGTTCAGTTGTGCGTTGTGCGCGTCACTATCTTGAATTTTTTTTCATTAAATATTACAGTATTTTGTGTATGAACTCATTATTTGCTCATCCATAGAATAGCGCTGCGTCATACAACGTCGTAATCCGTATTATGTATGTTCCCATTGACCAAGGTCATTGTTATCTTCCAAACTTCCCGTGGCTAACTGAAGGTCAATACAGCTGAATAGTTAAACAGAGAGGGTCAGAAACTTTGTACATACATCTGTGTCAATATTAGCACAGGAATAGGGGAAGCAAACTTAGAGTAAACTAGGCTTTCTAAACGACTTTGCTTTTCGAAAAAGTATTTTGGTTATAATTTTCACTACTAAAATGTTCGTAGCGCTACACGCGTAGCCTATGCATACATACAATCCCGGCTTTTTCGCAACGGGGTAGGCAGAGAAGAAACCAAAGATTACACAACTGCATTCATGCTCTTCAGTTTAGAGAACTTTTCACTTGCCCTTTATTCAGAAGCTCTCCAATCTAATCGCGTAACGTTCATCTAGGCCTTCCTCTTCCAAAATTTCCACTGTCATTCGCCTTGCAGATTTTTCTAGTCAATCTTCTTTCATGCATCCTCTCTACATGCCCAAACCATCTTAGCATGAATCGAGAACTCGAAAGTTACCACATCTTCTGTCACACCACAACGTTCCCTTATCACGCTATTTCTGATCCTGTCACCCAGTTTTACACCAATCACGCCTCTGAATGCTCTCATTTCTACTGCATGTATGTGTGATGAATGTCACAAGCAATAACCACGGTGTTAAAGCGATCGCTGTGACCGAAATCGGTCGAGCAGTGTGTATTTGGGGAGTACGTTCCTGATACCTATAAGTATTTAACTGTTAAATAGGTACAGATGATTAGAGTATACATGAGTTACAGTCTAGTCGCTTAAAGGTTTCATACAGGTGTTTAAAGCATATTTTATAGATTAAATGCTCTAATAGGTAAGCATATTCGGGGGTAGTCGAGTGGTGCCCTAGCTTTTGAACACGGGGTTTTGTCTGGGCAAAGCTAGAATCGGTAAGTATGTACTATAAGTTTCTGTAAAGACCTCAGGCTCGTGAACATGCATGCCCCGATCCTGGCTAGCTCATAGTAAGAGGCCAGCAAGGCATTTATGCTATGGGATACCATGTATAGGTAGGGACCGTTGTCTACTAGGCAGGAGTTGTATTGTTTAGTACAGTAGGCTGTTTGCGTTCTTTCCGAGACGGCGGTATATATGAAGATGAGTCTTTAAATGTCACTACAGCCGCTACAACTCCGAGATGGGTTAGGCAGGCTAATAAAAGTATATTAGACGGAATGAAAATAAAACAAATCCAGCTCTCTACAACCTATATACTATTATAAATTTGTAAAAATGAAATGTCTGTACATTGAAGATATTTTCAAAAAATATTGTAAGGGACTATTTTTTTTATTTTTAAATGTTTGTATGTGTCGTTGCGGGGTCATCACGCCAAATGGGCTAAACGGATTTCATTTATTTTTAGCACACGGGTAGCTGGGTATCTTCAGATGGTTATAGGATACTTTTATCCGACTACGCTAAAGGAAAAAAGGGGGGTTATGACTTATTCTCCTCCGCGAACGAAGTTGCGGGCACCTTCAAGCTACTTAATATTTTCTTGGAGCAGCATAGCTCGGACAATACCTACTGAATAATATATTAATGAATTTAGATGAAACTTGGCACACAGATAGATTAAATCATAGATTACAACTAAGGCTACTTCATTCTCCGTAAACTCTAGTCTTGCACAAATCATATCTGACCCAATTACGAATCTAATTTGCGTGTCGCTTCACAAAAGAAACGGCAAACAAATCGAACTCCATTAAAACATTGCAAATAGTTGCTCTCATTGGTCCGCTAATGAAATCAATTAATACAGCGCAAACAGGCGCTGTTTGCACCGGCAGATGGCCCCGTGCCGTGCGATGGAATTACAATTTACTAGTATAAGGTTCAGAAGATAAAATATAGCATAAAAAAAATGTGGCAATGGAACTACATAAAAACCAAATCCATTAAAAAGTAACTACGTAATTTAGTTTCTTTAATTTACTACGATACCTTGTTTCAACTCAATTGGAAATGTTATTTTGGACTCGATACCATTTTTAAAAAGATGCTAATTCTCGAATTTGTCATAGTAAGCTGTTAAAATTTATTGAACCCGGAAACTGTGTATTTATTCGGGATGAAAACGTTCCTATGCCAAATTTCGTCTAAATTGGTTCACTGGTTTTAGTGTGAAGAGGTAACAGACAGACAGTTACTTTCTCGCATTTGTAAATGGATATTGAATTTAAAAAAGATTAATTGGGACCATTAAGTTTTCTAGAGATGTGCATTTAGTATTTTTTCTTGTTCAACATTACTGGAACTCAGAATGTAGTGTTAGAAACTGGTGTTATTATGGAAACTATCACCACACTTTTAAAATCAAATCAAAATCATTAAATCACCAACAATCGTCTTAGTCTAACAACACGTCCACTCGCTTCGAAGCGCAGTGCCAAAGTGAGTCCATTCGGCGCTGCTTAATGAAATGACCGATGTGAAGTTGTCTGCATACCGCGCGACAGAGGTTGCCTTGGTGCCAATTTCATGCTTCAGTACAGTACATTTTTTTTCGTTTCCATTAAACTGCTATTTGACATTTATGCTTTTTTTTTAATTGTATAAATAAATAATTTCGTACGTGCAAATAGCAAGAGATTAGCAAGAAAAATTAAATCATTTGCAACTAAAGTCATGTTTTTTTTTTACTTACCTACTAATCCTGAAGGGACGTGGCAAAGGGCGGATGTGCCCCGCTCCTAGGCATGTATGTACACTTTTATTTGTTTTCTTAAAGTGGGTAGTTGGCACAAATTGTAACTTTGACAGAGAAAAATATATCTTTTCTCAGTTAATCCGTGAACACGGAAAGCTGAAAAGCTTCCGAAATGTCGGTAACTCAAATGAGATAATATACGCGATATAATCCGTTTAAATTGTTTTATTTAAAAGAGTGATAATCGCGGAAATAGAAGAAAACATTAATTGCTCTTTGTTAATGGCAGGCAAATCAAAACCCCCTTTTTTGTAGTCGGTTGACGCCGGTCGGTACATTAGGAACGACAAACGAACGGATTCAACAGACGTGTCTCCTTAATTAGTCGGGGATCAGGGACACGACATTTATAATTGCGGGCTGTTTCTCGCGCGCGACCCAGACTAAGCGCACACAGATGATCCATTAATAAAAAAAATCACAATTTTCTTGCTGTAACGAGCAAGCTATGTTCCTTAAGTTCATATACAATATTAATTATTATTAATATACAATAATAATGTAATGTTAATTTATTTATATTAATTACACCGTCACCGGACCAGCTATAATATATGTTTAGTCACAGAGACCGCCTTTGTTATGAATAAAGTGTGTTTTATAAAAAATTGTAATGACATATTTTTACAACTAAATTAAGAATTTTGAACTTTACTTCTATAAAATAGAGAGTTACATAGTTAAAAATAGAATATGTAGACATAGGTCGTTTTGAGTCTGAAGAAAGGAGATCATGAAAGTGAAGGTTTGTTTTGATTGAGCCGAAATAAGTTTCAAATAAACAGTTGTACCCTGAAAGGTAGTAACTGCTTTAAGTTAATTAGAATGTACCGTCCTTTTTAAATTATTTGGGTTTAGTTATAAGGGAACGCTGACTGTCTCATAATTTTTAGAATATGCAGATTTAAAATAACAGGTACACGCATAAATAACAAACTATTTTGAACTTTATTCTTATGGTGTAAAATCCATACTAATATTATAAATGTGAAAGTGTGTCTGTCTGTCTGTCTGTCTGTCTGTCTGTCTGTCTGTTACCTCTTCACGCTAAAACCGCTGAACCGATTGGAATGAAATTTGGTATGGAGATAGTTTGAGTCCAGGGGAAGGACATGGGCTAGTTTTTATCCCGGAAAAATACCCTTATCCGCGATAAATGAATTTAAGGTGGACAAATCGTACGTTACGCTAATACGCAAATGATACATAACAGATTTGCGCAAAATTCTGCAGTAATATAGATTAGATATCAGAATAGGACATAGGCTACAACTTTTGAGAGTATTCATTCATGAAAGGGTTTTTTTTAACAATAAATGGTAAAACATGACCTTTTGTTCATTCTGATTGTGACATTTTAATTTCTTAATAATGAATTAACAATTGGTAACCTAGCAACAGTAATACTACCTACACGATTAAGCAAAGAACTCGCCTTCCGTATATGACGTATCATACAAATAAGAGTATATCTTAAGATAGCCGAATAATAGCCCGTTGTACATTTTGGACTTGCGATCATCTCTGAATGAAATGATAAACATTTTGTTGCAAAAGTAGGGTTTATAAGAAGGATGAATAGGTACATAAAATGGGTTCTTTTTCACAATATATGGAAAATTATCACTTTTAGTTAACTGTGAATTTTTATTCTGAACAATTATAAAGAAATAATTGCGTTGGAACCAATATGACACGTTAGTACCTGTTTGCGTAACTGGATGGAGTTATTTGTAAACACTTTTTCGTTCTTTATTTTTAATAATTTGCCTAATTTTTGCATCATAAAAATCATAATCATTCACGGATAAAACGAATTCAAGATATATTAATCATTTTTTGAAATGTCATGTTATACAGTATCGCGACCGCATAGGAAGAATGAATACAGATGGTCATCGCTAGATGGAGTAACTGTACCTACATTCCAACAGTATTTAGATTTTTTGTCTGTTTGTCTGTTTATTTGTACGCGCATCACGTGAAAATGGCTGAACAGATTTTGATGCAAACTTTACTAATCTGTCGAGAAAAACCCCGGCCAGGTTATATGGCATAAAAATTTAACATCTATAAGCGGGGTAGCTACTACACTCGATTGAGTTATGTTTGCACCTAAATCTTATTGCGCTACTTAGGACGGAGGTGTAAACTTCTTTGAAATGTGTACTACAACTAATACGACTATCGAGTATCCTGCTAAACTGACAGATATAAAGTTAATTCGTTTTGACATAAATAAGCACTTGAAGATTTTGTCAAATTAACTCTAAGTTTAGAAGAGGGGGTACGGATATCAATATATTTAATTGAATAATTGATGTAATAATTATAATTACAACAAAATTAAACGACAATAAATTAATTGCCACACATTGCACAGTGCCATCTTACGGCCAAGTGTGAGTCGGACTCGCGCACCGAGGGCTCCCTACAAAATATACGCTTCAAACGGCCGCATCTACGAAAATCCAGTGTAAGCAGACCCCTAATCCTAAGCAAAATGTACTCGGTGTTCGATCATTTTATACTGGTTACTGATAAAGACAGAAAGATATAAAATTATACTGTTTTTACTATTTTTTGTTATAGAGGCAGAAAAACATTATCTGTGATGATTTCAACTCTCTAGGTATAACGGTTATCACGCAGTGGACAGATAGACAGACAGGTGGACGGACGGACAGACCGACGGATAGCGAAGTCTTAGTAATAAGGTCCCGTTTTACCCTTTGGGTACGGAACCCTAAAAATGATTTTACATAGTTATGTAGTGGTAAAATCAATACACATAACAACAGCGTATAATTGCAAAATTATCTTCTATATACATATAAAAGGAAAAGTCCTGACTGACTGACATATCAACGCAGAGCCGAAACTACTGAACTTAGAGACTTGAAATTTTCACAGTAGACATTATTTATAACGTAAGCAAGAAATAAGTAAGGATTTTTGGAAATTCATCCCCTAACGGGGTTCAATTGGGGTTGAAACTTTGTAAGGAAAATCTATAATTATTTGAGTTACTGGTATAATATTTCGCGTGCATACTCTTTATTAAAAATGTACACAACCTATTTCAACATTTTGGGAAATTCATCCCTGAAAGGTGTGAAATAAGGGGTAACAGTTTGTATGAGAAACGTGTGATTCTTGAGTGTACATTTAAAACTAAAACAACTAATTTCGTTGAAAATTTCTTTTCTTAAATAGTTTAAATGGGAAGTGGGAGGAAGTGGTAGGTGGCTGATTGCAGAGAGGCCTGCAGGAGGCTGATTTTTAAGCTGGAGAAAGCCTTATTACTCCCTGGGTGTTTGTAGAATTGGTTGGCTCCACCACGCTATCTAATTTTACCTATACCTTGACATCTTATTTACATATTTATATATTCACAATTATTTCGTTAACTTTCTGCTGTCCCAATCCCTATCGCGGAAAGTTGACACGCACACGAGTGATTGGTATTAGGTCGAAGGGTTTACTCATCCCGACGATTTGAAATAAAAAACGAAACTTGCTCGTTAAAGTAATATAGGAAGGCAATAATCTGGTATAGTCTGACCTTGTTACTTTTTACTTAACAGGATATTTTCTTTTGTTATTATTTATTTCCGGTATTTATAAGTCGTGTGAATTATCTGTCGCTACGTTGTCTGCGTTTGATGCTTGTAGCAATTATCATATTCTAAAACAATTCGATTTGAAAGTAAGATAATGGGAGTGTTGCCACTGTAATTAATTAAAATTGAATTAAAGGAGACTCGCTGGGAATTTTAATTGCAACAACTGTAGAATGTTATTGTAGCATACTTAATTGACGGAAGGAAATGGTTTGAGGAAGGAGTTACTTTGTAAGGCTACTGGAACTCTAATGTTTTAAAAAACCGGCCAAGTGCCGAGAGCTCCGTAAGAAATAGCGCTACAAACAGCCGTTTTTATGGGAATCTAGTGTTAGCAGAGCCCTACTCGTAAGCAAAACGTATGCGGTGTTCGGTCATTTTATATTGATTACTGACATATACAGACAGAAATAAAATTATTCTGCTTTTAGTATTTATTATTATAAATACATCATCTGTGAAAATTTCACACCGTCTAACTATCAGGTTCAAGAGTTACAGCCTGGTGACAGATGGACAAACAGACAGACAGAGTGGTATAACAAACGTTCGCCAATGTTTAAAAAAAAAATACATTTTGCTTTTTATTTTCTATTATATTTTTACTTTTAAAAGTTCTGTTATGTTTTCTTGGAGAACTACGCATTTAGTGTATTTATACTTAAATTACTAACAGATAGCAGAAAATATCATACAAATTTTGCAGCCTTTAAGCAATAACGTAGCTACGTATAACAACCAATCAAAGCGATTTAAACGTTGTACAAACTGAGAAAATAAAATGAATGACATAGTTTTCTAATCCACCTCTCAGCGTCTCGCAAAATAAATAACCGACCGTCCGTGGGTAATCTTGGCCAGCTCCAAGGCGACCTAAATGCACAAATACCGGTAGCCATCGTACGAATACCGTAGTTTAGGTATCTAAAGTGTAGGAATACCGCGCTGGGACGGAAGCGAGGTGAGCACAGCGGCGCCGTCGCCACTACC
The DNA here is from genome assembly GCA_905404275.2 of Hedya salicella. NCBI lineage: Eukaryota > Metazoa > Arthropoda > Insecta > Lepidoptera > Tortricidae > Hedya > Hedya salicella. Next base: position 5,030,693 of record FR990100.1, read on the forward strand.
GGCCGCGTCTGGACGAACACCGGTTTGGGAATAGGAAATTAAGAACCGGTTTTTATTTTAATGGAATTGCTTTCGAATGCAAACTTGATTCATAAATATAAACGCTTCTACGAAGGGAGTGCATCAAAAGCAACCTAAATAATGCTGCTCCAATTTTTATTTGTGAGACCAGTTCCTGAAACACCGGTTCTTATTAAAACTGGGATTGCTCTTGTTGAGAATCATTAATGAAGCCTAGATAATTAAAGACTGGTTTTTGTCAAACTGGTTATGCTCTCCAATGCATTTGCTTCAATTTATATTTTATTTAACACAGGACCGTGAGCTTTGCAAGCAGGGTCCTCCTAGCTAAAAGTTTACAACACCAACAGTTTGTAAAAAATCGTCTGATCACAAATACCGGTAGCTAACGTACAAATACCATAGTCTAGGTATCTAAAGTGTAGGAATACCGCGCTGGGGCGGAAGCAAGGTGAGCACAGCGGCGCCGTCGCTGCCACCGGCCGCGTCTGGACGAACACCGGTTTGGGAATAGGAAATTAAAAACTAGTTTTTATTTCAATGAAATTGATTTCAAATGCACATTTGATTAACATTTATGAAGCCTACTACACAGAGAGCGCATCAAAAACAACCTAAAGAATGCTGCTCCAAAATTTATTTGTGAGACCGGTTTCTGTAATACCGGTTCTTAAGATGGGATTGCTATTAGTGCGAATCATTAATGAAGCCTATACAATAAAGCAAACACATCCAAACTATGATGTAAGTTGTAAGCTGCTGCTTTAATGTTTGCCTGATTGCAATACAATTAGGATTTCGTACTGTCACCGGTTAAGGATTAAAGTAAGGATCAAACGGGTTCTTTTAAATGGAATTACTTTTGAATACCAACTTGACAAATATTTAGCAAGGATTCTATTATACAGCGAGCGCATCCAAAATAAGCTGAAGGTTGTCTGTTGCTCCAATTTGTATTTTTTTTAACACAGGACCGTGAGCTTTGCAAGCAGGGTCCTCCTAGCTCTGAGCTATAGATTTACAACACCAACAGTTTGTAAAAGATCGTCTGAACACAAATACCGGTAAAATGAGATAATATACGCGATATAATCCGTTAAATTGTTTTATTTCAATGAGTAATAATCGCGGAAACAGAAGAAAATATTACAAATACCGGTAGCTAAGGTACAAATACCATAGTTTAGGTATCTAAAGTGCAGGAATACCGCGCTGGGACGGAAGCGAGGTGAGTACAGCGACGCCGTCGCCGCCACCGGCCGCGTCTGGACGAACACCGGTTTGGGAATAGGAAATTAAAAACTAATTTTTATTTTAATGAAATTGATTTCAAATGCACATTTGATTAACATTTATGAAGCCTACTACACAGCGAGCGCATCAAAAACAACCTAAAGAATGCTGCTCCAATATTTATTTGTGAGACCGGTTTCTGTAATACCGGTTCTTAAGATGGGATTGCTATTAGTGCGAATCATTAATGAAGCCTACACAATAAAGCAAACACATCCAAAATATGATGTAAGTTGTAAGCTGCTGCTTTAATGTTTGCCTGATTGCAATACAATTAGGATTTCGTAATGTCACCGGTTAAGGATTAAAGAATTAAAGACCGGTTTTCGTTAAACGGGTTCTTTTAAATGGAATTACTTTTGAATACCAACTTGACAAATATTTAGGAAGGATTCTACAGCGAGCGCATCCAAAATAAGCTGAAGGTTGTCTGTTGCTCCAATTTGTATTTTTTTTAACACAGGACCGTGAGCTTTGCAAGCAGGGTCCTGCTAGCTCTGAGCTATAGATTTACAACACAAACAGTTTGTAAAAGATCGTCTGAACACAAATACCGGTAGCTAAGGTACAAATACCATAGTTTAGGTATCTAAAGTGCAGGAATACCGCGCTGGGACGTAAGCGAGGTGAGTACAGCGACGACGTCGCCGCCACCGGCCGCGTCTGGACGAACACCGGTTTGGGAATAGGAAATTAAAAACTAGTTTTTATTTTAATGAAATTGATTTCAAATGCACATTTGATTAACATTTATGAAGCCTACTACACAGCGAGCGCATCAAAAACAACCTAAAGAATGCTGCTCCAATATTTATTTGTGAGACCGGTTTCTGTAATACCGGTTCTTAAGATGGGATTGCTATTAGTGCGAATCATTAATGAAGCCTACACAATAAAGCAAACACATCCAAAATATGATGTAAGTTGTAAGCTGCTGCTTTAATGTTTGCCTGATTGCAATACAATTAGGATTTCGTACTGTCACCGGTTAAGGATTAAAGTAAGGATCAAACGGGTTCTTTTAAATGGAATTACTTTTGAATACCAACTTGACAAATATTTAGGAAGGATTCTATTATACAGCGAGCGCATCCAAAATAAGCTGAAGGTTGTCTGTTGCTCCAATTTGTATTTTTTTTAACACAGGACCGTGAGCTTTGCAAGCAGGGTCCTCCTAGCTCTGAGCTATAGATTTACAACACCAACAGTTTGTAAAAGATCGTCTGAACACAAATACCGGTAGCTAAGGTACAAATACCATAGTTTAGGTATCTAAAGTGCAGGAATACCGCGCTGGGACGGAAGCGAGGTGAGTACAGCGACGCCGTCGCCGCCCGCGGCCGCGTCTGGATGAACACAGGTTTGGGAATAGGGAATTAAAAACCGGTTTTTGTAAAACCAATTCATATTTAAGATGACTGCTATTGAACACACACTTGACTATTTATTGCGTTAAGTAAAATAATAAAGTAGTAATAATGGAGTACAGGAATACCGTGAGGTCAACCGGGACAAATGCGCCTATAGGACAAATGCGTCTTTTGTCAAAAACGTAAAACAATTCCCTGCTCTCTTTTCAGGGTTCCGTAGCCAAAATGGCAAAAACGGAACCCTTATAGTTTCGTCATGCCCGTCCGTTCGTCCGTGTGTCACAGGCATTTTACTCAGAAACTATAAGACGTATACTTATGAAAATTGGGGTATAGGTGTCTTCTGTTAGCCGCTATTTAGTTTGATAGTTCAATAAAAAATATGCATATTTCTAGGGGGGGCACTTTATTATTTTTCTAGGGGGGGCACTCCATACATGTAACCGAAACTGAAAAAAATGTTTTTCATCAAATATCAATGTGTGGCACAACATTTGACAGATCTTCTAAAAATATTTTGATGTTTCTAGAAAAAAACTTGATTTAGTGAATATTTTCGGAAATATTCGCTCCGAAAGTACCAAAAATTGTGTCCCCCCCGCCCTCTATTTTCTAAACGGTATGTTCAAGAAATATGAAAAAAATTATAAATATAAAGCTTAATAAAAACTTCCAACGAAAATTGTTTTCAGCATGATCGGACATACCAATTTCAAATTATTGCCAAAAAACTGCGCTTCTCAGCAAAAGGACGTAAGTGCCGCAGAGATACGCTTTTTTGTTACGGTTTTTTTTCACTTCGTATTTTTTTCATCTGTAGTGCATGTTTTTGTATAAACAGCTGCGGAACCCTACATTTAGCATGGTCCGACATGCTCTTGGCCGGTTTTTTTCTATACGTATACTGCCAAATTTTAGTAGTTTCATAAAACCACAGAAACATAAATTAAAATTGTGTTTCACATTAAGAAATAGTTTCAAAGTGTTCGGATTTTAAGAAATCTTTAAGAGATGCATTTGCCCTATGGTCGGAATTAGCCCTGGTTGACCTTATAGGCATCTATTGTGTAAGCTGTTTTTATTCAAATGGATTTATTTCTCTACTCTCTTTGGCGCTCGATTACGAGCCAGATTGAACAAAGATGGCTATCTTGGAGATTTTGATCACCCCTAACTTTTACCTAAGCTAAGCAAGAACGTATATGTGGATGTTTGCAGGTATTCTTTCTTTCCCTATAAATTATAACTATACTATAGTAAGGCCTAAGTCTATTGATTATTTGTAATTTTCTTCCTTCAAACTGCCTAATATAACAAACCCTCTTTGATACCAGCGCGCTCCCGAGTGTAGTTCAAAATTCCTACATCCGCTATCTCTCTCTGTTTTAGCACCTGCCTCCGGAGAAACCATACAGATCGAGAATGACGTAACAGCACTAGAGTACTCATAAACCTACTACCTTTTTAATTAACGTGGCCATAGTGAAGCTTTAGCGGTTGAGAAAACGACTCACACTTAACTTATACTGTTTTTGTTGCAGAGATATTTATGGGAAATGAACTTTTAATAATTGTCTTATTTTGATCCGTTTTGCTTCCAGTAAGTTTAATAAACCAAGGCGGTAATAAATGTCATGTGTATATTTTTTTTTACTTCGAGGATAATTTCATTAAATCAATCAATCGACTTAGGCTTCTAATGAAATGACTAAACATAAGGAAATCTATACTATTATTATACAGTGGAACTCCAATTATCCGAATTAATGGGGACCGGGACCCATTCGGATAATCAAATATTCGGATAATCGGATTTTTTTTTTAAAAATTGCCATTGGAGAGAATAAAAGCTACGTTTTGATATTGCACTATTTTTTTATTGAATTAAATGAAAGAAACATGAAATTTTCACATTGTTGTGCCTACACACGCGGGGGGAAGTCAGTGTAGGCACAACGGCAAGTTAAGACAAGTCAAGTCAAGACTTAACGCGCAAACACTGGCTTCGCGGGGGGAAGAATAATAGCGCACTTAGACTTTTTTTTGAAATTTTTTTGTGATTCGGATAATCGGCGATTCGGATAGTCGGAGTTCGGATAATTGGAGTTCTACTGTAGTTGTAAAAATTAAATGTCTGTACATTGAAGACGTTTTCAAAAAAAATATTATGACAGGCTATTTGGAGGTCACTAAATAGAAAAAAATGTGGATTTTTTGTACGTTCGTATGCTTCGTTGCGATTTCATTAGGCCGAATAGGCTAAGCAGATTTTAACTCTTTTTGGTGGATGGATAGCTGGGTAGGCACATATTGTTAAATAATACTGTTTACCCGACGGCGCGGTCGGAAAAAAACGGGTTATGACTTTTTCTCCTCCGCGAACGAAGTTTAAGCGGGTATCCTCTAGTATGACTATAAAAATGTCGAATTGCTTATTATTTTCAAGAAACAAAAATTACGAAAGTTACAATTGACAAAGCATAAAACTGGCGGGACTTAAAAATTGGCAACTAACTTTGGTCCTTACAAAAAAAATACTGCTTTTTCAAGCTGTAAAACTGTAAATTTGGGTATACCTTATATTTACATATTTTTCTTTTACGTTGTCGGGGAGCAAACGAGCAGTCGGATCAGTTCATTTTTATCAACTTCGTTCGCGAAAGGGAACAGTCATTACCACTATTCTTTTTCTTCGGCATAATCGGGTAAAAAGTATCCTATAACCGTTTAGCCGATTAAGCGTGATGACGCCACAACAACACATACAAACAAACAAAGTATTTGTCCATTAATTGACCTCCAAATAGTCCGTGTATAATATTCGTTTCTTTGAACATATCTTGAAGTTATTATTAAATTAATTCATATTATAGAAGGCTTTATTTATAAGCCAACGTTTATTGCTAGTTTTGAATTTGTTTCGTTCGAGTGACTTTATTGCAATAGGTAAGTTGTTAAAGGCTCGCATTGAAGAAATGAAAGCACTTTTATGAAAAAACCTAGAAGGCGCCCGCAACTTCGTTCGCGGAGGAGAAAAAGTCATAACCCGTCGTTTTTTCTTTAGCGTAGTTGAGTAAAAAGTATCCTATAACCATCTGGAGATACCCAGCTACCCGTGTACCAAAAACTATAGAAATCTGTTTAGCCGATTTTGCGTGATGAAGCCACGACGACACATACAAACATACATAAAATCCAAAAAAACTATTTTTCGTTTTAGTGAACTCCAAATAGTCTGTTACAATCATTTTTTTTTATATATCTGCAATGTACAGACATTTCATTTTTACAACTTTATAATAGTATAGACTAGACGGCGCCCGCAACTTCGCCCGCGGAGGAGAAAAAGTCAAAACCTCTCTTTTTTAGTTGGGTAAAAAGTATCCTATAACCATTTGCAGATACCCAGCTACCCGTGTACCAAAAATAGTTGGAATCCGTTTAGCCGATTTGGCGTCATGAAGCCACAACGACACATACATACAAAAAATGCGAAAAAATTTTTTTTTCTATTCGGTGACCGCCAAATATTCCGTTTGAATATAATATCTTCAATAAATATCTTCAATGTACAGACATTTCATATTTACAACTTTATAATAGTAAAGATATTATGAACTTTTGAAATACGATTGTTTTACTTATACTGAGTGCTCAAGTTATCATCGACACTTTTGCTGTAAAGGTTTTTGTAGCGCTAGAAAAATTGCTCTGCAAGCGGGAAAACGCATATTATCGGCTACGCATCTACAGAGCGCCTGCTAGGCTGGTTCCTGGCAGTGAATGTGTTAAGTGATAACATCTTATATTAACAGTTTCGTAGCCAAGCTTTTCGTAGCGCTACGCACTTTCCTCTGTATACAGGTAACCGCATGGTATCGGCTACGCGTCTACAAGCAGGGCGCCCGCTAGGTGGGTTCTTGGTAGTGAATATTAAGTGATACTCTACTCACTAGTTGCAAGCGCTTGCAAGCTTTAAGTTTTCTTCTAGACGTGTCGAAGGTTTTTATTGCAATAACTTGTATTTTAAACACCAAGTATAAATATAAACACATCAGCACACCTAGCTCAGACAACATTTTTTTAACCAGGTTTGTTCCTCCTGCAACCTTTCAAAACCGAACTTAAAGTATCTATCGAAAAAGGTGATTTTCACACGCTTCTATACACAACACAATTTATGCTCGCGGATGTGCCTGCCCAGTCGAGCGCGTAACGGTCGCAATAAATTGACTTGGCTTATCTCTTAAAAGCTTTCAGCGAATCCTACCGAAGGGTTTTGTCAACTTTTCGGGTTTACCCATCGGTGTTATCGCCGCGTGACCTGAGTAGGGAATTTCAATTTTTATTTTTCATAGAGGTCCAGTCCTCGCTCCTAAAAAGTGCTGTAATCTCTTTATTCGAGGTCATTGATCGCGTATGGGATAAACTAAACTATATGTCTATCTATCTATCAGCCACGGACGTCCATTGCTGATCATAGGCCTCACCTATAAGTTCGCCACAGGGTGCGATCTTGCGCTGACCGCATCCACCAACTCCCCGCGACCCTTACGAGGTCATCCGTCCACCTCGTCGGGGGCCATCCTACGCTGCGCTTTCTGTGCGTATTTCAGTAGTGGAAGTCCGTGGCTGATAGATGTATAGATGAGAGACTTACAATATATATCGCATGGGACGATATTATCCATCAATCTTATATGGAATTTCGCTAAGCAACGCATGAATCTATAAATTACCACTTATTAATATAAACACAAAGATGTAACAAGTTTAAATTACAAAATCAATTTTAAATACGTCGTGCAAATAGTTTTCCATTCACCCCATCAAACACGGAAGATCAAAAGCCACAATCCACGTTTGAACGGTTACATTGAATTATAAATTTTCCCCGCATCCTTGCTAGAAACATTTTTCTAAAAAAATAACAAAAGCGCTTACACTGGTTTAAACTGGATTTTAAAGCCGTATATTATTCAATAAACAATTTCAATGGAACTACTCGAGTCGTAACTTTTGCGACCTCGTATCTGGTTTTGCGAGATGGTGGATAACAGGTCCTTTAGCGTCTAAGATTTTCTTGTAAACATGACATTACACAGCGCAATAGATTACTGTAATGCTGTGTGATGTTTTTGTTAATAAATAAATAAATCTGTGTTCATTTTTGCGTAAAATCTACCGTGCATTAAGAAACTTATAGAAGAAACTTATAGCTTAGTATTTGATGATATAACATAATTATCACGTTGTCTCGTCTTTAGAGAACAAAGTTGTGTTTTGTTTCGCGTAGACTACATATATAGAGTTTAGTTTGGTCGTTCGTTCGTATATCAAATACAATACAAATACAAATAGATTTATTGAACCAACATAATAAACAGACAGTTACGGCTAAATCCTATAATATACAATTAAATTCAGATTTTTATATATCCTGAACTAGGGTTCCCCCTGTGTTTCAGGCAAAAGAAAAGCCTTATATTACATTATTTTATGTAAAATAAATATTCATCTATATTATTATAGAACGTATGGTAACTTAAATACTTAAATTTACACAAAACTAATAATAAAAAAATGTAAAATAAACATTTATTTCACGACAGTGAGTAAATTCTCTGTATCTTCGAATGTCATGTTTTGTAGTGAATCACGTAACGTATTCTTACATTGCGCGTAGCTAAGTGGATATAGGTCTAATTTCGCATTTAATCTATTGTAAAAAGTCGTAGGTAGGTGGTCCTAGAAATATGAAAAATGTGTTTTATCGTAATATTTTCTTCTGTTTCCGCGATTATTACTCATTGAAATAAAACAATTTCACGGATTATATCGCGTATATTATCTCATTTTAGTTCCCAACGTTTCGGAAGCTTTCCAGCTTTCCATGGTCACGGGAGGACTGAGAAAAGATGTATTTTCCTCTGTCAAAGTTACAATTTGTGCAAATTACCCATATTTTGAAAAAACACAAATTAAGGTGTACATACATGCCAGATGGGCCTAAGCTGTAAAGACAGTTACACATGTGCCAGAAGGGCTTAATTATTTTATTCTAATAATTTACCAAGCAGCATTTCACAAATGAGGCGTACTGAGGAGAAAAGAAACGCTGCAAAGAAAATCTCCCAGGCTACCTCATTACTAATTATAATATTTAAAAAACAGAGACTATTAAACTACTTTTAAACAGATAAGATATTTTACACCGTTCGGAAATTAAATTGTGTTGTGTCGTGTTTTGTTTGCATGTTATAAGAGCAAACAATATCTTTACGCCTTTTGTTTTTATATTTGGAACTGTAAGGAGTTGCGCAATGCTGTCTTAAAACTATGCCGAAAATAAATAATTGCCGAACTGTTAGTACTTTACATTCGTCGATGTGTCATAACATTTTAGACATAATATTTTAATAGGCTTTGTAGTTGATATTTAATTTAAAGGTTCTTTCAACGAAAATGTTTTTTTTTTTTATAATAGTTGAAATCTGTTTAGCCAACTTGGCGTGGTACAGCCACAACAACACACACACAAAAAGAAAACAAAAAAAAATCGTTTCAGTGACCTTTAAGATTTGGAATGTGGAGACTATTTTTGGCGCACGCCGGGTAGCAGGGTATCCATAGATGGAATAGTCCGTCACAATTTTTTTTTAAATTATCTTCAATGTCCAGACATTTCATTTTTACAACTTTATACTAGTATAGATCCATTTCGTGGATTCGCTGGCCTCTGATTTTATGTAAGGTTTACCTACCACAAGATATCACATAACGCAAGTAAAATCAAACTTACCTAGTAAAGATGCTTTCCTATATTACGCTATATGTATGTATGTATGTTAACACTTTACTGTAAGTACACATACCAGGTTAAAAAATATTACTAAAAATCAAGGATCATTAAAACAAGAGACAGGACTCTCAATCTCTATTCATAAAGCCGATCCCCGATATGCACAACGCCATCTATGAATAAAAAATAATATGTACAATTATTCAATTTTGCAAGCGGGTCACAGTATTAAAATGATACGATTTATTTAATATTCGCCGTTGACGAAGAAATTCTTATTTTACTGTGGTTTTTGTTCAATTATCCACTCACTTGCTTTCGGTAACTGTAGTTACCTGTCACCTGTCTTATTTCAAGTATAAATAGAGTTCAATCCTAAATCTGAAGCAAGTGACTCATCGTTAAATGTTAACTTTTATTTTATTCATAACATCAGCCTGAAGAAATCCAGTGATGGACATGGCGTTTCCCCAAGGACCTCAACAATGATTAATGGTTTCCAGCGATCATGATCAGATCGTTGGTCCAACTTGTTGAGGGCCTTCCCACGTTGCGTTGTCCTTGCGCGTGTGCCACTTAAGGCCTTTCTGCCTCAGTGAACATCAGTTCTACGAGAAATAGGCGACCCACTGCCATTAACAAACTTTATATTTATACTTTGTGGTGGAGTGAATAAATGATTTATTATTATTGATGACCAGTTTGGCTCAGTGGGAGTAACGTTGCTAGCGTAGCTGAAGGTCCTGGGTTCAAATCCCGGTAATGGGCAAATATTTGTGTGGTGAGCACAAATATTTGTTCCTGAGTCTTGGATGTTTTCTATGTATCTTATATACATAGAAAATAAGTGTATCTGTTAAATATATCGTCGTCTAGTACTCATAACACAAGCCTTATTGAGCTTACCATGGGACTACTTCGGTTTGTGTAAAAATTGTCCTGTAATAAATAAATAATTAAATAAATGAATAAATAAATAAATAAATACATGAATAAATAAATACTTAAATAAATAAATAAATATTACGGGACAATTTTACACAAATCGCTCTAGTCCCATGGTGAGCTCAATAAGGCTTGTGTTATGGGTACTAGACGATGATATATTTAATAGATAAATTACGTATATACATAGAAAATATCCAAAACTCAGGAACAAATATTTGTGCTCATCACACAAATATTTGCCCTTACCGGGATTTGAATCCACGACCTCGGCTTCGCAGGCAACGTTACTCCCACTGAGCCAAACCGGATGTAATATTCATTTACGTCACACCTAAAACTAATGCGTACGGTAAAACTCACATTATGACCAGGTGAAGACGTAAAATTGTATACTCACCGCGGGAAGTAAAAAATGAAGCCCTCAATCGCATATTTACAACCCTCGCCTGCGGCTCGTGTCAGAAATACCTGCGATTTGGGGCTTTCTTTCTTTTACAGCCTTTGTTAAGTAATGTACTATTATATAGTAACTCTCTGAGCTATTTCCACGTCGTTGGTTTTTCGTCTTGCTACTGAAGTCTTTGGGAACACCTATATTTTGTCGTGGATGTTTCCAGGTGAAATAGTTGATGATGAGTTGATTATACTTTCAAGACTTACAATTTTACACACGGGTCCATGGAGCCGCCGCCATTTCCACTCCGCTGAACTCACAAGGACTCGTTATAAAGTTAAAAAAATCTGCAAGAACTCTCAAAGTGGATTGTTTCTCGAGGAAACGTCCCGGGAACCTAATTAAAGCGCCGTTTCTAAATTGAAATTAAAATGGTCTGTGACGATCGCAGGGCTTTGTTACTTTGCTTGTAATATGAAAAAATGTGTTTATGTCAAGTAAAAGAAGATAGATAGGCACTCGCTTGCTCTATTTATTTGGTGACAGGTAACTACAGTCACCGAAAGCAACTTAGCAGCTTTGAAGATAGGTATTTTTTGTTAGCCAAACACTTTACACTCAATATACAGGGTGTCAATTTTAAAACTGGCAATATTTAACGTCTTGATTATGTAGCTGATAAATAACACAAATCAGAAAAAGTAGTACCTTAACTTTTATCAAATATTCCTAAATTTTCATAAAGTATACTGAGTACTACTAAGGCGAGAGGGTGCTATGCGGCATAGTTATGCCTAAGTTACTCCATCTGTTTTTGATATTTCAGTTTTTCTTTTAAAATGTGATACATTGGTATTTTTGTCGGCCATAAGCCTAAAAAGTATGAAGGAAAAATTTTATTTAGATATATTTACTATTGTGAAACGCTCTGTTTGTTAACTCCTTCATTTTTCGTCCAAAGCCTAGCGCATTGCGCGTGACATCAGCGCTACACTGCGCTGCGTATACGTGTACTACACATCAGTGATTTTTGGAGACAAGTGCGCACAGTTTAGGTCAAATCTGTCAAGAACGGATATTTCACGTTTGATTATTTTTTTAAGTGGGCGCCCAATGTATCCTCAAAATTTTGACGGTTTTAAAAATAACAGCTTGTATAACAAACACGGGCAACAAGTTATTACTAATCGTTAAAACGATAAAAAATCCCCGATGCACTGAACAAAAGCTCATTATCTTCAAGCTGATGAAAACAATATTTTGTATCATAATATATTATATGAATATATTAATATTATATTAATGAACAAATCGCCTTTCAAATAAGCAAACTTCATCAAAATCGGTACATTCATTTAGAGCCTATGCACACCGTCATTTTTAAACGCACCGTCGACGCGCGTTTGTGTCGACACAAACGCGATACGCACGCAATTCGATACGCAGATCTATAAATTAAAAACTCGCTGTCAATGCGCGTGTCTGAAACAGAAACGCAGGGGAAGTTCAACAGTTGGAAAAACAAAAATTATTTGATGAAAAGATTCGATTCCGACCTTATACAATGACGAGAACCTGGGCGACCAAGCTCTGCTTTGTGAGTTAAATGTATGTAGATTTACTTGGAAAGCAAAACTATAATTTTGCCTTCCAAGTTCCAAGCTCGTTTCTATAATATATAATAAGCATTGCTCGTTTAAAGTAATACATGGGCGACTGTATCTACTCACTTCCTACTAAATTAGTAACGGATAGATTACTGTATCGCGTTCGGACATCATCACTTCCATTTTTCCCAGCAATACTCGCAACGAAACGTCTTAAGCACAAAGATAATCCAAAGCCATTTCGCCCATTTCAAACGAGCGAATTACCGAGAACTCCTACAATCCGCGTCCTTAATTATTCATAAAAGTGCTTAACAAATTATTAGCGGCCTATTAAGAGACGAACAAAAGACAAAACTCTCTTATTACGAACGCAATAATAAATTCATCTTTAATTATCCCTGGTGGGACGATCCCGTCATCCCGTCAAATTAGCGGGCATTAACCGAACGATTGGCCATTAAGTAACCGCTGGGTCCGACTTTAATTGAGATCGCCCGATTTTTAATCGTAATTTGTTGGTCGTGAAAATCCTGAATTATAGATTGCCCAATCAAAAATATACCATTAGCAAAACAGTTATTAAACGTACAGGCAAACATTTAATAACTGTTTGCGATTGGTCTATTTATGATTATTGAACATAAGTTTATCGTAAAATTATCAGTTGTCACGACCAAGATTTTCGTAGCCCGCGTTTGCGATAACATAGAAAGACGCGTATTCACGGCGCCTGTGAGGCATGAAAAAGATTTTAACCATGCATTCCATAGGTCATTAGGAGAAAAATTGTAATATGAACCACACGCATACCCTGCTTAGTTTTGAAGATATTATCAATTTTCATGTAAACAATTTATTTATTTTTACTCAAGTACTGTAAGCCCTTTTTACAGCGACGTTGCTACATATGTGGCCAACTTTCGCGTCGCTATTGTTAGAAATCAAAGTGACAGCTACTTGTCACTAAAATCATTGTTTTTTTAGCCATTTTAGTAAAAGGGATATTTTTCATAACAAATTGCGAAATTTATAAAAAAATATGTACAAAAATCTACTTAATTATTTTTTTATATTTATTTTGCCGAATATGACTTGGTTCATATAACATTTCTTGCCCCAGGAACGCGTGGTTAAAAACTTTCCCATTCCTCGAGGGCACAGTGTATTGCGAAAACTTGCTACGTGCAGAGCGCCTACGCTAGCGAATTTCTAGCTGTACGAATAAAAGTGATTACTACGCTGATTTGCGGTTAATAATAATTAAATTTGATCAACAGGTGGTTCGGTCAGGATCGCAGGAAACCGTTCGATGAGGGAGGCGCACGACTGATCGTTGCGGAGATCCTTCGGAGAGGCCTTTGTCCAGCAGCGGACATGTTTCGATTAATTAAACTCCAAAATCTGACCTTTACGCACGAGCATTTGTTGTGAGGAATTTTCATCAATAAAACTAACCTTCATTTGACTGGTTACACGAAATCTCGTTAATATTTTTACGAACCAACGTTTTAATAACTAAATAATCAAAATAGGAACTGGCACATTTCAGAATTTAATTATCAATCAGAGTATAGGGATGGCATTTGATTTATCTATAACATTATAAAGTTATAAGAATGAAATATCTGTACAGACGTATAACATTGAAAATATAAAAAAATATACGGACAATTCTAAGGTCACTGAATATTATTATTTTTGTTTGGATTTTTGTATGTTAGTATGAGACGACACGCTAGGACGGCTAGCTAGGCATCCACAGATGGTTATAGGATACTTTTTATCCAACTAAGCTGAATTTAAAAAAGGTTCATGACTTTTTGCTCTTCTGCGAATGAAGTTGCGTGCACTTTCTAGTAATTTATTATCTTATACCATATCCACGAGTATTACCGTGACTAAAGTAACTCGTGAACTTGACTATCTCATAAAAACCGTCCACATGCGGCCCTGCAAAAAATCCACAGCTGGGCTAGCTAAATTGTTTTTATTTCTGCCCGTTTGTAAATCGTTATTAAATTTTATCAATAATGAAAATTACAAATAAAATGTCATTTAAATCAAACGCGTTGAAACCGCAGGGTATAAAGGTTAACCAATACAACAGCGCAATCTTTACGGATTTAATGTAGATATTATAGTTAATTATATATATGTAGATTTAATATATAAATAACTTCGTGATAACTCAGACTGTAAAAATATCCTGTAATATTTATTTATTTATTTATAACCTTGATCCCGTTAATCTGATTTCCCTGTTACAGAAGTTACGGAAATCAAAATACGACTCAGGGCCAAAATCAACTGAACGTCAAGACTGAAGTCATAACCGTTAACTCGGTCTTCTCGCTCGCACTTTAGAAGTAACGGCAAGTGTTAGCGAGTGGTCCAACTTAGTATTTATTATTCTTACATACAGTTTAATTTGCCTTTTAATAAATTTGACCTGCAAAATTTAGTACAACAACTGGTTGACCACAAACCAATAACGTAGCTGCTGATTGTGTTTAGCCAATGACGTTGATGTTGCTTGTACAGTCAGCATTAAACAGTATATATCAACTAAAGCGCCAACACATATATATTCCTATAGCCATAAAGCCATGTGACGATATTATTGGCGCTTTGAATGGCTACAGACTATTTGATGCCGACTGTATTTAGTGTAATTTCTTCGAGCAAGCCTTTCAACCACTCTTAACTTCCATGGTTGCATTTGGTTACTGTTGAAATTGGTATGTAGGCTCATGTTGAATTTGACAACACTAAACGTCCCTCGTGCAAATTATGATGAAGCATTTCCAGCGATCATTAGGAATTTAGAACTTTGAGTATAATATATAAGTTTTATTGCAGCAATTTTTTTTCGTGCATTGTAATAGTACACAGTATTGAGGGACGCCAGCATTCACAGCATTTGACGACACGTTTGGCTTTGATTGCACAAAGACCTACGAAGTTGGCGGTCCCGGCCAGGGCAAGTGTTTGTTTGATGAGCACGAATGTTTGTTCCTGGGTCTTGGTTGTTTTCTATGTGTTTAATTGTTGCCTAAGACCTATAGTACAAGCTTTGCTTAGTTTGGGTCTAGATCGATTTGTGTAAGATTGTCCTTGTGTTATTTACACACATGGATTCAGAGCATGCACTGTCAACTCCGATCTTTATGCATCTGTCAGCTAGCAAACTACTGACCCATTCACCCATTACGGTCTAACTTAGATGTTCATTATTGAATGGACTTTGAATATTAACAGTAAACGGCAAGAATGTCCGGGAGAACCGGGATGTGTAAAAGTTAAACCAACATAGCATAACCCTTTATTACCCATCCAATAAGTTATTATTTGATCCTGAGACAGACTTTTGTTTTTGTTAAGATTAAACTGTAGAGCGAAGTGATCTACCAAAACACGTGCCAATCGTAGGATTCAAAAAGTAAAGCCACCGTTCTAGGTAAAACCCAGAGTATAGCGGCCGTGGAAATAAGTTTAAAGTTGAAACCGCTATGTGTAAACGTTGAACCAACACAGCACCACCCTTTATTGCCGATTTAATAAGTTGCTATTTAATCCGGCGACATCACCTGCGGTTTTTGCGCCGCCGATTGATTTCTGTTCATTTTGATGTGATTACCTACTTGATTTGTTTGTGTCTGTCTTCCCCGCAAAAACTAATAATACGGTTTTAGGGTTCCGTAGCCAAAATGGCCAAAAGGGAACCCTTATAGTTTCGTCATGTCAGCCCGTCCCGTCCGTTCGTATGACACAGGCATTTTACTCATAAACTATGTATATTGATGAAATTTGAAGCATAGGTGTCTTGTGTAAGCTTCTACTTAGCTTGATAGTTAAATAACAAAAATAAATATTTGTAGGGGGGCACCCCATACATTTAACCAAAACTGTTTTATTTTAGCAAATATCAATGCACGGCACATATAACGACAGTACTTTTAAAAATATTATGAGATTTCTGGAAAAGTTTTAACCAAAAAATATTAAACAAAAATCACAAAAATAAAAATTTATAAATACTTTCAACGAAAATTGATTCGAGCGTGATCGGATATACAGTTTTTGAGTTTTTGCCAAAAAACAGCGCTTCTCAGCAAAAGGACTTAGTGTCGTGGAGATACGCTCTTTTGTCAGTGCACTTTTTCATATCGCATTTTTTCATCTGTAGTGGATTTTTTTTTATGAACGGCTGCGGAACCCTTCACACCGACATGCTATTGTCCGGTTTTTTTAAATATTGCCACAACGACACATACAAACATACATAAAATCCGAAAAATATATTTTTCGTTTTAGTGACCTCCAAATATTCCGTAACAATCAATTTTTTGAAAATATCTTCAATGTACAGACATTTCAGTTTTATAACTTTATAATAGATGTCCTAAAAATACCTTGGGCTTTACGAGACTGGTGCAACACCGAAACTAATACATCCATACTTAAATGCGAAAATAGCTGTATGTCTGTTGCCTCTTCGTGATTAAACTTTTTGTGATAAAATTTGTTGTAGACATAGTTTGGTATACCTGGGCCGCCCGACAGGCCGACGTCTGGCGCAGGGTCGGGAGGAGTGACGAGCTCTCGTGTTGGAGGCCAAGACTCACTTTCGGTGAGATGTTGGAAAGGACATAGGATAGTTTTTATCCCGGAAAAATGCATGGTTTCCGAGAGATAAAAACAATATTAGTCCACGCGGGAAAAGTCGCAGAAAATCCTATTTAACACTTTCGTTGCCAAGCTTTTCGTAGGCCTACGCACGTTCCTCTACACACGGGGAAACGCATCACCTATGCGTCTACGAGCAGAGCGCCCGCTAGGTTGGTTTCTGGCAGTGAATGTGTTAATAATATGTATACCATTCTTCGTCTCTTCTTCAATTTAAGAGCTACCCTCTTGTCGGTGTAGCAATCGCCAGCCGTTTCTTTCTTGGGCTTCCTCCTTCACTTCTTGGTAAGACATGACTCTAACCTTTTCTTTTATTTGCTCAAAGTAATTTCGTCTTGGCCTTCCCCTACCTCGCTTTCCCTTGACTTTAAAGTTGATGTATACTATTATAGAGTTGTATAAATGAAATGCCTGTAGACCTCGAATTATATTCTTTTTGGATTTTTTGTATGTTTGTATGTGTAGCTTCGTCGTGCCAAATCGGCTAAAGCGATTTTAACTATTTTTGGTACACGGATACCAAAGGCGCTGCTCGGGCTGGGTATCTCTAGATGGTTGTAGGATCCTTACTCGACGCTACGCTACTAAATACGCTGAAAATAAGGAAAGGGGTTATGATTTATTCTTCTCCGCGAACAAAGTTGCGGGTACCTTCTCTTATATCCTTAAAATCTGATGAAGCAACCATATCCCCACTTTCGAGATTCGTAAAAATTTTGAAACCAAAATCCTGAACGTACTCGTATTTGTTAAAAAATTCTTAACATACAGTAACATAGGGTGAAATCTAAGGACTGTTGGAGGCCGTTCCGTGGCTGACCGCCGCCGATGGACACGCGGCCCCAAAACAGGGGTCACCCGTCAAAAATATTGAATCTAGAAGGCGCCCACAACTTCGTTGGCGGAAGAAAAAAGTCATAACCCCTCTTTATTAGAGAGCATAGTCGAGTAAAAAGTATCTTTTAACAGTCTGTGGATACCAGGTATCCGTGTACTGAAAATAGTTGAAATCTATTTAGACGCTTTGACGTGATGAAGCCACAACGACATATAGAAACATACAACCGGCCAAGAGTATGTCGGACCATGCTCCGTGTAAGGTTCCACAGCCGTTCATACGAAAAAATGCACACTACAGATAAAAAAAAAATGTGATACGAAAAGGTGCACTAGCAAAAAAGCGTATCTCCTCGGCACTTGTATACTTTTGTTGAGAAGCGCTGTTTTTCAGCAATAACTCAAAAACGATACACTTATCCGATCATGTTGAAAACAATTTTCATTGGATTTATTAAGTTTTATCTTTGTAATTTTTTCATATTTTAGGACATACCGTTAATAAAATAGAGGGTGAGGGGGACACAATTTATGCTAAGTACTTTCGGAGCGATTATTTCCGCAAATATTCGATATGTCAAAACGTTACGGAACCCTAAATAGCCAAAGAAAATATTGTTCGATTCACTCACCTTCAAATAGTACCTTCGTGTTCACTTATTTTTCTGAAGATATCTTTGTGTACAGTCATTTATAATAGTATAAAAGACAGTATTACAGGTGAGTTCCGAACGCTTTTGACGTATCTATGAATTATTGCAACACTGAGATGAATTCCAATTCTTAACTCCAAAGCTGACACCCTGTATCATATAGGTTGCCTCTATGGAAAATGAAATTAAGGTTGAAAATGCCCACTAATGGGATAGACACCCAGTGTCTGACATTGGGTTAAAAATATTTAAGTAGGTACTAAACTTTTAAATTGATGATTGATATTGATTATAGATAGCGAAAGTAAAAGTATTTTCTATTCAAGCTTTATATTTATACATGACACAACATAAGCAAGCGAAAACTTATTAAATGTGAGTTTTTCATCCCACTACCTGACCTTGAACACAATTTAAATTTATCGCAGCGTCATCTAATTTGTGTACCCCACAACACGAAGGAATTTTATCATTAGGAAAACCGTACGTATACTATGTGTAAATAGCGTACGCTCGCAGTGTTGTTCTTGACAGTGAAAGCACCAGATCTAGGTCAGGACTATCCGCAGTTTACATTTGACTTTTTTTTTTTGTTTAAGACTTTTTCTAAATGACTCTTTCAAATTAATCTCTCTGAATTAGTTTGTCAATAAAATATATTCAATGCCCAGATATTTTATTTATTTATACTATTATAAAATTGTAAAAATTAAATGTCTGAACATTGAAGGTATTAAAAAAGTGGTACGGATTATTAGTAAGTTACTGAATTGAAAAATATTGTTTTTAAATTTTTTGTATGTTTGTATGTGTCTTTGTGGCTTCACGCCAAAACAAACAGCTAAACGTATTTCAACTATTTTTGTACATACACGGATAGCTGGGCATCTACAGATTGTAATAGTTATACTTCACTACACTGAAGTAAAAAAGAGAATTATGAAAATTTCTCTTCTGCGAAGTCCTGTTCAAAATATTTTAAACTCTTTGCTCGATGCGGTATCAAATTACTCTGCGAAACCTTCTACTCGATAGTTTTGAAAGCTACCCCATTCTGACTTGGCGGTTGAGAGGTGACAGCTTGAGCCTGTGCCGCAAGTGACTAGCGATTGACTCCACACTATATTTTGACTCTCCCATTAGTTAACACATTCATTCATCGTAATTAAGGTGAGAAACAGTGTCAATTATTGGAATTAAACCAGTTATTCAGCTTATCATAAGGTTATTTGTATATATATATCAATGTATTATGTGTGTATTTAAGTATACTACTTATTGTGTTTGTTTAATATATATGTTCAATACTTCAATTCCGAACTGCTTTGCGCCACCTACTTTTAAGTACAGTTTATTTTTCTCAACGTCTCCCACTACCCAAAGGCTGATGTCTGGAAGAGATCACTATTTAGCGATAAGACCGCCTTTTATTTACCTCTCCTTGTACATATTATTATTGTATTGTATTGTACGCCTTCAAACATTGGGATGTTAATGTCATATCGGCCGTAGCACGTCCATTACTGCACGAAAACCTCGACTAAGGATCTCCATAACAACCGGTCGTGCGCTGACCTCATCCAACAGTTTTCCGTGATTTTCATCAGATTATCGGTCCATAATTTTGGAGGCCTTCCACGCTGTGTCTTCCTGTTTCCGGTCGCCACTCAAGAACCTTTCTGCGGCTATCGGTTCTACGAGCAATGTGCCCCGCTATCATTTCACTGAACATGTCTAGTGAAATGGTAAAACGAATTGACTTTTTAAGTTTGTTTTTTGACTTTTGACACCTCCGGAACCGCGATTAGGTTCCATACAATGGCATCAGTTAATTAATAATCTCAGTAAAAACTAGATTGTGCGACGTCGTCGCCAGTTCAAGTAAAATGATAATGCATTCATCACTCTCACACTTACATAGTCATCTTAAAGTGACGGATCCTTGGTAATCATATATTCGTCGCTCAATAATCGCGAACAGCTGTGTCTAACTGCTAACTGCTATCGCTTGGGCTACTGCTTAATATATGAGAGCACAGCGACACCTCCGGGATCGGATTGAATTTCCGGCGACGGGACGCGGCGCCTAATGGAACACACTCACTATTGTGTCCTGGCTTAAGCAATTCACTTTTTGTTCATGGTTACAATATCAGTGTATGGGACAACGCTGACGCCTGTTGCTTGCGCTTTTACTCAAGAAATGAGAGCTCAGCGACACCTCCGGGAGCGGATTGGATTTCCCGCGCGGCGCAGTGGGACGCGGCGCCTAATGGAACACACTCACTATTGTGTCCTGACTTAAGCAGATCACTTATTTATACATATCCGTATCTAATCTTAATATTGCCAGTCCTGAGACATGCAGTGGTTATGACGTGTCATATTTTAGCCTGGGATTCGGGTCTACAATATAAATGTAGACCCGAATCCCCGGGTAAATATGTCGCGACATAACAGCTGCATGTCTCACGACAAAGTAGGATTGATTTGTACTAACCATGTACAAATCGATCTAGTACCAAACTAAGCAAAGCTTGTAGTATGTGTTGAAGTACCAGGATATTAGAGGTCACGCATAAAACTCCATACCATATAATTGACAGAAATTTTGAAAGTAGGTAGTGTTCTTTTTTCGCACCGATGGCAAATTCAACGGCCAATTGTACATTCGACTAACCGTCGCCTTCGGCCGACAATACTTTTAATGTGGTGGTTATCTGTCACTGTGCATGGATTATGTATTGAGTTCAATTGTTTAAATAATCCGTGTTGCATGTGCATGTACATTAAACACCCAACGGCACCACATAGTGGTACAAAAATGATGTAACAGCTATTCTTACCTACGTTGGACTAATAAAAATTTTTGACTTTTGACTTTTGACTTTTGACTTTGACTTTGACTTTTGACTGTTTTAGTAATGTTTTGTATGATGTCCTACGGCCATTCAGCTCATGACAATCCTACTGCACTAATCTGCTTCCTTACTCTTCCTACGGAACGTAGTTATTTGTCTACGAAAACAGGGTCAACTCACTATAATAAGCCGATATCGCAGTGAATCTTTCAGATAGTAATCCAACTGATACCGACTTACTCCTGTTTCTATAACGAGAATGATTTAGGAGGGAACAATAAATCAGCAATGAAATATTGCCAGCAAGTATTTGTTAATTAGAACTCCGATATTCGCAGGATATTAGAGTTATCACATCCTTTGTTTACTTTTTGGTTAAATGCATTTTGATTGGCTTTTACTATTGACAACGAGAAGTGTTCTCTGATATAAATCGTAACGAACCTATTGATCAAATTTACATTGAAAATTAATTAAGACAGTTGTTTTGACCGCTGTTTTACTTATACAATTTTTCGACACAATTAACCCTTTATTTGGCAGAGACTCTGAAATCATAAAGTAATATATTTTATTATGCATATTGGACATGGTGTGAGCTTCCAAAAAATCACGGTCACAGGGTTGCCAAATATAGAGAATACATTTAGGATGCCCAATCGCGTATTTTACATTGTTATAGTCGATGTAGGCAAAGATGGAATTAACGAAGATATACGATTTTTTTTATAATTTTCTTCATGTATAACTTCTTGCATAATGGAAGTTAAAGTGACATCCATTTCTTGCACATCATGACTGCGTTCAAGATGGTTGCTATGCAGCTCGTGCTAATGTTCGGAACTGTTGGATATGTTCAGACGTTCTAGATAAGATGCCAAAGAAGGTGCTGGTGATGAAGCTTATGAATTTCAGGCAGAACTTTCATGCGATTCATTTTTGTCAGCTGACAGTTCACTTGTCTCAGATTCCGCATGATCTTTAGAAATAAGCGCCAAAATATCAGCTGCACAGCTCCACACGATACCCCGTTAGGAAGAAAATATAAAAGTCTAAGCATACAAGTAGAAAAACAAACACCAATATTCATGTTTAGCGAAATAAAAATAAATATTGTTAAAAACGAGTCTCATTCGGAATCCCTAATATCTTTTGTCCGAATGTATCGTTTGTCCTAATGTATCATTTGTCATAACGCATTTTTTTCAGAAACCGTAATTTTGTCAGGATTTTTTAAAAGATGGTCGTATAGATTAGGTTAGGTTTGTTTTATAACAATCCTGAAAAGTTTACGGTTTCTGAAAAAAATACGTTATGGCAAATGATAATTAGGGCAAACGATACATTAGGACAAATGACGTTAGTGATTCCGATATAGATCCGTTAAAAACATATAATACTATAACATTGGCAAAGTGACAAAGACAAGTAGTACCCTACTTAAGTCATTGAATATATGGCTTTGTGCGGTGTGGCGGACAACACATTCAGAGTAAAATAAGTAACATAAAACATAACGCATCAACACACTATCCACAAGCATCAATTATTATAGTTTAGTGTATTATTTTGACACGAAAAATTCACTTTCTAAATAAATAAAAAAAAAACAAAGATTAACTCATAACTAACATTACTGAAAACAGTGGACGTCCGACGCGAAGCCATTTTGTTGAACCACTATCAAATTAGAGTTGCCAGTACTCAAGTCGTATTTTTCTGTCAAATATCAGTTGTTCAACTAGCGATTGCCATATGTGAAATGAAATTCATGTCTCACCGAAAAATTATACATATTTTTTAAACAGTTGTTCCTCTCACCGGACAAAATCAAATTAAGGGTTTTAAAGTACTCCTAGTTACTATGGTATACGCATCAAAATTCATGTCATGCACACAACTTCATGTCATGAAACTGACAGCGTCCCTTTGAAATTGGTGTTATTTTTACATACCGGTATCAAATATCACAATCATGCCATCGTGCCGGACCATCAACATCTCCTGCATCGTCTGATGATGCCTCGCAGAGAGGCCAAACACGTGTCGAGGATTATACTGTCTGGGGGTGGTTTGATGTATTTGCATGCGTATTTTTGTGTAAAAACTGCATGAAAATATGCGCATGTGAGTACAATTTATTGTCACAACCTAAACACTATTTCGCCGGAAAAGCAAAGGAATCCATTACTCTAATACGAAATTCCGCAATCTGTCAAATTGCAAATTTCTTTGTGTTTTCACTTCTGATTTGATTAAGCAAATGTTGTTACACTGTGTGACGTCTTAATAAACGCGCAAAGGAGGTCTGGCAACACTAGGACCCAGACGAACGGCGGGCTATGGCGGCTGTGGGCGGTCCGGAGCACAAATGATATATAATTTGTTTCATTTGTAATATCTCCGATATGAAAAAGTGACCAGAATGAAGTGGAAGTCACAAACGGATTATCATATTATTGTATTTTACACAACGGTGTGAAATTTTAATTCCTTTAAAATCGTTTCATTTAAATAAGTTGGTGAAAACCAAAGAGAATAATATCTTCTATCTATATATATAAAATGAAAAGTCCTGACTGACTGACATGACAACAATGACAACGCAGAGCCGAAACTACTGAACCTGACATTTTCACAGTAGACACAATTTATAACGGCAAGGAATAAGAAAGGATTTGGAAATTCATCCCCTAAGGGGGCAAAACAAGGGATGGAACTTTGTATGTGAAAGATAAAATATTTGGCCTTGGAAACTTATAAAGCTAATATTGGTAGTTTATTTTCTTTCCATTAAGGTATAATGTGCCAAATTTTCGTTATCTTAGACCCGTGTTTAAGGTTATACGTATTTGTAATTAAAGGTTGTATACCCATTTCAAGTTCAAATCAAACGCGTGTGGGCTTGGAAGGCAAGCGTTACCTACAGTCCTAAATGTCATCACTAAGCGTCATGTCATATTTCATGGCGAGTTATGATTCGATATGGCATTAATAATTCTCTCCGCTTGAGAACGCTGACAGCTCTCAAGTCAGCAAGCCATTCTAGGGCTATGTCCATTTAGTGGGTAGTATAATAATCAATGATCGTAATGTCAGCATTTTTGGTGCAGCAACCATATCATGGTACAGTACCATAGGTGTGGCAAATTTCAACTGAAATGATGGATTAATAGGGTAACTGTCGACTATTTTAATTATGTTTAATCGTTTAAATTGGTATTTTTCACATCTAGAGCGCAATACTATGATCGCTACCACCGAAAATGCTAGGTACCACATACACAGCACTTATAGTTTGGGGTCGAGGGGTAAATAAGAACAACATTTCCATAAATTGCCTATTTATAGGAGGTTAACGATTGCACCACGGTACGTTTTGGGGGAAGGGGTGGGGGGAAGGGGGGGTAATAAATGATACCAGCAACCTATATAGTCCTACGGGTTTTTCAACCGCTATAAGTTTTCCGTTGCATATATTTAGGAAGTCGGCCAGAATAATCTTAAAATATTAATAAATTAAGATAGTACCCCAAGCCCAGTATATCGTTTCGCTAAAATTTTACGCTTACTATGGCTCTTTATTATCTAAAACACACATTTTGTGTTTCTGTGTTTTTAATGACGGAAAATTAACACCACGATATTATCTATTGTGATATAGATAAAAGTAAAACCGCAAAGAAAAATACGATTGCCCTCGAGTACAATGCTTGCTAGTGAAAAGTTTAACACACTCGACGCGTAATCGAAAGGTACCGTGCGCCTACCATAAGTTCGACACCAGCGAGTATCGAGCGCTCGATGACGGTCTATCTCTTTCACACTATTAGCGCGTGCGAGAGAGATGCACTGACTCTCGATACGAGATACTCGCTAGCGCCGATCGTAAACTCAGCTCATGGTAGGCACACTGGTTCAATTCCTGGTGTGACCACGTGCGAGAACAATCGTATTAGGGCTCTTTTGTTCAGATAATGCGACGAGAAACTGATAGCGGTTGAAACGCATGTGAAACTACCCTTTAATCTGTTTTTATTGTCATAGAAAATTGTGTGGTATATCACTGCAATGTATCGTATACTTTTTTCCACAGAGCAGTGTAGTACAGTATGCTGTTATAGGTCTAATGCTTAACTGAGTCTGTTCTTGACAAGCATATAATATAAAAATAGGTAGATAGGTTACTTACACGATAATCCACGTGTAAAAATGGCCAGGCTTATGCAATCATAAATGCTTTTAGACGCTTTTATTGAATAATTAGTGCAAAATGACATTATGCATGACGGCATTTTTTTTTACGTATTTGACGCATAATCCAACATATAACTAAGTACTCTGTGCGCGAGACTAAGTTAAGGTTTGCCAATTGGCGTAATTTTGGTAGGTCATTTTCGGAGCCCGTATAACCTATCTAACTCTTTTTATGTAATATTTGTATCATTGGTTCTTAAGGTATGGGGTCGGTGTGGGAGGCGTGACAAGTGATGTCACATGACGTGTCCTAACTGTCTCGCTATACGAGCCTGACGCCTGACTAAAGTTACGCGTCGTTTAAAGTTCCGTAAACACACCCCTTAAGGCCTAACGCCTATAGCAACAAGTCCTACTCCTTAACAGCAGCGAAAATTGATAGATTTACCCGGCTTCATATGAAACGCGGAAAGGTAACGTCAGCCAATCACTTATCATATTCGACAGCAGAGCCGCAGGGCCGGCCCTCGCCAGCAAGGTGTAACACGGCAAAGCTTTCAAGCGTCAGTCATGCGGCCCTTTCTGGAGTAGCCATTACCGCGTCAACGGACACACTTCGATGCATGTCATAGAGAGTAGACATACAGTTTGTAGACGCGACAGAATGTTTACCTACATCATTCATTATTATCGTTCGCGCAGAGAACAAATAGCGCATCCCTTTCTCTTGCTTCGTGTTCGTGTAAGAAACGTAAACGTAATAATCATCCTTAGGGATCTATATCGGAATCCCTAACGTCGTTTATCCTAACGTATCATCGTTTGTCCTAATTAAACGAAGCACTCGTCAGCGTCTTTATCTGCTCAGTCCATCGCATAGGTGGACCGCCTCGAGATCTAGACCCGTTGACTCTACCCTGCACAACCAGTCTCTCCACAGAAAAGTTTACGTGTTCAGAAAAAAATGCATTTTGCCAAATGATGATTAAGACAAAAAAGTTTATGCCAGACCCGCATCTGTAAGGTCCCGGTAACAAAGGTCTGTTGTAACCGCAATCCGTAGGTAACATTTACTCTCTGCAACGTTTGTCTAATCTACATAACGTACGGCGATATATTCAGCAATATAGTGCCGCTGTATAAAAGAGACAATCGACTTGGAACTTGTTCATAATGACTCCAGCAACCAAGTTTCCAACAAAAACTTGTACTTGTTATCCTGAAGTCGTTTATCGTAACAATGTTGCTCTAACTAATAATATTTCCACCAGCTTAGAGATAATATGAAATATTTTATTAGTCGACATTTTCTGCTTGTAACTTTTTATACGTGTCTGGCTTATTAAGAATGTTATAAAAAGACTTAGTTAAGTTTCCACTTAATCGAATAACAAGGTGTTACAAAACGTTCTTTTAAAAATTATCTTGAAACTGAAAATAAATACTAGGTAAGGTCAGATACTTATCGTTCAAAGATATTAATGATATTCAAATTTTAATCAATTTAATTTTTTCTGCTTCGGATCAATCGGCTTTTAACTATAAAAACGCAGAAAATTTCTATTATTATTTTTTTTAATTGCCAATAAAAAGAAGTGCTTTGTTGAACTTTCTACTGATAGCTAACTAATATCTATTCCTTTTTATAGAAGATTTTTTATACAGAAGGGACCTGTTATAATCGGTTATAATCGGTCACCTTTAATTATGTGTCACTAAACAACTAAGCTAATGCTCTTGCATAATGTTCTTCTTGCATCTTTTGAACAAAATTGACATGAAACTTATGTTATTCTGCTAATATGCAAAGCCAAAGTGTCTCTAAGGACTGGTTACTGATATTATACAAGAATGGTCTAAAGTTTTCACCACCTACTCATCGTTAGTTCGGTGCGGATTTTCTTAAAGAATAGTCACAATGCGACTTATATTCATCTTTTCGTTAATTCTGACTTTGGGCCACTGTTTCTTCGACATACGAGACATAATGTCGGGCACGATGAACCGGCTGCCGCTTGATTTCCCGATGGCCGTGAAGGATATAGCTGAAGGCCTGCCCACAAAAACCGTGACCGTTGTAAGGGGAAACTCCACAAATATAAGGTAAATAAACTGTAATCGTCGTGAGAAGGATCTACTTCACGAATAAATATAAGGTAAATAAATTGTGATCGTCGTGAGAAGGAACTACTCCACGAATAAATATAAGGTAAATAAATTGTGATCGTCGTGAGAAGGAACTACTTCACGAATAAATATAAGGTAAATAAACTGTAATTGTCGTGAGAAGGAACTACTCCACGAATAAATATAAGGTAAATAAACTGAAATTGTCGTGAGAAGGAACTACTCCACTAATAAATATAAGGTAAATAAACTGTAATTGTCGTGAGAAGGAACTACTTCACGAATAAATATAAGGTAAATAAACTGTAATTGTCGTGAGAAGGAACTACTTCACGAATAAATATAAGGTAAATAAACTGTAATTGTCGTGAGAAGGAACTACTCCACGAATAAATATAAGGTAAATAAACTGTAATTGTCGTGAGAAGGAACTACTTCACGAATAAATATAAGGTAAATAAACTGTAATTGTCGTGAGAAGGAACTACTCCACGAATAAATATAAGGTAAATAAACTGTAATTGTCGTGAGAAGGAACTACTTCACGAATAAATATAAGGTAAATAAATTGTGATCGTCGTGAGATTGAACTCCATGAATAAACTCGTAGGTTAAATAATTGTGAGAACTATGAATCACACTCCCGAGGGTTTTCCCATAGGCCAGGGGTGGGCAACCTACAACGGGCTACAGCGGCTCTCTGGATGTAAAGCTGCGGCTCTATAATTATTGTTAGTAAGAAAAAAAATTGTTGCACTCTAAAAACTATTTCTTTTTTTGTAAATTGCAATTTTTGACTCTTCCTACTCAAAAAGTTGCCGACCCCTGCCATAAGCCGTTAAAGAAATAGTAGAGCACCCACCCACAAAAACAATTACCGTCGTAAGGGAGAGCTTCACAAATATATAGTAAATAATGTTAGGCATGGTGAATAGACTGCCGGTTCATTCCCGATGGCCGTCAAGGATATAGCGGAGGGCCTACCTGCGGAAATTGTGACCGCAGTGAGGAAAAACTCCACAAATATAAAAGTAAATTAACTATGACGGTTTTGAGGAGAATCTCCACAAACATGAGGTAAATAAACTATGATCGTTATTATGACTACTCCACGAATATAAGGCAAATAAATTATGATTATTGCGAGGGAGGAACTCCGCAAATGTAAGGTAATTATTTGGGGACACAATGAAACAAATTCTTGACAACTCCACGAATATAAGGCAAATAAATTATAATTATTGCGAGGGAGGAACTCCGCAAATGTAAGGTAAATATTTAGGAACACGATGAAACAAGTTCTTGAGGGAACTCTCACGGGCCTGCCCGCAAAAACCATGACCGTCGTGAGGGAAAACTCTACAAATATGAGGTAAAAATGTTTGGCATGACGAATAGACTGCGGCTTGACTTCCCGATGGCCATCAAGAACATAGCCTGCAAAAATTGTGACCGTTGTGAGAGGAAACTCCACGAATATAAGGCAAATGAATTGTGAGCATTGTGAGGGAGGAACTCCACAAATGTAAGGTAAATATTTGTGGACGCGATGAAACAGGCTCCCGGGCGAGTTCCTTAAGGCCGTTAAGTTCAGATAAGTTAGCGGAGGGCATGCCCATGAAAAATGTGACCGTCGTGAGGGGAAACTCCACAACTATATGGTAAATAATACCTAACTTCCATTTCATGTATGGACAATGTTATGAAATAAATGTTTAAAGTTCTCCCTTATATCTTTTATCTCACTTACTTTATGGAGATTTTCAAACCCAAAATATTAATTTTTACATGCAACTTTTTTGTATATTTTCTAACAAACGAACCTTGTTCGGACAAATACAAACAGAACAAAAAAGAATTAGCCAAATAAGTACAGCCAAGCCGTTCTGAAGTGGCGTGTGTTCTCCATTGAGAACTTATACATCTCCAAATTTAAAGTTTTGACCATGGAGACTCTCTACATCTCCATTAAACTTAGTATACGCTTTTTTATATACGAGTATACTACTAACTTCTGACCGCGACTACATCCGCCTTAAATTCGTTTATCGCGATTAAGGGTAGTTTTGCGGGATAAAAAGTAGCCTATGTCCTTGCCCCGGGACTCAAACTATCTCAATACCAAATTACATCCAAATCGGTTCAGCGGTTTAAGCGTGAAAAGGTAACAGACAGACAGACAGACAGACACACTTTCGCATTTATAATATAAGTATGGATTTATTATTATTCTTTTTTAGTATTTTTGACTTTTCATCACTGTAAGAATAGGTCAAGTTGTAATCTAATGGTCCCGTAGGTAAAATACATCTCACGTGTGTCCAGATATTTTTCTGTTGCATAAGTTGCATTGATATTGCTATGCACTATAATGTCATTATCTAGGTTGTAAATATTTTTTCTGTTTATTGTAAAATTAGACATATAAAAGTACCCTTGAGGCTTTCTTGCAAAATAAAGTTTTTAATTTGATTTGAATTTTAATTTGAAATAATGTGTGTGCGAACATACATTTCTTTAATTGATTTCTATTTATATAGATAAATATGAAAATAAATATCAGGGACAGTCTCTTACCAAGCAAAGGTATAGATAAATATAATTCCTACTTAACTTATTAAATACATAAAAAACATCCAAGCGTCGATGAGCGTTTTGACAAATCATAAGTAGGAGCTGATTTGATCTGCCAGTCAAGTACCCAATTACATTGGTTGGACCTTTGATGTTTCAGTGCCGAGGACATCTTCCAACTATTTTGCCTGCTAAGCGCTCACAGCGTCCAAGTTATTAACTTAGACATTACGACAAAAGAGAACAAAGAAAAGGTGAGAATTACTCATTAATTTTATATTTACCGAAGTAGAAGGCGGGTTCGACGAAATATTCCAACGACACAATTTCCAGGGAAATTTAAATTCCTAAGCTTGATGAAAATGTCTTTAAGCTTTTGACAACAAAGTGATTAATCAGTTTGCGTATTAGCTGGATTTCATAATGAATTTATTCATCATCATCATCTAAAAGACGCCCACTTCTGGACGCAGGCCTCTCCCAAATTGCATCATGTTGAGCGAGGCTACATTTCTATGCAGTGCCAAGGAGTAAAGCCAATCTGAAATATATAGATTTCTATCATTTAACTGAACGTGTCTATTGAAATGATAAAATGAGTAGACTTTGTAAGTTCGTTTTATCAACTCACTGTGTTTCAGGGAATTTTTCAATAACTAAACAAATCTGGCGAAATTAAAAAACGACTTAGCTTTTTTTGGCTGGTTTCGTCATTTCACTAAATAGATTCAGGGATGTGATCAAATGACTGATTTATTCTAGACAAATGATAAAATGGATTCGCCATTTTAACAACCTGCGTGATTTGGTCGTGTCCCTTAGAAATCTGTTCAAATCTGTTTTGGCCATTTCCCTGCGATAAATATAAACTTCGTTGAAAAAGTGATATAGGTATAATTATGCTATTTTTATACCGAGAATAACGGCGGTCGTCTAAGGTACCGACATTCACCAAAAACATATTTATGTCTTAAGAAGGAGCACAAAGCCGTGAAAATAAACTACATTTAAGGTATCATTCGGTATGCATAGACGTAACGTATTTCTTCACTACATGTAATTTGTTACAGTACTATGGTTTCGTGAAAGAAGCCTTGGACGTGTCTGACGAAAGAACGAGCTTGATTCTCTGCGAGCCTTACGAATGCGAAACGATATTATCTGAGGTTTGTAAATTTGTATATATTTACATATACAAAAACACCCTGTATATATTTACATATATACAGGGTAATATTTTCTTCTGTTTCCGCGATTATTACTCATTGAAATAAAACAATTTAACGGATTATATCGCGTATATTATCTCATTTTAGTTTAGGACCATGTATAGTCCTCCCGTGACCATGGAAAGCTGGAAAGCTTCCGAAACGTCGGGAACTAAAATGAGATAATATACGCGATATAATCCGGTAAATTGTTTTATTTCATATATACAGGATGTTTTTAGGGTTCTATACAGTGGCGTAGCTAGGTAACCGAGGGCCCCGGTACAAAAGAAGAGGTTAGGGCCAATGTCAGTTCGAGGTTCTGTTTGTTAGTCAAGGACCAAGGGCCTCCAAAATATGGGGGGGCCCGGTACGCGGCAACGTCTTGTCCTTCGGTATCTACGCCTCTAGTCCTGGGTCCGTGAGCTTGGGGCCCTACGGTAGCTACGCCACTGGTTCCGTAGCCAAAAGGTCAAAATGGAAACCCTTATTGTTTCGCCATGTCCGTCGGAAATAATATTATAGTGTTGGTTAATTATAGTGTGATTTTATTTCGAATTCAACAGAAGTACTTAACTAGGTTCTACCCTGAGAATATGGCCAAGTTAATGCAAATAAAAAAATTAAAAACCGGCTAAGAGCATGTCGGACCATGCTCCGTGTAGGGTTCCGCAGTATCTACAAAAAAATGTACTTCAAACGAAAAAATACGACTTAAAAAGCACACCAGCAAAAGAACGTATCTTCGGGGCACTTACATCCTTTTGTTGAGAAGCGCAGTTTTTCAGCAATTACTCAAAAACGGTATATCCAATCATGTGGAAAATCTTTTTTGTAGAATGTATTTATAAACTTTTTTAGAGTACTAGACGTTTAGAGTCGAATATAGCGCTTATTTACAACGCTAGTCAGTTGTCAAATATGCGAACAAGAAGTAAAGGTCAGGAACAAAAATAAATCCTTACTTGTTTTTCTCGATTTTGACGAAAATACTATACGGATATTCGGTCTGTTAAACATTTTCAGTGGGTGTGCATAGCACTCAGAGGCGTCAAAAACATGATACGGGAACATGAGAGGCTATCAAAGTACATATTTGTTCTTCCTAGGTTTTGCCCGTTTCAAATAGCGTTAATATTTCGCATGACTATTTCTATCCACATGAACATACTAAGTATGTATGCAGTCCGTGAACACTTATAGACTAGTAAAGTCGAAAAAATTAGGTTTTGGAATTTCCCGCTCAAGTCATCTCGGATATGATGTCATCTAGTGCCAATGCGTTCATCATGATCTCCTAAACACAAATATAATTATGAGACTGGAAGGTCCCAACTTCGTCAGCGGAGGAGAAAAAAAATTTAACCCACTTTTTTCTAGAGCATAGTCGGATAAAAAGTATGTTTCAGCCAATTGTGGATGCCTGCTACCCATGAACCAAACATAATTTAAATTCGTTTAGCCGTTTGGGCGTGATAAAACCATAACGACGCTTACAAATATACAAAAAAGAAAAAAGAAATATTTTTCGTTTCAGTGACCTCCAAATGGTCCGTTACGTACAATTAATTACGTACATTTAATTTTTAGAATTATATATAATACATTATCCCAAATCTTATTGTGAAAGCTCACAGATTTTATAGTATAAATTATGATTTTTTGCAAAATTACAGATAAAAAACTGATTAATAAAATTAATCATACCTATACTTTTCAGTTGACAGAACTCAACCTCATACACCGAACGATTTTGTATCTCTTCTACTGGTCGTATGGGCCGGTAAGTGATGGTTTCCTGGACACCTTGAGTGAAGCTATGAGGGTAGCCGTCATCACTAACCCTCGGTCTAGCGTGTGAGTAAAACATAAATAAGATACCTAAATACGTAAGTTTACTTACTATGTGTTTAAATAAAAAAAATATTTATGATAAACTTGTCAAAATAAAACGAACAAACAGCGAAAGTATAAAGCGTAATATTATATATAATTATATGGCACTCAAAGATTTAAGAAACAAATTAGAAGATTAAAGAATGTACAGTACGATTACTTTGAGTTTACCACTGACATATGCATTTATTCCATTGGATATTCGATTTTAACACTAATGTAAAAAAGTTTATGTTAATATTTTCTTCTGTTTCCGCGATTATTACAGAAGCTTTCCAGCTTTCCATGGTCGTGACCAACGTCGGGAACTAAAATGAGATAATATACGCGATATAATCCGTTAAATTGTTTTATTTCAATGAGTTTATATTACTTACACACTGTGTAAACTTCGTTTGTTTGTAATAGAAATTCTTCTGTATCAGTGTTAAAGTCGAATATCCAATGGAATAAAGCATATGTCAAGGGTAAACTCAAAGTAATCGTGTACCTAGTAGATTTTTATTTTCACCTAATTCAAATACTTAACAATATGTGTTCTCATTTTCTCTATTATATTGATTATTTTAGATTAACGTTTTTTTACGATACAGATAAAACCAAAATGCAAAAAGCATATACGAAATATAAGCACATTATAAAAAACCTAAACGAGAGTGCCCCCGGTATTGGCGCGGGGCTCAGTGGCACATAGTCCGATCTATCCATCAACACGATATCAGGCTTATTGGCTACATCCACCCGTCCGTGATGCTTGGTCGATCCCATCCTATAATGATTACGTAACGAGACATTTAATTTCATCATACCTGACTAACAATATAGATTTTATTTTTTGTTTTACAAATATCATGATAATAATCACAATTTTTGCAATTTATTAGTGGATCACTCCACTAGCGTTATTATTATAAACAAAGAGCAGAAACAAATGAAAAAAAATTTCGACGATACTGGACTTGAACCAGTGCCTTGAGCCAGACCGGGGCAGCACGCTCTACCATCTGAGCTAATCGTCCACACCAGTAGTCGACGAATTTTGTCATCTGTGCTTGCTTATGGATCTCTGTATGGTGCATCCGACTCTTTAGCCGTTAGCGCCGCCTAGTGCAGAACTATGAAGTTACTTTCACCCCGAGCAGATACCTTTACAGGTACCATTGCTCGGCGAGAGGTGGCGCTATTATCAAGACTGTACTTTTTGATTTACAAATATCATGATAATAATCACAATTTTTGCAATTTATTAGTGGATCACTCCACTAGGGTTATTATTATAAACAAAGATCAGAAACAAATGAAAAAATTTTCGACGATACTGGACTTGAACCAGTGCCTTGAGCCAGACCGGGGCAGCACACTCTACCATCTGAGCTAATTGTCCACACCAGTAGTCGACGAATTTTGTCATCTGTTCTTGCTTATGGATCTCTGTATGGTGCATCCGACTCTGTTGCCGTTAGCGCCGCCTAGTGCAGAACTATGAAGTTACTTTCACCCCGAGTAGATACCTTTACAGGTACCATTGCTCGGCGAGAGGTGGCGCTATTATCAAGACTGTACTTTTTGTTTTACGAATATCATGATAATAATCACAATTTTTGCAATTTATTAGTGGATCACTCCACTAGCGTTATTATTATAAACAAAGATCAGAAACAAATGAAAAAATTTACCGACGATACTGGACTATCGTCGAAAATTTTTTTCATTTGTTTCTGATCTTTGTTTATAATAGATTTTATTTGTTAAAATTTCTATTGTTTATAATAGCAAAAAAAAAGTCCATCCAAACCACAATCTCATAGCTTGATTCTCTTTCCTTGAAATACTTTCTCTACTGGGATGTTCATGGACGTATTTTGTTATTTATACGCTCAGAAACGGATCCTAGCAGGAGTACAGTCAGCATCCAATGTCTGTAACAGCCAAAGCGTCAAATATATCGTCATACAGCTTTGTGCCTTTAGTAATAGAAACGTGTTGCAATATATTTGGCGCGACAATATTTCTAACATCTACTGGGACCTGTTTATGGACGTATTTTGTTATTGATACGTTCAGAATCGGGTCCTAGCAGGAGTACAGTCAACATCAAAGAGTCTGTAACAGCCAAAGCTCCCAATATATCGTCACACATCTTTGTGCCTTCATAGTAATAGAGACGTGTTGCAATATATTTGGCGCGACAATATTTATAATATCTACTGGGACCTGTTCATGGACGTATTTTGTTATTGATACTCTCAGAATCGGGTCCTAGCAGGAGTACAGTCAACATCAAAGAGTCTGTAACAGCCAAAGCTCTAAATATATCGTCACACATCTTTGTGCCTTCATAGTAATAGAGACGTATTGCAATATATTTGGCGCGGAAATATTTATAACATCTACTGGGACCTGTTCATGGACGTATTTTGTTATTGATACGCTTAGGACTAGGTGCTAGCAGGAGTACAGTCAATATCACATAGTCTGTAACAGCCAAAGCGCCAAATATATTGTCACACATCTTTGTGCCTGTAGTAATATCAAATCAAATCAAATTATTCTTTATTCAAGTAGGCCTAGTTACAAGCACTTTCGAAATTTCAGTTATATGAGAGTGAATGTTTGCTGGGAGAAATACAACATGATCCAACATTTGCTGCAAGGATTAGGGAAACCCAGAAAAACCTAATCAGATCATTTAACTTAAGTGTAATATTATTGATAAAATCATCATTTTAAAAATTAAAATAATCAATAAGATAAATCCCAAAAGGATTGTCAATAAAAAATAAATAATCTAGAATGTGTCTAGAATAAAATTCTAAATGTCAGAGTATATAAAACAATTAAGATTAAAATAATAATAATACCTTAGGTATTCGTTAAAATAATTATTCATATACCTACATGACGCTAAAATTTAAATTAATCCCACGCGGCTTCATCATTCATGTAGTCTTGTGTGCTATAATAAGCCTTAAAAAATAATTTTCGTTTCACAATATTTTTGAATTTACCAATAGACAACTCACCTATGCTGCTAAGAAGTTTATTATAAAATCTCACACAGTTACCCATGAATGATCTCCTTATTTTATGGAGCCTAGTAGCAGGCACTGCGAGCTTATGCTTATTTCTAGTATTAATATTATGTATATCACAGTTCTTCTTAAAGTGGGTAGTATTTTTATGTACATACATAATATTCTCATAAATGTATAGACAATGCACTGTCATTATATTAATGTCCTTAAACTTATCTCTAAGCGAGTCTCTATGGTTCATTTTATATATCGCACGAACAGCCCCCTTCTGCAGAACAAATATAGTATTAATGTCGGAAGCACTGCCCCATAGTAAGATGCCATACGACATAATACTGTGGAAATAACTGAAATACACTAATCGAGCCGTTATCACGTCTGTTAATTGACGAATCTTACTTACTGCAAAAGCTGCAGAACTCAGTCTATTCGAGAGATTAGCAATATGGGGACCCCATTGGAGCTTAGAATCTAATGTTATACCGAGAAAGACTGTACTATTAACTAGTTCCAGTTCCTCACCTTTAACCATAACGCTTGCTTGCTCGTGTTTTACGTTACTCGTGACAAACTTAACACATTTAGTCTTTTTCTCATTCAATAATAAATTATTTACAGTAAACCAATTTACTACTTCACAGATAGCATTGTTTACGTCATTGTAGGATCGTTGATTTGGTACGACTTTGAAAATCAGAGACGTATCATCTGCAAACAAAACTATCTCTTGGTGGGTCTTTACGAGATGGTGGGTGGCAAGTCGTTTATATAGATAAGGAACAGGAAAGGTCCCAATATTGATCCCTGCGGCACACCCATAGAGACTAATGACCCCGGTGAACGCTTTCCATTCACGTCAACCCTTTGTATTCTACCATTTAAATAAGACTAATAAATTTAGTGCTGATCCTTTAACTCCGTAGTGGTGTAGCTTCCTGATCAGTGTCTCATGATTAACGCAATCGAAGGCCTTAGATAAATCACAGAAGATACCTAAAGCATCTCCCGATTCCTCCCAGGCATAGAAAATGTGTTTTACGAGCTCAACTCCGGCGTTGGATGTCGAGCGACCCCGCGGAAAACCGAATTGCTTACTATGCATCAAATTATTCAAATAATAATAGAGACGTGTTGTGATATATTTGGCGCTATGGATGTTGTAAACTATTTCATGCTGACTGTACGACCACAACAAACTTATTATTATTATTTATTATAACAACCTACACAACTATCCTTACAGGTTATCCTAATTCGACAGTGTGGCAGTCCCACAAATTTAATCTACAATAGGATTGGATCTTTTGAAAAATCTGGGACCTACGAGCCCGAGACAAAAGACGATAATTTACTTGTTATGATGACTTTATTATGTTACAATGAGTAAACAAAAGATATCTATGAAAATATAAGTGTATGTACCTAACGAAACGAAAGCAAATATCACCCGTATTGCGGATAGTAATAATTCATTTATCGCCCTCGGGAATATAATAGATGCCGTCCAATTAGCGCTAATTAGTAAATAATAAATTAATGGAGTAACTTTCTAGGCGATAGGTTATTAATAATTTCGTATTTATGATAGCATTACATTTTCTGGAAATATAACATTACCTACGTGTGTTTTTGAGATTAAATTGATCGCGATAAAAGAGTGATAGAAATATTTAATTTTACCATTCATTCAGAATAGAAAAACATTTGAATTCAATTTTAATGTAGATATTTGACTTCAATAATAATTGGAATAAGTAGTAGTATTTAAATTATCATGTGCAACACATGTGTTGGTTGAAACTTTAATGTAAGAGGCACCAAACATACTCATTTTAGTCCCATTCTTATTTAAGAAAGAATCTCAAATAAGTGTCGATTTATATTGGCGGTGCACATTGAATTGAATACCAAAGTATGAATACTTCCCGGTCGTTTTCATAACTGTATGAAAGTAAAATTGTTAGAATATTTTTTGCAAATATTAAATTAAAAATGAGCGCGTTTTCCTCAATAAAACTCCCATCTAGGAGGCCAATTCCAAAGCATCAAATTACATTTTAATGCAGCATATAAGCTTCAATACAGTGAAAATCATAGTAATAATGAAGTGCTCAGCATCAAAGACCAGGTCGTCTGGAAGAGAAAGGAGCTAAACGGGCGGTTCTACCAGGCTCTTACAGGACCCGATGTCGATCTGCTCGGGTCTGTGAACTGGCTACGCTTCGGTTTTGGTTCAATTAAAGACGAAATTATCATGGCGAACAGCCACCGAAGATATATCTTGAAGGATGGTATGGTCAACATTTGTCGGGCATGCCCCTGTCTGGGAGAGTCACTCAGATATACCATCTTCGGTTGTTCTCATCTTGCTAATGGCGAGTACTTGCACGAAAATTACCAAGTCAAGTAGCCAGGATTATTCACCATCAACTTACTTTTAAATACGGCCTTGTAAGTCATACTCATCCTTCTAGGGAGAGGTTGAGGGTACCAGGCCACGAGGAAGATCGCCTATGAGATAGACTGATCAGATGAAAGCTGCAGTAAATGGCTGATCATCACTACACGAATGCACGTGGAAGGCGGCCATCAGAGAAAAATGGCGGCGTGTTGTGAAGCTTGCCACAAACATCTATAATAATGACCTCGATCGCTCTGCCAAGAGTGAAACCTACGAAGAAGAAGTAGTCATACTAAAAGCACCGTTCTCGGAAATTGTCGCGCCATACACGCGATTGGTCTATAATCACAAACAGCGGGGTTATTGCCTAACGAAATTTTGACACTTGGTATCGGAATCTATCTTGCATAGCCCATACAAAATCATGACACTTGATTGCGATTGCGAGCGTCAAACACGTTAGGCAATACGCATGCTGGACTGATAGGTCTGATATTGTGTTGACAGATAAATTATTATATTTTCTTCTGTTTCCGCGATTATTACTCATTGAAATAAAACAATTTGACGGATTATATCGCGTATATTATCTCATTTTAGTTCCCGACGTTTCGGAAGCTTTTCAGCTTTCCATGGTCACGGGTAGACTGAAAAAAGATGTATTTTCCTCTGTAAAAGTTATAATTTGTGCAAACTACCCATTTTTTGAAAAAACACAAATAAAGGTGTACATACATGCCAGATGGGCCTAAGCTGTAAAGACAGTTACACATGTGCCAGAAGGGCTTAATTATTTTATTCTAATAATTTACCAAGCAGCATTTCACAAATGAGGCGTACTGAGGAGAAAAGAAACGCTGCAAAGAAAAACTCCCAGGCTACATTACTAATTATAATATTTAAAAAACAGAGACTATTAAACTACTTTTAAACAGATAAGATATTTTACACCGTTCGAAAATTAAAGTTTTGCAGTCCTGTGTCTCGCTTGTTCCATGATGAGATGTATTACAGGATCCCAAGCTTTAGGTAGTGACAATCCATCTTCTCTATTGAAATTAGGATGCTTTTTAATCTCAATAGCCTCGCGTAGCATCCTGGGAAAATATATTTTTTCTTTGGTTTGGTTTATCAAACTTAATTGAATGGTTTGGTTTGTCAATGACATGTTCACAGACTGCAGACCTATTACACCGACGGTGCTTGACATCTGCTATGTGCTCCTTCACCCGGGTTGATACACTGCGTTTCGTTTGACCAATGTATGAAAGACCACACTCGCAGTCCAGCTTATAAATGCCTTCACTCTGCAAAGGGGTGCTACTCTTCACGGGTCTAAGGTATTGAGACACCTTCTTCAACGGCTTGAAATATGTTTTTATAGAAGCACGCTTCAAGATGTTTCCGATCTTGTCTGTGACCCCTTTCACATATGGTAATACGGCAGGTTTACGCTCAACTGTTGGTTTCTTCATACTGGGATTCTGCTTGGAACGTGGTATCTGGAGCTCGTTGGCTCGAAGCGCACGTTTGACAGACTGTAACTCAGCAGACAGATGATGATTGTCGCAGATACCCCTGGCTCTCTGAAACAAAGATTTACCCACTGTAGCAAGTTGACAGGGATGGTGGTGAGATTTGCCATTCCAATACCTATCTGTATGCGTAGGTTTCCTATATACAGTATGACCTATGTCATTTTTAGGACCTCTAATTACTAGCACATCTAAGAATGCAAGTGAATTTTGATTTTCCAACTCCATAGTGAATTTAATTTTACTATGCATGGAGTTCAGATGGTCTAAGAAAGCTGAAACACTAGATCTAGGTAAAATAGTAAAGTTATCATCTACGTATCTTTTAAAGATCCTCGGCTTGATAGGTGCCAATGAAAGCGCTCTCTCCTCGAAGTCTTCCATGAAAATATCGGCGACGACAGGAGACACGGGAGACCCCATTGCCACACCATCAACTTGCCCGTAGAATTGACCATTCCATAGCATATAGCCAGATGTAAGGCAGTGTTGTAATAACTCAGCATATTCTATTGCCATCTGTTGTTCACTCAATCTTCTTTCCACAATTTCGATACATTCTTGAACTGGTAGGCATGTGAAGAGAGACTGGACATCAAAACTGACCATAACTTCATCATCAGTTAGTCTCAAATCCTTAATCTCACTGACAAAATGGTATGAGTCCCTTGTGTATGCTTCCGTCTTCCCTCGCAGTAAAGAAACCGATGCTCCTACCTATCGATTAGCTCGGCACCTGCTAAGTGCCGAGCTAATCGATAGGTAGGAGCATCGGTTTGACTCACTATAGGGCGTAACGGAGCACCAGGTTTATGTATCTTTGGTAACCCGTACAACTTTGGTGGCACCGGGCAAGAAGGCACTAAACTTTGCACATCCAGATTAAGATTTTCAGAGTGCTTACTTCCCGAATCGTCGGGAACTAAAATGAGATATAATCCGTTAAATTGTTTTATTTCAATGAGATAAATC
Source organism: Hedya salicella (assembly GCA_905404275.2). Taxonomy (NCBI): domain Eukaryota; kingdom Metazoa; phylum Arthropoda; class Insecta; order Lepidoptera; family Tortricidae; genus Hedya; species Hedya salicella. The sequence goes on from FR990100.1 coordinate 5,072,113, forward strand.
ATTGTTGAATGCATTGTTTGTCTTTCAAACTGACTGTAATATCCTGAAATACTGGACGGGGCAGCTTAAAGTCTTAGCGCAATTTGTGATATAACGATATTGTATCTTTTATGTTTATTTGCTGGATTGTGTCGTTATAAGTGTTTACTAACATAATATATAACTTGTACTAACCAAATATGTATGTTTTATGTGTCCTAAATAAAATCTATGCGCTGGGCAGCGCTCTTCAACATCACCATTCCATATTACGAGAACCTTAGTGAAGACTGAGAAACGCAAACTCAGCAAATACCTTTACTCGGCTTACGACGAAACCACCATGCAGGTGATCAATTCGATTAATGGATTATAGTTTCTTTGCTATTCCGCAAGATAGTGTCTTGGTTAGATGTGACAAGAAATTGTGCTCACATGCGCATATTTTCATACAGTTTCCACTAGAAAATACGCATGCAAATACAACAAACCACCACCAGACCGTATAATACTCAACTCGTGTTTCGACTCTCTACAAGGCATCATCAGGAGATGCAGTTGTCCAAAACGACTGGCCCTATGTATACCCTGAATATGATTTCTAGAAAGAGATGGAAAAGCACTTAACAATGGTGATGACGTAACATTTGATCACTAATGAATAAGGTAAATTCATTAAAGATCAAACCTCTATCCCTAACTACTAGTATTTCGCAACTGTTCAAGCACACTAAGACATAATCCTTTTCCGCAAACATGTAAGGTGTTAAAAGAATGATTATCTGACTGGAATGCCTGTTCTCTTATAAATGTTTTGCCGATTTTCCGGGTGGTTATGTTGTGTCAGTGATTAATTCGATGATTACTGTTCCCATCGTCGTTTCGGTAAACGGTCTTATAGCGATGAGTTTGGACCAACATCTCAAAAGACTCTCGCTAGATGGCTGAATCAAGGCCGATACAGTGCAACACAGTGCGTTTTGTCAGGAGGTTCCTCTCTCTACAGACCTCACACCGGTAGCTTGAGCACTACCCCACCAGCGGCACAATACTTACTAATTAGGTTTGTGTTTATATATTGTATTGACATTCTTATATTTTACTTTTTATATGCGTATAGTAAAAAAAAATATGAACAATAAAGTGCTACCAATAAAATAACCAATATAAAAATCGGAAGTTATTTATTAGAAAAAAACGATTCTTTGCTAAAACACGCACAACTTCCTTATTCCATGTTTCATCAAAATCCAATTATTTTACTTCCTGAAGCTCGCCCAATTCATCATTTAAGAAACAAAATAAAATATTTACTGTTCAATAATTCAAAAGGATTTTTGATTCTGGCCGTTTTTCCGGGTTGGAACGGAACAACGCGATCGCCGGATAGTCAGCGTATTTCTTAAAATTACATTTTGTCCCCGGGTTCAATAAGCCAAAGGTCGAATAGTGGAAGATATCGCACTTGTTGAAATGTTAATCTTAGTACACACTTTCGATGGATGCAGTTGCATACCTTAAATCTAACATTTTTAAAATCTAAGTAGAGAACTTAATAAGCCATACGATAAATAAATAAATAAGTATAGAATTAACCTTTTTTTAACCGCCTAAGATAAATGACTCACATTAAAAAGATTGGCGTATGTATCTATCTGTGTATCTGACTATTTTCAAGTCATCTTTTCAAGTTTTACTTTGGAAAGATAAATATATTTTTCATGAGGCTTTACTACTACTACTACTTAACCATAGATCCCAATTCCTACCAGCTTACCTATTTTAAACCATTAAAGCCCTTTCTTCACTTTCCTATAAAATAAGTCAATGAAGTCTCTATTAGCCTACCCGAGGACATTTTTGCTGTCATATCAATGAGTATTATATTTTAGGTCCGCCTTGCTTAATTACATGGCAATACCCAAGTGGCTACAAAACTAGATATTTTTTTGAATAATTCTTTATTTTCGTTACAATAATCGAGTGACCAATCTTGAAGTAGTTTCGTCTCCGCAAAGTTATAGTAAAGAAAGCAAATATAAGGCCACGTACTTAGTAATTTGATTGGCCGGCTAGGACTTGGCCGAAAGATGTTTTATGAGTGCCAACGAAAACACGGTTTATTGGTTTGAAAGGTTTTTTAGTTTTGGTGTCGCGCGGTTATTGGTTTTCGTATTTGCTCTCTCAGCTGCAGCTGCTGGCTGGCTGATTTCTAAGTTGCTAATGGATAGAAAATGATGGAAGTTTTAATTTTTCCGTTATTTTGAGTGGACTTACAATAGGAATTTCAATTTGGCTGCATTAGGTGGCGCAATAGGAATGCTGATAACTTTTTTCTGTGATAAGTTATAAAATGACCTTTCAATAATAGAAATATTGGTGAAGAAGTACTGCAATGCCAGGGGCATTACATGCGTGTTGCTGACCCCTTTAAAACCCTATTTACTTTGCTCTTGAATAATGTGAACTGGATTCCCTAGATTTCGAATCTACTACAACCAGGCAACCCCGCATCAGCTGCACCACCTCTCACTGGTGAACTGGTGGGCGGGGAGGCTGTACAAGTCTCCAGTGTTGCCACCGACCGACAAAGTCTACCATGACTTCAAGGGAAGGGTGTTCCAAGTACCGGTGTTACATGTGAGTTTCAATCAGAATTCCTTACTTTCTCTGATTCTCTACGACAACCAAGCGACCCCTCACTTACTCACTTACGGGGCAGAGCGTGTGATCAGCCAGAAAAATCAACTAATATTTACATCATCCAAACAACCCCACATCAGCTCCATCACTTTTCGCTGGTGAACTGGTAGACGAGGCGGCTGTACAAGTGACTTCAAGGGAAGTGTGTTCCGAGTACCCGTGTTACATGTGAGTTTTACCCAAAAATAGCAACTAACTTCTCCAGATTCAGCATTTATATAATCAGGCGACTCCGCATTGCTGCACTACCTCTCTGGTGAACTGGTGAGCGGGACGGCTATACAAGTCCCCAGTACAGCTGCCAACCAACAAAGTCTACCATGATTTGAAGGGTGTTCCGTGTACTCGAGTTACATCTGAGTTTTTTACAGCCTAGTATCTGACGTAAAAGCCTCTTACCTACATCCTTCCACGTGTCCTGCTCTAAGGTAATCTCCCACCAATTATTTTGGAACGAATCAAGCTCCACTCACTATCTTCTGGAGTTTTGCTGTGACGCCGTATTCTACTTACATATTCTACGTGAGTCTACACGTGTGTTGCATTAATATGTTTATTCTCTGGCAACTGTGTATGACTATGAAATAGATACTTATAAAACTTGATAAGTAACTGGGTGTGTGTAGGGTGTTGAGAGATATTAAAGAATGGATTGGGTGGGCACAGGAACAGCGCGAGAGGAGCCATGCCAAGAATGAGTTCATGCCTGTCTGCTCATGATTATGACAATGAAAATAAAGAGTCAGGTATAGTTTTCCAAAGCTCAATATTGGCTATTTTTTTTTTCGTTTATTAAATTTAATTAGGGCACAGTGATCCTTATAACGAACACGTGTTACAGAAACCTATTATAGGATTAAATGCGACACGAATGATTCGCACCGCTCACCCAATTAGCCATTAAGTACTTAGTTACAAAATCAAGTTTATGTTTGTTACCGTCCCATTTTTTAATTAGGATTGTTTTCAGGCTCCGCCGTGGCACTTCGTGAGATATAACAACGACACAACCATCAACGTCACGGGAGGCCGGGATGACAAACTTCTGTCGCTACTTGCTAACAAACTTAATTTCAGGTGGAGAATATGTTTTTGTTTGAATACGCGGGAGCACTGCTGTGCCCCCAAATAAGAATTGAACCATCTATTCAACGTTAATTACATAGTTCACTTACGTTAGTACTGTGTTATAAAATTCCAAGCAGAATTTGATCCCGCGTCCTCTTTTTTTAACGCATAAGTGCTCTGAGCTATCGCAACTTAACGTACGTGGCTTTAAGTTTCTTGGATTACCTGTTACTAAGGCCCTATTGACACTTTTATTTATACCAATTTAATAAATGCAAATGCAAATATATGCCACTAAGAGCATAAAGAAAACTTCATATAAAATTACTAATCAAATTCTTAGTCAATTTTACTTACACTGCCTCGAAAATATTATCTTTTCTATTAGGTACGAGTATTATGATCCGCCTGAAAGAAGCCAGGGTTCAGGAATATCTGGCAACGGAACTCTAAAAGGCACTCTTGGACTCATCTGGAAAAGGGTGAGATCATTGACGTATCTATACTATTATAAAGTTGTAATAAAAAAATGTCTGCACATTGAAGATATTTTTTTTTTTTTTATTGTTTTGTCTATTTGGAGGTCACTGAATTGAAAAATATATTTTTTGGATATTTTGTAAGTTTGTATGAGTCGTTGTGCCATCTCGCCAAAACGGCTAAACAGATTTTAACTTTTTTTACATGGGTAGCTTGAAGCTTGACATCCACAAATGGTTATAGGACACTTTTTACCTGACTACGCTGAAGTAAAAAAGAGAATTATGGCTTTTTTTACTGCCGCGAACGAAGGTGCGAGCACTTTCTAGTACCTAATATAAGGACGTACAATCAGTTGGAAAAAAATGCGGTAATTTTGCGATTAAGTCTTGTTTCGATCATATTGACGCTGCCAATTGTCAACAATTTTAAAATTTTCTGTGAATAAATGCAATAGAGTCGGACCATTTTATCTCGTTCAAGCAAATGAACTGTCAAATATATAAAAACTGAATATGGCAATGTTTAGTATCTGTCACAGACGTCAAGTTGTTTATGTGTCTTAAGAAACAATTTATCTTTACGTGAGTTGGTTCTTAAAAAATAAAGATTTAATTATGGGAAAACCATATAAAAGTGGTCAGCGGGAACTGCTTTTCCGTATGATCATTAACTTCGATGCTGTAAAGCAACAGCAAGAAGCGATTATCGCTGAAAAGCGGCAATGTTTACATTGCATTAAGTCTGGTAAGATTAACCAATCTTAGTACTTTTGATTACCACCATTATGGTTTTTGTTAAAATAATGTTCACGTGAAGCCATTTAGCTTTTAGCAGCCTCTTAAGTGCACTGAGAATATATTATGTGGTGTTAGTGACTTATTTATTATTCCTAAGACTGTTTAGTGCCCTGTATTCAGTGTTCCCATATACCAAAGCACAGATAAAACAATTAAAATTGGTGGGGTAAAGATATTATAGCCAGACTGTAACAATGATTATAAAACTAGAAAAGATGGAATATTCTTTTTTACGATAGTATTTTTGATTGATATGTGCAGACGTCGTATTTTTTTAAGTTTCAATAATTTAATTTATTCCTACAAATTGTCCGTTATCGGAACTCAACATTTCCTTTAGAAGGAAGGATAAGTTATGTTGTGTTCTGTGTTGCAACATACTTATCTCGTGTACGTACGTCACAATGAGCAGAGTGGGTCAGATGTTTGTTGATCGCCCAAGCTAGTGGTGGTGTGCTGGCGAGAGAAGTCAACATTATAGTGACGCATACAGATACTGTGTAGGTGAATACGTGAACACTACATGTTACATTACGCTAATAGCCCATAGACAACTATTTTTAGCATGAAGTAATTGTACATGAATGAAATTTTCTATCGCTTTTCTTAACTAAACAAATGCAATGAGAACAAATGAGTCCATTCTGAGAGAACTAAAAATCACCAAACGACTCTCAACAATCTGCGAGGAGAGGGCTCTCAGATTCTTTGGACACATAATGCGATCGCCACACCACAGCCTCGAACGTGACATCATACTGGGTCAAGTTGAAGGCAAGCGCGCTAGAGGAAGAGCCCCTGCAAGATGGTCGGATTCCATTAAACAAGCATTTGGTTCCATGCAGAGGGCAGCTCTCATCGCCCTTGATCGCGTTAAGTGGAGGGACATAGTTTTCGGTCACGATCCTCAGGCATGAGGGAACGACGAAGAAGAAGAAGTTTTTAACTAAATATCAAAATACCGTAAAATAGATTTAAAAATGTGAAATTAAAATTTAAATCCGCCAATAAATACGCAAGATACAGGCATTTTAAACAACTAATTAGACATAGAGGTCCGACGTGCAGTGTTACGTCATAGTGAACTCCGGCCATATAAACTTCATATTAAATTCTGTTTTGCCAGAAAGAGATAGAATGAAATTTTTGATGCCTTATATCTTGGTTATTTTTATAGTTATTTGAAAAATTATTTATGTCTACTGTTTGTTATATCAATGAGCTTTTAATAAAGCAAAAATTAAAATTCATGGATATTCCCTATTACGTGGGTGCTCAGCCAAAATACGCGTGATTAGCGTCAATTTTTGCAGCTGACAATGTCAATTTGGACCATTTTCATTCACAGTTTCGTTCAGGTCTGTGTATTCAGTCCATCCATCTATCCATCAATGCAATTGGTGCGATGGATTTTTAAATTGATATAAAAATAAGCTCCAGCAGGCTTGGCTGCAACAACACACTTAATAATGTATTGTGTCCTTAATGATCCCTTTTTGTCGTAACTATTTTTCCCGGCGTGTTTTATTTTACAGCTGTCTCATTCCTCGGCTCCCAGAGTACAGAATACATCTGTAGTCGGTTAGGTTTGGACTGTTTTATATGTCGCAGGGAAATGGCCAAAACCGAGATCCTTAAGAAATATGACCAAATAACGCGGGATGTTAAAATGTCGAATCCATTTTATCATTTGCCTAGAAAAAAATCAGTCATTTGATCGAATCCTTTCAAATCAAAATCCTTTCCCGGAGAAAACATTGGCGAAATTAAACTGTAGGGTTTTTTTATATTATAAGGGACAAGCGAACAGACGAATCGCCTGATCTGTCTCCCATAGACACCTGCAACACCAGAGGAGTCCCAAGTGCGTTGCCGGCCTTTCAGGTGGGGCTACGCTCTTTTCTTGAAGGTTTGAAGCCTTTTGTGAAATATACTCATAAGTTACTACTAAATAGTAAGTTATAACTTATACTAAATAGTTAATGAACCACCCATAGTGCACGTCACATTGCACAAATCCCTATTTTACTTTTTTGACAAACTGCGTTAAAAAAAATTAAATAGACGTACTCGTATTTTTCCGTCTAAGATAAAGTTACCGACAAAAAAGTAATTATTCCTTAGGCCGCGTGGTTCAACAACCTTGTATAACATCAACCTATGAAAACATTGTATAGTAAGATATACATCAACCTACGTGGAAATAACCGTTTATAATACAATTTAAAACACAAAACTTTACAGGCATTTAGTTCAGAATTATTTTTTAACAACTCGCTAACAAAGACAAAAAAGTTGTATGACTCATTTATCCACTTTGTAGTCTAGTACCGAAGTCATTGACCTTTGTGCAATAAAGATAAATTAATGAACAGAGTATTAAACTATAAGACATTAAATTATAAACGCATGACACGCTCCGCTGAACCCGAACAAAGAACAATTTTAATATTTAATTTTTAAACTTGTTAAATTTGAACACTGTATTCATTTCATTTGATAGATTCTCTGTAGCATTTTATCAAGTGTTATTTAAATTTACTTCACAAATAGTTGTTCAATTTCAATAGTATGTAATTAGGTGTAAATTGTCTGGGCTTAAATGAAGCCATCTTATCTTTTGAACAAATTTTAAATATTTGTTTTTATATCTTGTGAATTGTGATTTAAGTGGCAGTCACTGTTCGTTGAAGATGTCTTTAAAAATATCTACCTAACTAGATGGCGTTACTTACACGGGAAAGGGACTTTCTTAATCACTGTGGCAGAACAAATTTACGCTCTGAGCTCCCTTGCTGCCACAGATGTCCCTGGAGGTTAGAGTACTTCAAGAGGTTCAGTGAATAGGTTTTTAAATAGTCGGCAACACGCACGTAATGTCCCTGGCGTTACTAGCGTCTATAAGCTACGATTGCTACTTATTATCAAGCAAGCCGAACACTTGTTTGCCATCTTAGTAGTAAAAAAAACGTTGTTTCTAAATTGGTTACCAAGCCTTCAACTAAGTTTGACACTAGCTTATATGGTTGGGTAGTTCTACGTTTTTACCGCTGCTGCTGCATAATTTAAAGAAAAGCCACAATACGCGGAATTATTTAGTAAAACGATAACTTTACTGTGCTTGCGGTACAATCTTAATTTAGTTAAATATGCGGTTATTCTGGCTTACTTATTCAATACAATGTACTATTATAAAGTTGTTGATGATGAATGAAATATCTGTACATAGAAGATATAAAAAAATATATATATTGAAACGGGCAATTTTTTCAAGTCTCTGAAACGATTTTTTTTTTAAATATATATTTTAATGTGTATCAAATTCAACTATTTTTGCTACACGGGTAGCTGGGTATCCACAAATGATTATAGGATACTTTTTACTCGACAACGCTGAAGAAAAAAAGAGGGAGAATGACTTTTTCACCTCCGCGAACGAAAATATGTAAATTGAAATCAGTTCAAATGCTTGCAGAACTGCGTACTTCATAGGGTTTTGTCGACCAAATAATATTATTTAGATTATAACAGCAAGAGTAATTACACGTTCTTCGAAAATTCCAAGCACTTACATACTACGGTTCAAGAGTCCAAACCATAAGTCAGACAGCGGCGGCTTAGTAATAGGGTCCCAACGGTAGGTACCCTTTAGACACAGAATCCCAATAATAGGATTTCTTCAGCACCCTTTGGGTACGGCATCCTAATTAAAATCAATTTAACAGGCAGAAAGAGCACTTTTTCCTTGGCGACGTATCGATGACGTGGGAGGGCCTGCAGGCCGTGGAGTTCTTATTCCTCACCCTGGCGGACTCCTGACCTACATTTCAAAAGCTCTGTGAGATTAGACCCTTGTATTTATTTATTAATCTTATGACTATTCAAGATTGAGAGCCTTGTGACAGACAAGCACTTGAGATTTTATTTAAAGGAGTTTATTGGCACCGTTTGTGCTCGGAACCTTATCAGTAGGGTTTTATTGGTAGTGTTTGGGATCAGAACCCGAATAATAGGTTTACGTTGGCAATGCTTGGGTTCGAAACCCGAGTAATAAGGTTACGGTGGCACCTATTGGGCTCAAACATGAATAATAGATGACGTTGGCATTGTTTGGAATCAGAACCGGAATATGATGGTGCTTTTAAACCCATTGCTTACAGTATCCTAATTAAAAAAGATTTTAACCTCCAGAAAGCAGATTTTTTCCTTGGCAACGTGTAGATGACGTGGGAGGGCCTGCAGGCTGTGGAGTACTCGTTCCTCACCCTGGCGAACTCTGGCGCTTTCCTGACCCACGCCAAGGCCAAGCTTAGTGAGACCTTGGCCATCATTAAACCCTTGTGTTTACTTATTACTGTTCAAAAATGAGAGCCTCGTGTCAGACAGACAAACACTTAAGGCTTTATTTACAGGGCTTTGGCACCGTTCGGGCTCGGAACCTTATCAGTAGGGTTATATTAATAGTGTTTTGGCACAGAACCTAAATAACAGCTTTACGTTGGCACCGATTGGACTCAAACCCGAATAATAGGATTACGTTGGCACAGATTGGGCTCGGAACCGGAATAACTGATGTGTGTTTTTGAATCTTTTGGTTACGGTATCCTAATTAAAAAATAAATTCACCTCCAGAAAGCGGACTTTTTCCTCGGCGACGTGTCAATGACGTGGGAGGGCCTGCAGGCCGTGGAGTTTTCATTCCTCACCCTGGCGGACTCCGGAGCCTTCTTGACCCACGCCCCGGCTAAGCTCAGCGAGACCTTAGCCATAATTAGACCCTTTCAATGGGAGGTAAGGAATACAATATTTACCCTAATATGTCAATAAGGAGGGTTATGTATATATGTGTCCAATGTGTGTTGTTTTTTAAAAGATAAAGTGATTTAGTTTCGTTTTTGTTTGTAAGACGACTTCGTTGATGGTGGTCTTATTCATATGTATCAATTTGTTTATCTTTTCACCGAGTTAGTCTTGATAATAGTTACATCCGCGAGTAAAGAGGAATAAAAATATAAGAAAGCCTTTACTTTATAGTGGAGATAATTATACAAAGATCAGAAAGAATGCCAAGTAATTATATGATCGTCTACATACCAACAAATTATTCATTGAAATCGTGGAGTTAGAAACTAATATAATTAAGTGACTTCAACAAACTCCTACCGACTTTTACTGTCACCAACTATCCAAACTCAAACTAGCTTAGTATTGTAGTAAACTTTTGGATACAATTAATATTTGTAACTCAGTCATCTACAGAGTGACATCTGAATCCTGAGTGATGAAGCATTTAAGGGACAAGATGTTTATAATACCTGATTTCCGACTGTAAAAAGAAGATATTATTCAACCTATTATTAAACTGTAAAAATCAAATGTCTGTACAACAAAAATATAAAAAAATTATATCATTACGCCAAATTGGATTTCAAATATTTTTGTTACACAGGCAGCTGGGTCTCCACAGATGGTTATATGATAATTTTTACCCGACTACGCTGAAGAAAAAAAAGGGGTAATGACTTTTTCTCCTCCGCGAACGGAGTTATTTCATTGAGATTTGTCATTTTACACCATTCGATGTTCCTTCAAGTATGATTGAATCAAACGAATCATTTACTCAAATTATACCTACTTACTTCTCTCTTAGTCGATTTGAGTGCATGCTGGCTGAGCACACTTTTGAAATTACGAATGATCAACTTTTGTTATAATTAAGTGGTGAACGGTGTTGGTCACACATACTCGTATACCTAAATAGTGTAGTTAATAGATATAAATAACTATTTTGTGACGACTGTTTGTTTACCTCAATAAAAAAAAAAAAAAGTATACCGTAAAATTCAAAAGGGTCTGGGACTATGATTTATTAGGTTCGTGCCAAATCTTGTCTAAAATAAACTGTCTCGTTTCTTGGATATTACTATTGCATCAAAATGCCCATCATCGATTGAAGAGTTTCTGCTCCACATGGCTTATTTCTACATTAAAGGCTTAAGGTAAATTGTCTTAGAGGTACATTGTCACTATAGTTGACATATTCAACTTTTATGCCTAACAGTGGAGGTGACATAGAGCCATTGGTATAAGGACGTCAAACCACTTCGTCAACTACATTTATCTTATAAAAATAAACCTTTTTGTAAAGATATGTCTCAGTTAAACAGATCCAGTCTCCGATTTTACCCTGTATTTAAAGCATTTGAGGGGATAATACCGATTCCACAGACAGGTCGGTAATTCATATTCATTTGGTTATCAAATTGTAGGTCCCGAGGGTGCAGACAGAGAACGAACTTTAATTGAGTAGGTGAATGCTCTGTGTTTTGATTGGGTAATTCAAAACCGGGAGATGTCGAATTCTATCTCACCTTAAATATGCATGGAAATCTATGCAAAGATTTTTATTCAATTATGCAAATATGTTACATTAGGAGTCACGTTTTGATCTTACAGTACGCATTTCGTGTAAATTTAATTATTTGTAGAAACCTCAAGATGTGAAAATAGTGTAACGGTAAAAGATTTTGAATTATATTCCTCCGCATTAATATAGTGGTAAAGTTAAAAAATACACTTATTCTTAACTGTAAATAAGTGGTGTTTACAGACCCTTTCTATATTACAACCGGCTTAGCTTATCGGGAGTAACGTTGCCTGCGAAGCTGACGGTCCTAGGTTCCAATGCCGGTAAGGGCAAATATTTGTTTAATGAGCTTAAATATTTGTTCGTGCGTCTTGGATGTACCAATGTCTTGCCCACTTATTAAAAGTGGGTAAGACGGTAGCGATCAGGGCAGATCCTGTTTAATGCACAATAACACCATGGTCTGATAGTTCCTGGTAACTGATTATGCCGGCCAAAAGGTCCAAAAGAAGATCCAGAATGTCTATATAACTACGAAGTATACTCCGTTCTTCTTAAATAATGGGTTCCCATTATTTAAAAAGAACCGAATGAAAAGTAAAATCTACAAAATCTGTTCGCTCTGTATGGTATTCATGTGTAAGTGAGTGTGCGCGTGCGTGTGTGTGCGCGTGTGTTCGTGTGTGTAAGCGTACTTGACCGGTGCTTAGAGCAGTGATCGCTGCGCCACCTGTGTGGCAGGAAGGCAGAAAGAACCAACGAGCGCCTAAACTTACTTTTTTTCTTTGTGGGGATTAAACGTTGTTAACATTTCTCAGGTATGGCCGTTGGTTTGCGCCACGCTGCTGGTAACGGGGCCGGCGCTGTGGGCGGTGATCGCAGCGCCATCTCTCTGGCAGAAGGGCAAAAATAATCAACTGGCGCTCTTCAGCAACTGCTGCTGGTTCACCACATCGCTTTTCTTGAGACAATGTGAGCTGATTGTAATAAATACTTACAATGATAAGTTCGCTTTGTACCCGACTGCGCGACGCAAAGGAGTGGTAATGTGTTTATCAGTCTATGTATGTATCTACGTATGTATGTATGTATGTATGTATGTTTGTTCCTATCTGTTTGCACTCTGACCAAATGCGTGGACCGATTTTGATGATTCTTACGTCAATCGATTTGTCTAACTGTAAATAACTGTCCAAATGTCACTGAAGACATGAAAATGATGAAAACTCAAAATGGCGATAATGAGACGCCATATTGTGAAAAAGAAAAAAATGAAAATCGACGTACTATATCGAGTGGGGTATCAATGAATAGGGATTTAAAAATCATTATTTGGTTTTTTTTTATCATTTTTAATTTGGAATTACCAGTTAGGAACTATAACGATTTAAAGTTGGTTAGCAAGCCTTTCTCACTAAATTTTCATTTAATTGCATTTTAACAAATCTGTACAAGCTTCTCAATAACCCCCACGATAAAGATTGAGAAATTGTCTGACTTTAAAAGCTTTAACTAAAAAGAATAATATAAAAAATAATAATTAAAAAACAAAAAATATTTTTTTGTTACATATTCGTTTTTTGTATTTAATTCCAATAAAGTGATTACATAAATATATATTAAATATGGGGTGCATTGGGCAATAAATTTTAATGCGGTGGCATTTCGAAAACGATATTTTATTTTACAATTAATCAAATACCTCCTCTGCAATGCTACTGTGTCTGACATCATTGACAATAGGGATGATGACTACATTTTAATAATTAGTCCGTCATGTAAATTAATAAAAAATATTGGACACGTATTTTTGCTTTTTTTACATAAATGAAAAAAAAAAACTCATGGACATTCTTACACAAATCGACCTAAGTATTCCAAAACTAAGCAAAGCTTGTACTATGGGTACTGGGCGATACATTGAGTCAAAATGTCGCGTGACGTCACTCCTAAGTACAAATTTTACCTAGGAGAGACGTCACGAGCCCCCACTCTTAAACTTTAATTCGATTTACCTAAGTATTTTTTTATTATTTTGAAAAACGACGACTAATTAGAATTTTGATTTTCATACCCAATCTTCATGCCTATTCTCAGTTTTACTATGCTACTCTCCGTGGCTCGCTGGCACACCCCGAGTTTTAACTTTTATGCTTAAGATAATATTGGGCTAAATGGTTAGTCAATTGTGAATAATAACAAATCCAACTCATACTTGACTAATTTGCCTTTATCTTTTTTGTAGCTTCAAGTAAAGAACCTTCAAGCACCCACAAAGCCCGTCTAGTCGCAGTCCTGATCTCTTTAGGAGCGACGTACGTCATCGGTGACATGTACTCGGCCAACCTGACTAGTCTTCTGGCTCGACCGGCCAGGGAGGCTCCCATAGGGACTTTACAAGCCCTGGAAGATGCCATGAGAAACAGAGGCTACGAGCTGGTGGTGGAACGGCATAGTTCCTCTTTAGCTATTTTACTGGTAAGCCTGGTCCACAGTGCCAAGGTTTTCGTATCTTTCTAATATGTACCACGTTATTCATCTCAGCAAACAAGTTTTTTAGAAAGACATATCAGATATTATAAAATCACGAAAATATGACACAGTGGTCCTGCAATTCCCGCATGTCTGTCAGTTATGGTGTCCATTGATCTCTTTAGGGGAGACATACATCACCGGCGACATACACTCTACCACACTGTCTAGTCTCAAGGTACCTTTAACACCGACGAGGCGAGACGAGACTAGAGGATGCAAGGCGAGAATTGAAAATTGTATGGTAAAACTTCAATTCACTCTCAGCGCATCTTTGGTGGAAATGGTATGGATTGGCGAGGATGCACGAGACGAGTATTGAAATATTTGTTAGTGTATTTTGAACCATGTTACTAGGAACATAGAGTTAACTCTGCAACAGCGACACGATTCTCGCGATGACCATTAATATCACTCGCGAGCTCGCGGGTGCTCGCGATGGCAATTTTTTGTGAAAATGGGCCGGCGCGATTTCAATTCTCGTCCCATCTCGACTCGCCTCACCTCGCCTCACCTCGCCGGTGGAAGAGCACTTTCATGGTCCAGCCGGCCAGGGAGACTTACTTACACATACTTTACAAACCCTGAAAGATGCCATGAGGGATAGAGGCTACAAGTTAGTGATGGAACGATAGTTCTTTTTTGGCTATTTTAAAGATAAACAGGATGTACCGTGCCAATATTTTCGTATTTTCCTAAAATTATTTATGATTTGTCTCATCTTCATGTGCACCCCTTAATTACTCATTGGTTGTTTACTTTGCGCATCTACTACCTTTTTAGCGATAAGACCGCCTGTTGTTTACCATTTCTCATACTTGTTTAGATTTAAGTGTCTGATGTTATTTTCTTTTGGAGTGCAATAAAGAGTACTTATTATTATTATTATTATTATTACCTATTACTATTATGACAAGCAATTCATCATTTTCTAACGGAAATGTGTTAATTGTTAAAATACCATGAAAACTGTTCGTTATAGTGCCCACTGTCATAAGCTTTTATTGCCAATGTCATGTACTAACTTCACCAACTTGTTGAGTCTGAAACCTGTCTCGGTCGGCTAGAGCACCAAGGGCAACAAGCACTAGAAGATGCCATCAGTGAAAGCGGTAAGAACATTTTTTTTACCATTTTACAATATAGTAAATATGCCATCTAAAACCAAACTAACCCGTACAATACCGACGTGACGTGTCAGAACGGCGTCTTATACGACGGCGTTAAATCTGCCTTTTTGGTTACATCTAAGATCTGATTATTTTACACGATATAGGCCGTTTTACCTTTTTTTTACATAAACGTTTCCATTTCCACAGAACGGTACTGGCGTGTACGGGCGGCTGGCGCGGCTGATGCGGCGGCAGCGCGTGCAGCGCGTCCGGAGCGTGGAGGTGGGCGTGCGGCTCGTGCTCGCGCGCCGGCGCGTTGCCGTGCTGGGGGGGGCGCGAGACGCTCTACTACGACACCGAGCGCTTCGGTAACCAACCTCACTCAGTCACTCTTAACTTAACACCACATCGCGTGCAGGACATGCGGCTCTGGGGCGGCGCGAGGCGTGCTGGGGGCCCGAAACACTCTACTATGACATCGAGCGCGTCAGTTACTAACCTACCTAACACAGTAAGTTTACCTGATTTATAACTAGCCTGACAAACTTATTCTTAACATCGCGTGGCGTGGAGGACGTGCGGCTCATCGGATCACCGTGAAGCGTGAAGAGGAGGGGGGAAACGCTCTGCTAACACATTTAGCGATTCGGTTACCAAGCGTTTGTGATTCTTAACAATGGTGTCTGTCTTTGTAAAGAATTCAAGAGTATTTAGTTCCAAGCATTATAATAGATGTATTTTTCTAGAGTTAAGAGGAGCGAACAATGCGCCGAAGCACCATGTTAGCCAATTTTGTAGGATATGTTAACGATAGGTTATTTGAAATAGTATGCAAAATCCGTCCAAAATACGATACCATATACCAACCAATTATTAAATTATTAAACATCCCAATAAATGAACCCTAATTCCAAAAATTTACATTATGTTTGTCACCTTTTGCAATGACTTATGTAAAATTGTTTTTATGTACAATAAAGTGTTTACAATACAATACAATACTTAAATTTTAAGGTGTCAACTAGTGCAACTGTGTCAATGTCAAGTACCAAATATAGAATTATTTTCGCTAGTTTTTTGTTTATAATTCAATTTTGCAAACCGCGAATGGCTTAAGGATATTCTTGAGCCACCAACACATTGGCGGATGCTATAAATACAAAGTTCGACACTAAAAGCGCAACCTAAACGCCCGCAATTTTCCCACCCCGCAACTAGTCCGCAACTTATCCGCAACTGCCCGCAACTTCACAGGCTCACACAACTTCCACCTGAGCGAGAAACTTTACACACGCTACTCGGCGATTGCGCTTCAGATCGGATGCCCCTATCTCGAGACGTTCAACTATGTGTGAGTATTTTATTAATGGTTATTTTCTCCATATTTACACACATAATAAGCAGAGATAATATTATTGTCAGTAATGATACCAACTGGCCAACACTTAGAAACTTCACTAGCAAAAATATTGACATGACTATCAAGATTTATTAGTAATTTACACAGGATTACAGAACAATATCCTATACTATTATAAAGTTGTAAAAATGAAATGTCTTTACATTGAAAATATAAAAAAAAGGTTTTTACGGACTATTAAAAAATTAAAACGAAATTATTTTTTTTGGATTTTTTGTATGTTTGTATGTTTCGTTGTGGCTTCATCACGCAAAATCGGCTAAACCGATTTCAACTATTTTTGGCACACGGGTAGCCGGGTATCTTCAAATGGTTATAGGACACTTTGAGCTCAGCGGGCTCTTCTCAAAGTAATGTACTTTAAGACTCGCAGATTCCCGACCTCTAACTTATATGTACTGAGTGACTTGTTGTCTGTGCGCAAGCTGTACATTCTAAATGCGGTCCTGAAAAGCCATAAATCCACTAAATACGAACCGATAGACAAGCTGAAAAGGAGGTAAAGAATACATGTCATCTCAACTCCGAATGTGAAAACGGCTTTTGCGCGCAGATAACCAGACACACTATTTGGGGAAAAACGGACTTAATCGCGTATAAATATGATTTATTTAATTACCTTTCATTGTTCATTCTTCGCCGTTTCACCTGGCGTTTATGAGATCGATTGCAGTTGCGGGAGTTCTCATATTGGACAGACTCGCAAAGTGAATAAGTCCGCTATTGCCAAACATTTACTAGAAGCGGGACCAAACCACTGGATTGAGCTTTATAATCCCAAGATCCTTTCTACGGAACGTAATTACTATAGTAGAATCGTACGAGGAGCAATTGATATCAAGAAACACCAAAATATCAACCGGTAAAACGGTTTCAAATTTTCACTATTTTGAAATCCAGTAATTATTAAATGTAAACAACATCAAACATCATCCGATATATCGCCAGATATCGTGAGTATAATGTGTTGGTGTAGTGACTTAGTTGTCAACCTAACAATCAACACCAAGCGCGGGTAGACCGAAAAAATCGATCGCGCGGCTAGAAGATGTTGATACTCGCCTCTCCAGTTCCTTCGAGACTATGGACGTAGCGTGACGTCCGAAACGTCGAAGAATTACCAACGAAACGTAAATAAATAAATCATATTTATACGGGATTAAGACCCGTTGTTGTGATTATTAGTAGTCATATTATTTTACATAGGTAATAACGCCAAGATTATACCACAGACGTCTACTGCTAAATAAAGGCCATCCAAATCGCCGTTTTTGTGAAACCAATTACATATTTATATAACTATACGAGAATAATGGGCACCTTATTAATGTATTTTTTTCCAGTATAATGTCACTATTCGAAGCTGGGATCATAGCCAAGATGACGATGGACGAGTATAAAAACCTTCCCGAACATTCACGAAGGTCCGACCCCGTCAGCGAATCTGACCAGGACAGTTCAGAGCTCAAAGAATCTACTGGAACATCCTCACAGGTATGGTGAAGAAGCTTATACAGTTTTAATAAAAAAACTACCATGACACTCCATATCGTCGCTACTTTGAAAAAAGCCGATAGGTATCTGAAAAAAAAACAACCTTGGAGAAAAGGCATTAAGTGTGTACTAACGTCATATTGAGTTAGTACGTTTTTGTGTAGACCACTATGATAAATGTACAAGTAGTTTTTTTTTTAATATAAGTTACTAATAATCGCTAATATAATCTAAATAAGCTTATACAGGATGAGCATTATAAAAGTTTGAAATTATTGGAGATAATCGTAAAAACCATGACAAGGATTGTAGATTAAAGAATTACATAGTGCATCTACATTTAATAAAAACACCCCAACGATTCGCTCGAAAATAAAGGACATTGTGTATCTTTTTCTAGCTACTGTAACCGCATTACGATATTTAGCTTTGCCCTGTGGTTCCAAATTGGTCTGGTTAAAAATTGTTTACGGCATTAAGTCCGACTATTGTACGATAAGAGTTCTTCTGTACAATAAAGATTAAATAAGTAAAAAAAAAATCACCTCATGGTCATCATCAATCATTGATCAAATATTATAATTATATTAAGGTGATAGTTAAATGAACACATGATCAGCCCGAGTTCCATGATAGGATATCTGTTTAGTTGTACAAATAATGCATGAAGTTGTAAAAATGAAATATCTGTATTACTTTGAAAGTATTTTCCAAAAAAATAGTGTAACGGACCATTTGGAGGTTACTGTTTTTTGGATTACGAGGGGCACACCGAAATGATCGGGAATAGAGTACTTTAAACTGAGTTACATTAAATCCTTTTTTGTCACATGCATACTGGCGACTTACAATCACGATGCCGTTTTTACAATTAAAAAAAAGAACGATATATTTTTTTAATTCCATTTTTAAATTGACAACTCGATGAACAAAATGGAGCTGACGCGTGAAAATTTTCGTGCAATTATTTACCATAACTTTCGTCGTGGCTTATCTCCAGATGAATGTCGCAATGAGCTTGTTACTATATACGAAATTGAAGCACCTAGTCAGACGACAATATATCGGTGGTATGCTGAGTTTCGACGGGGTCGTGCCTCTCTTGGCACCGTACCTTCATCAGGTCGGCCGAAAACGGCGGTTTCGCCTGAAAACATCGCGGCTGTGGAAAAACTACTAAAAGAAGATAGACATGTGACATACGAGCAGATTCGGGCAACCATAGGCATTGGAATGACTGCAATTCACACTATTTTGCATGGTGAGTTGGGTGTCAGAAAATTGATTTCCCGATGGGTACCCCATAATTTGTCTGAAGAGCAAAAGGCGGCTCGTGTTGATTGGTGCCGATCTATTCTGAAATGCTACAATTTAGGAAACTCAAAAGCCGTTTATAATATGGTCTCGGGTGACGAATCCTGGATTTATTCTTATGAGCCTGAAAGAAAGCACCAGTCGGCAGTATGGGTCTTCGATGACGAGGTCAAACCAACGAAAGTTGTGCGTTCTCGAAGCGTGTCGAAGAAGATGGTGGCTTCGTTCGTCTCAAAAAAGGGGCATGTTGCCACAATTCCTCTAGAAGAACAAAGAACCGTTACCGCTGATTGGTATATCACAGTTTGTTTGCCGGAGGTGCTGGCCGAACTTCGCCAAGGGAACCCGAGACGCCGCGTCATCTTACACCACGACAATGCGAGCTCCCACACCGCCCACAAAACAACTAAATTTTTGAACGACGAAAACGTTGAGTTGATGTCCCATCCTCCATACAGCCCTGACCTGAGTCCAAATGATTTTTTTACGTTCCCTAGAATTAAAGATTTATTGCGTGGTCAGCGGTTTGAGAACCCAGAAGCCGCTGTGGAAGCCTATAAATCGGCCATTTTGGCAATGCCTACTTCAAACTGGAATTATTGTTTTAATGACTGGTTTAAAAGAATGCAAAAGTGCATTGAATGTAACGGAGAATACTTCGAAAAACAATAAAATATAATATTTTCTTCTGTTTCCGCGATTATTACTCATTGAAATAAAACAATTTAACGGATTATATCGCGTATATTATCTCGTTTTAGTTCCCGACGTTTCGGAAGCTTTCCAGCTTTCCATGGTCACGGGAGGACTGAGAAAAGATGTATTTTCCTCTGTCAAAGTTACAATTTTGTGCAAACTACCCATTTTTTTGAAAAAACACAAATAAAGGTGTACATACATGCCAGATGGGCCTAAGCTGTAAAGACAGTTACACATGTGCCAGAAGGGCTTAATTATTTTATTCTAATAATTTACCAAGCAGCATTTCACAAATGAGGCGTACTGAGGAGAAAAGAAACGCTGCAAAGAAAAACTCCCAGGCTACCTCATTACTAATTATAATATTTAAAAAACAGAGACTATTAAACTACTTTAAACAGATAAGATATTTTACACCGTTCGGAAATTAAGGTTTTGCAGTCCTGTGTCTCGCTTGTTCCTTGATGAGATGTATTACAGGATCCCAAGCAGGTGGTAGTGACAATCCATCTTCTCTATTGAAATTAGGATGCTTTTTAATCTCAATAGCCTCGCGTAGCATCCTGGGAAAATATCTTTTTTCTTTGGCAAGGATAGAAGGTTTATCAAACTTAATTGAGTGGTTTGGTTTGTCAATGACATGTTCACAGACTGCAGACCTATTACACCGACGGTGCTTGACATCTGCTATGTGCTCCTTCACCCGGGTTGATACACTGCGTTTCGTTTGACCAATGTATGAAAGACCACACTCGCAGTCTAGCTTATAAATGCCTGCACTCTGCAAAGGGGTGCTACTCTTCACGGGTCTAAGGTATTGAGACACCTTCTTCAACGGCTTGAAATATGTTTTTATAGAAGCACGCTTCAAGATGTTTCCGATCTTGTCTGTGACCCCTTTCACATATGGTAATACGGCAGGTTTACGCTCGACTGTTGGTTTCTTCATACTGGGATTCTGCTTGGAACGTGGTATCTGGAGCTCGTTGGCTCGAAGCGCACGTTTGACATTCTGCAACTCAGCAGTCAGATGTTGATCGTCGCAGATACCCCTGGCTCTCTGAAACAAAGATTTACCCACTGTAGCAAGTTGACAGGGATGGTGGTGAGATTTGCCATTCAAATACCTATCTGTATGCGTAGGTTTCCTATATACAGTATGACATAGGTCATACTGTATATAGGAAACCTACGCATACAGATAGGCCATTCAAATACCTATCTGTATGCGTAGGTTTCCTATATACAGTATGACATAGGTCATACTGTATATAGGAAACCTACGCATACAGATAGGTATTTGAATGGCAAATCTCACCACCATCCCTGTCAACTTGCTACAGTGGGTAAATCTTTGTTTCAGAGAGCCAGGGGTATCTGCGACGATCAACATCTGACTGCTGAGTTGCAGAATGTCAAACGTGCGCTTCGAGCCAACGAGCTCCAGATACCACGTTCCAAGCAGAATCCCAGTATGAAGAAACCAACAGTCGAGCGTAAACCTGCCGTATTACCATATGTGAAAGGGGTCACAGACAAGATCGGAAACATCTTGAAGCGTGCTTCTATAAAAACATATTTCAAGCCGTTGAAGAAGGTGTCTCAATACCTTAGACCCGTGAAGAGTAGCACCCCTTTGCAGAGTGCAGGCATTTATAAGCTAGACTGCGAGTGTGGTCTTTCATACATTGGTCAAACGAAACGCAGTGTATCAACCCGGGTGAAGGAGCACATAGCAGATGTCAAGCACCGTCGGTGTAATAGGTCTGCAGTCTGTGAACATGTCATTGACAAACCAAACCACTCAATTAAGTTTGATAAACCTTCTATCCTTGCCAAAGAAAAAAGATATTTTCCCAGGATGCTACGCGAGGCTATTGAGATTAAAAAGCATCCTAATTTCAATAGAGAAGATGGATTGTCACTACCACCTGCTTGGGATCCTGTAATACATCTCATCAAGGAACAAGCGAGACACAGGACTGCAAAACCTTAATTTCCGAACGGTGTAAAATATCTTATCTGTTTAAAGTAGTTTAATAGTCTCTGTTTTTTAAATATTATAATTAGTAATGAGGTAGCCTGGGAGTTTTTCTTTGCAGCGTTTCTTTTCTCCTCAGTACGCCTCATTTGTGAAATGCTGCTTGGTAAATTATTAGAATAAAATAATTAAGCCCTTCTGGCACATGTGTAACTGTCTTTACAGCTTAGGCCCATCTGGCATGTATGTACACCTTTATTTGTGTTTTTTCAAAAAAATGGGTAGTTTGCACAAAATTGTAACTTTGACAGAGGAAAATACATCTTTTCTCAGTCCTCCCGTGACCATGGAAAGCTGGAAAGCTTCCGAAACGTCGGGAACTAAAACGAGATAATATACGCGATATAATCCGTTAAATTGTTTTATTTCAATGAATAAAATATAATTTATGTATATAGTGCACATAGTTTTTTAAATTCCCGATCATTTCGGTTTGCCCCTCGTATTTGTATGTTTGTATGTGTTGTGGCTTTACCACGCCAAATCGGCTTAAAGGATTTCAATTATTTTGGTACACGGATAACTAGGTATCCACAGATGGTTATAGAATACTGTTTACCCGAATACGCTGAAGAAAAAAGAGGGTTATGTATTTTTCTCCTCCGAAAGAAGTTGCGGGCGTCTTCTAGTAAAGTATATAGGGATCTAAGTTTCTTAACATCGCAATAGGCTTGTGTCCTAAAAAAATATAATTAGTTCGTCAGTCAGATAATCAGAAAATATTGGACACGTATTTTTTCATTTCTCAATTAAACAAAAAAATATGAAGATATAGCACGTCAAAGTTGTCCGTGACGTCACGCCGTGTGACCGTTTTTGGCACAGCGTGACGTTATGCGCCCCGAAATTCGCGCGTCTCGAAATTTCACGAGCTTTCTTTGTCTTGTTTTGTTTGATTGAAGAAATAAAAAATACGTGTCCAATATTTTTTGATACTCTGACGGCCTAATTAGAATATCAATCAAATCAATCAATCAATAATGTTTTTTTACCCAGGAAACTACCCTATTGTCAAAGATCATATCCGTAGCTCCATGATTTTTCAGTGACAAAAAAGGGACCACCACATCAAAGATCGCTCTAAACCGTTAAAGCATGTTTAACACCACTTACAATCAATAGCTCTGTTCCAACAGGCCTACGGCTTGCTCAAAACAACTTATAACATGCATAATCACACCTATCTTACGCTCTTTTATAAGAGGAGGGTAGGCGGTGCTGTAAGGGTAATTTACGTTTCAGACGCAACAGGTCGAGTCGACGAAGGGGCTCACCCCTGTGTCTTTGAGCATGCTACAAGGCGCCTTCTGTCTGTTGGGAATCGGGCATGTACTGGCAGGTAACGAGGGCTTACAACCAGCCGCTTGTCGAGCGACATAGCATCATCCGTCTTTCTCACATTTTATTAGAAGGAAAGAGACAGACTATCTTTATTGCGCGACAAAGAGACGCGTATCACAGTTGTGCTAAAGGTGCGGGCCGTATTCGGTACGGTATAAACGGTATGGTAGTGGTATTGGATACCAATTGCATATAGCATTCGCACAATATTAAACATGTACTATACAGTAAATTGTATGTGTAAAGTTGGCCTACAAGAAATCGCTCCTTAATGGTAAGACGGCCTGATTGTTTGCAATTTATTTGTATGTATTGCATTGTAAGATTAAAAGGCTTATTTCCCTAAAATATAATAAGTCCGTTTAGTTAGATTATCAGAACATATTGGTCACGTATTTTTTATATTGTCAATTAACCAAAAAATGATGAAGACTCGAGGCGTCACTTTAACGGGCTATAGCCCGTTAAAGTTTCCCGTGACGTCACATCGTGCGACCAATTTTCGCACGGCGTGACGTCATGCGCCCCCACATCTAAACTTTTACGCGCTTTATCTTTGTCTCTTTTGTTGACAAAAGAAAAAACACGTGTCCACCATTCTTTGGTAATCTAACTGACTCTCATTGTTGAATAGCATAAAAGACCATTCAAATACAAAATTACGAGTTTTGTGAAAGTTAAAGTTTAGAATGTTTATAATGTGCTACCCAAAGGTTGTCTGGAAGAGATATCTATTTAGCGATAAGGCCGCCTGTTGTTTACCTCTGCTAATTCGAATGTTACTGACATGTTCTTGTATTTCTGTGCATCTGAGGTCTGCAACAAAGATTATTTGTATTGTATTGTAATGTGTCACCGAAAATATTCCACTTTATTTTCCAGCATTAACCTTAGTCTTTGAGGTCCAGCTGCACCGCCGCACGAAGACCAAGAAGACCATCCAGCCGGCGACGAGGAAGCATGTCCGCGCCAGTGCCCTGGCCAAAGCGGTGAGGTGGCTGAAGAGGCAGTTCAGACGATTGACCGCAGTTATTTACGGGCATATAGACAGGGCATTGGGCCCTGCTGGTTATTAAACCAAGCTTAAGTCATATTATTGAAATACAAAGATCCAAATAATGAAAAAATTTCAAGACTCCGACCGGATTTGAAGCAGTGCTTTGTGCCTTACCGGGGCGCACGCTCTGCCAATTAAGCTTCAGAGCCCAGTCAGCTTGTCTTTAAATTTTGTCACTACTTGTTACAAGATCTTTGTATTTTTAACCGGTTTTTCGCCGTCAGTGCACCTGGTGAACATCTATGAGACTAAATGTTCACACTAACGGAGCGAACTTTACAGTTGCCACATGCTAGCTAGAGATGTCGCTGTAGTGTTAACATTGATTTTATACGAAAAATCATGATGTTTAACCACCACGATCTTCGTGATTTTTAAAGTGAATTTCATCACTAAGAATCTATATTCTTGAAATACAAATACCCAAATAATAATAAAAATTCAAGACTCCGACCGGATTTGAACCAGTGCCTAGTGCCTTGCCGGGGCGCACGCTCTGCCAATTGATCTACAGAGCCCAGTCAGCTTGTTGTCAAATTTTAAAAAAAGCAAGCTTAAGTCATACTAATATTATAAACTAGAAGGAGCCCGCAAATACGTCAGCGAAGGAGAAAAATAACCCACTTTTTTTCTTGAGCGTAGTCGGTTAAAAAGTACCCTATAACCATCTGTGGATACCCAGCTACCCATGTACAAAACATAGTTGAAATCTGTTTAGCCAATTTGGCCACACAAACCACAACGACACATACAAACATACAAAAAATCCAACAAATATTTTTCGATTTGTGACCTTCAAGTAGCCCATTACAATTATGTTTTTTTAAATATATTCAATGTACACGTACAAACACTTCATTTTTACAACTTTATAATACCTAGTAGCAGTAGATGCATCATATCACGCTTAAGCCACTGTACGTGTATTAGAGAATACACATTTTTTTTTGTTTAACTGTATTGTTTTTCTACCTTGTTGCAATTTGAGGTTAACTATGAATCCACTATTTCCAAAGCAGTAGATATCGGATCCTGTATGGCTCAAGCCAAGGAGTCGTAAGAGTCGATAAAACAGCCTCAAAACCCTTTAAATTACACCAAAGAGTACGCCAGGGATGCATTTTATCGCTCATAATGTTCAACGCATATGGAGAGCACATTATGCGATGTACCTGCGGGAAGTGGGAGGCAGGCATCACAGTTGGTGGAGTCCATATCACCAACATGCGCTTCGCCGATGATAGTCTACTCTCATGGTTGTAAATAAGACGGAAATTGCTGCACTTCTGGATCGAATGGAGTGGATTAGCGGGGAGATAGGACTTTCTGTAAATAGGTCCAAAACCAAGGTCATGATGGTAAATAGATCTGGGAAGTTGGAACTCACTGATCCGTTGGGCCTGATAATAGTATACAATGTTTCTTCAATTTATAGCACCCCCTATTTTTGGTCAGGGGTTAAAAATCCGGTATGTTCGAATCAGTTTATCTTGTTTTCATTAACCTATTCAAAGACCATGACATCATATCAAATGTGTGCATACATGTATTAAATAAAATTGAATATGCCCACATGTCATACAGACTCAATTAGGATGTTGAAGCAATATCCTTATGGAAATTTGGAACAGACCAATCAAATTGGAATTTAAGTCCCATTGTAACCCCTGAGAGTTTTAAAGCATAACATCTAATTATTATTTTTAGTGCCAACTAAAAATAATAATTAGATACACATTTCTTCAAAAAAAATACACGTTTCATTAAAGACCAATAAATAAGGCATAATAAATTATGCCTGGTATGCACAATATGCAAATGAAAACTTAAAAAAAACTTTCGCATTTTTCGCAAACAACCAAGCCTAGATACGAACAATGTGGGGTCTGGGGTTGTACGTTTTTTCATAGACTGAAGTTTGGTAGAATTTCGTTTTACATAAAATGATTCCCATATTATCATTTCATAGAATAATCAATTCGTAGAATACTTACTTTATAGAATTTCGTATCATAGATTTTTGTTTCGAAGAAAATTGAATATCATAATATTCATTTCATAGACTTTCAATTCAAATATTCTTTATCCATATATTATTGAGTTTACGTAAAACTTATTACGTAGACAAATGGTTAATAGATTTTGATTCCAATGAATATTTTTTCCCATATTATCATTTCATACAATAATCAATTTGCAGAATATTTACTTCGTAGATTTTTTTTCGTAGATGATTCATATCGTAGACTTCCAATTTTTATATTATTTAGTTATTACATACCATATTTATTTCATACCATAGACAAAATGCATACCTCCTATAAAATCACCTACACACTTCACACTCACACGTTCACAATAATAATCGTTTGTCCTAAATATTATTTGTCCTATCGTTTGTTGTGGCTAAGATTCAACTGTCAAATGAATTATGCGTATAATTGTGATGTTCCTAGTATTTAAAGTACTAAATTTGACCCATTTTGACGCAGTTATCTACAGTTTTCGGTTTTTGACCGATTTTGACGGTCCGCTCGCTTCGCTCGCTCCGCTATGCATGGTCACAATGCGAACCTAACCTAACCTACAGTTTTCGATTTTTGGCCGATTTTGACGTTCCGCTATACATGGTCACAATACAAACCAAACATAACCGACAGTTTTCGGTTTTTGACCCATTTTGACGCTCCGCTATACATGGTCACAATACAAACCTAACCTAACCTACAGTTTTCGGTTTTTGACCGATTTTGACGCTCCGCTGGCTCCGCTATACATGGTCACAATACAAATTCGATTTTTGACATACTATACATTTGGCACACCTTTAGTCACCACAGTTTAGATGCTGTAAGTGTAGCCATTTTAATGATAGACAACCCTCCCGACCCCTCGGTCCCCACTTTGTCTTTCCCAGCAGCCGTTCGCGTCTGTTAGGGTAGCAGTTCCAACTTACCCTAACCTAATTTTCTGACAATCGTTCGGTTTTTTAGGTACATTAATACATAATTGTAGTATTTGATCATGATATTCATTAATAAAGTAAGATTTTAAAATTCATCGAATTGCGTTTCTATGAAAAATGTTTCATTGAAGTAAATAGTCGTTGAAATAATAATATTCGAAATAAAAATACGCGGAACAAATATTACGTAAAACATTTTTCTGCGAAACAAAATTCTATGAAATTTTTGTCTGTGATATAAGAATACTCGAAACATAATTTTATTGTTTGATAAGTATGTTGATTAAAAAAAATTGATTATAAAATTCATTGAATTGTGTTTCTGTAAAAAATGTTTCATTGAAGTAAATAGTCGTTGAAACAATAATATTCGAAGTAAAAATACAAGGACTAAACATTATATGAAACATTTTCTGTCAAACGAAATTCTATGAAAATTCAGTCTGCGAAACAAGGCAACACCGGAGTCCGGATTTTTGCTTTTCACGAGCGCGTTCAAACTCACTGGCTATGTCACTCAATTTTATTTGTTCCTGTTACCTATCTGTGAAATTTGGTTACATTGTTATATTTTTCAATCTTTGTAGGATTTATCCGGAAATTTTAAAAAGACGAGTAATAAATAGGTAGTAATACCAGTTCGGATAGAGGTAAATGGCAACCAAATTTTCAATTATAACAGAGCCAACCATGAAAATAAACGGTTCTCTACGAAGATACCGCAAACAGAATTTTTAAAGTTACTTATGGTGATATTTTAAAGCCCTGACGAAAGTCAAGACAGCAGTAATATAGGCAACTTAACACTTTCTATCGGAATGTGTTTAGTTATCGACTCATCGATTCAAAGAACTCGATATCCGAAAATACTTAGCTGCTACTTCATATATAAAATATTTCGTTATACTAGATACAAAAAGCAGGCTTTGTATTACTTATATAATATTGAAAACATAATTATCATCCAGCCAGTGCCAAGGAACTGGATTATTGTATCAAAAAAGTTTGTTGCGTATCAACAGAAAACAAGATAGGAAAGTTGGGAACTCGACTCCGTCGTTAGTTTATAGCGCAACTAAAAGTGATTAGGCCCCGACGTGTCATGCAAAAAGTTGTGTACGTGCTGTCTCATTCAGTATTTATGACACAATATATATTCACTTAGGTATAAGACACTTAATACATGGGAATTTATTAGATTTAATGGCACATATAAGGAATTTTACCTAAATCAGTATTTATGACGCAACATACATTCACTTAGATATAAGACACTTAATACATGGAAAGATAGACTTAGTGGCACGTGTAAGGAATTTTACGTTAGACTATGTGGAATCTCGTTATGATTTTAAAATGTAACTAAAATTGATAAGACCCCGACGTGTAATGCAAATAGTTGTGTACGTGCTGTCTCATTCAGTATTTATGACACAATATATATTCACTTAGGTATAAGACACTTAATACATGCCAATTTATTAGACTTAGTGGCACGTGTAAGAAATTTTACCATAGACTATGTGGAACAACGTGTCATGCAAAAAGTTGTGTACATGTTATCTCACGCAGTAATTATGACACAATATATATTTACTTAGGTATAAGACACTTAATATTTGGGAATGTATTAGAATTAGTAGCACGTGTAAGCAAATATTCTTTAAGTTAGATGAAATTTTAGAATGTAACTAAAAGTAAAATAGGCCACGACGTTTCACGCAAAAAGTTGTGTACGAATAAATCCCACGCTGCATTGATGACACAGTAAGGTATAAGAAAAACGATATCCTTAAGCCACATTATGTAAAATTATCTGAAACTTGTGTGTAATAAATTCGTACTTGTATTAAATATTATAAGATGAATTGTATGGTAGGTATTTCAGTACACAACTTATAACAATACTTCAAATAAATAATGCTTTCTTCTGAGTCAACTGGTCGTTTTCTTAATATATTTATACCTTAAGGATACTTCGAGCAACTAAGAGTCACTTGTAATATTAATATTACTATTCGCTGTTGCTATAGCTTGACTAATGCCGCTGTAACGCGCCTTAGGAGCCGCTGATTCGTCACTGCCCCCCGTCTCACCGCTGGCATACCTAAGGCGCGGTATAGCGGTATTGGTCAAGCTATAGCCGAGAAACAACAGCAATTTTCATCTGTCGAATACTGTATGCGTCATACGGAATACATTCCGTTATGCTAGCCCGAATTTACGCGAGACGAGGTGAGGCGAGATACACTGACGTTATTGACCGAGCGTTAGCGAAGGTTTCCATTTCACCTCGGGCAAAAATGCTTTCGTCCGTCCGTCTATCTGGATGTTTTCCCCTAGAGTCCGCATATCTCAACCGATTCTCGTGAAAATTTGTTAGCAGTTTGATAATTATATGTTTATTTTTAACAATTCAGTATTTGAAAATTTAAGTTTTTGGATTTTTCTTTATAATTAGATCACGCGATCTATAGCTGCCAGAGCCATTAGTCTTAAAAGCGTCGTAGTTGTTCTCATATTTAAAAACACATAATTTTTTATAACCAGGTTTTTTTCGATGCAATCAAATAAAGGATAAAAATTTAAATAACACCACATTTTAAAATTTTCGAAAACATCCCGATTTCGTATATAAAAAAAAAACAATTTCGAAAGTTCCTCATTCTAAAAGAGAGTAGGTGACAGTCACAGCGAAGAAAATCACACAGAAGCAAGGCGGATTTATTCTATTCTATTGAAATAAAAAAAAAATGAGTTGCCTGATAACGAAGTATCAAAATTTTTACGCTGGACCGTGAGATGTTTTGCCTTTGGTGTTCCCAACCACAGTCAGTTTTTCCAAACTTATGTCGCACCTGTGATCTGGGGCTGAAATATGAATGAATTTCATGCGTTGTCGGCATAAGGTGGATAAGTGATTTTTATTCGGAGATGGGTCAGGATCGATACATTGGAACGTTTCGAAATCCAAGGTATTTTTAGCATTCGTCTCCAGCACCAAATCTCGAAAGCGTCAATCCTTTGTCTTTGTCGGGCCAGGATTTCCTCGTTTCACATCAACACAAGAAGATATGGAATACCAGGGCTCGTAACAATCTGATCTCCGCTCCAGGTGCAACCCCGATGCTGACCACGATCCTCGAGATATATTATGATCCCAGAGAATGAGAGAGAGAGAGAAAGACATAGGCCCTAAATCTTGGAATAGCACAGTCGATTATAAAATAAATAAATAAATAAATAAATATAACGGGACAATTTTATACAAATCGAAATAGTCCCATGGTAAGCTCAATAAGGCAAGTGTTACGTATGTATGTATGTATGTAAACACTTTATTGTAAATAGTAACCAGTTACAAATGCAATCAACTTAAAAGATATAAGTACAAAGGCGAACTTATCCCTATCAGGGATCTCTTCCAGTTAACCTTTGAGCAAGTGAATGAAGATATAAGGAAGATAGACAAACTAACACCATGTACAAATTATATAAAATACTAAACTAAACACAGATATATCAATAAAAAAAATATATATTTATAAGTAAATAAATAAATACATGTATATCTACATAATATATAACTAAATAAAATATAACAATAATATTAAATAGATATAAATCGTATTCAACGATTTCACAAATCAATTGGAAAGCCACAACTTATTCAATTTACTCTTGAGTGATATGGGTACTAGACGACGATATATTTAAGAGATATTTACTTACATACATAGAAAACATCCAAGACTCGGGAACAAATATTGATGCTCATCACACAAATATTTACCTTACCGGGATTTTAACCCAGGACCTTCAGCTTCTCAGGCAACGTTATCCCGCTGAGCCAAACCGGTCGTCAAATCTTGAACCATTGCTGAAAACAATTTTTATTAGACATCTTTTGAACTAAGAAACTAAATCAATGCGGTTCAACTTTTTAGAAGACAGACACACAAATACATAGTTACACATTTAAACTTACAACACCCCTTTTTCGTCAAAGATTTAAAATAAAAACAACAATTGAATGAACGAAAAAAGAATAGAATTAATAGACGAATATTATCCAGACACAAAACCTTTAGCCACCTTTAGATAAAACCATTTACATTTCGCTTTACAAGCTGGGCCATTGTCGAGCAATCAAGCCGGCCGTAAAGGAAACAGCGGTAATTCGTCTTATCAAATAGCCATTAAGGCAAACAAACAAAAAACTCTACGTAATTTACCCTGGATCCGAGTAGACCCCAATAAAATAAATGTTCTATTAGAATAGAGACATTGTAAGGTATAATTTGGAGGACACACGGCCGTGGCGAATACGAATCTTGATCAAAAGTGGGTGATAATTTTAGTTCCTTGTAGTAAAATCTCGGCACGGGATGAACTTCGTCCACATCCGCATTTTGTTACCATTCCATTATTGAACGCAGTGCTAACTCGTTAGCATACAAATCCAGGTATTATTATGACAGTTAAGAATTACTTAGTTAAAAATACTGACTGTTGAGTATCTGTCGACTTTCTTTTCAAGTGGTCACCTCTTGGGAATTGCTGATAGACTCAGACTTGTAATAATTTAT
Organism: Hedya salicella; assembly: GCA_905404275.2. Lineage (NCBI taxonomy): Eukaryota > Metazoa > Arthropoda > Insecta > Lepidoptera > Tortricidae > Hedya > Hedya salicella. The sequence continues at coordinate 5,104,074 of FR990100.1, forward strand.
TTTTAGTCTACATGACTGACTAATAGGCTATTTAACATCTTTTTTCTGGCGTGTCATACAACAACCTCTCAATAATAAAAATATTGGTGAAAAAACAACTTCAATCTCATAATAACTCCCCGAGTTAAAAGTGATTTTCACAATGTTAGAATCACAGTTTTGGACATTCCCAAAAAACTCTTAATACTAAAGCTTAGTGACGTCACACGATTAGTACCTTGTATGAGGAAATTAAGAATTGTTCTGTAGCTATGTTAAAACTTGGGTTTATCGAAATGATACATTTTATGGATTATTCAATGGTATTATTAGTTATTAATATTTTCATACTTTAAAAATGGACTTTCCCACCCAACTTTACGGGCTCATAAAAAGCTGCACGTAAGATATCGTATTCAAAATTTTAGTTCCTTACTTTGCTTGTTTTACCATAATCAAGATCTTAATATTTTCACTTTTAAAGATCAGGCAACATCTCTATTATCAAAATTTAGTCATTATCCCTATTACAATAACGATCGAAAAATAACAACCTGAGAGACTTTCATATTTATTTCCTGTGTTTGTGGAGCCCGGTGGCAGCTAGGACACATTTAATCCTATAATTTAATACAGTTTTATTGCCATAAGAAAACTTTATGAAGAATCTCATAGCACTGTGTCTCAAACGTAAGAAAAGGAATGGCCCCATTGAATTAGAATGCCTACGAGACTCCGCTAATAAACTTAATCTGTGCTCGGTAGCTCCTAAATCAGCTAATTTACAGAATTCCTAACGCCTACGAGTATATATAATTAGTATGAAATTTAGCTAGAACTCTGATTACAGTTTAATATACCGTGTAACGTCTCTGTAGACAGCACACGTTTCAGGAAATTGATTTTGGCTAAGCGAGAAAGCCGCGGGAGTCACCGTGTCTTGTCATAGGGGGAACACCCCGCACAGTCTGTTTGGGATAGTTTTCAAATCATTGTAAATAGTGAAGTTGCCTGATCTCCAAATTTGTAAAAATTATATAAAATCCTGATGAAACAGGCAAAATAAGGAACTGCGTTATTGTGAGTACGATATCTTACGTATAGTTTTTTTAATGAGCCTTTAAAGTAGTGTACGAAAGCCAATTTTTAAATGAAAGAAGTGGTATTTTTTTTTTAGTAAAATACGTAATACGTTATTTATTGTTTTATTATTATGGAATTGTGGTGCAGAGTACTTGGTTCGGGAGTTTGACTTAACTTTAGACCGATGTGCATGCTATAAAATCATCACTTTTGTAGAGTACGCCTGCCGTTCTGATTCACACATTTTCACGGTTCTATGGCTAAAGTGCTTAGCATTTAAAAATAAAAAAGATACAGAGGGCGCTGCTAGTCCTAACTAGATTGTGTTCGAAAATGTCAAGCCACGTACGTAAGGTTGCGATGGCTCAGTTCAAATCCTGCTTGCAATTTAGTAGGTCGTATTGATTTTTATTTTTGTTACAATCTAACTCTGTGTTAGAATACATATATATATATATATATCCACTCACTTGCTTTTGGATTTTAAAAATGATGGCCTATATTGCTCTGTCTTTTTGTGCAAATTTCCGCGAGATGCCGTGTTTTATTGAAAAAATCATAACTTGGTTTCTGCTAAATCATTTGCTATGTTTTTTTTACACAAAAAAGTCAATGAAACAAAAAATCTGATGGTGTTACTTATTTCATGGATTACTTTATTGAAAATAAATATAAAAAATGCGTAAAACTGACACACTGATAAAGTTGACGAATTCGAGCAGAAATATATTTTTAGAAAAAAAAATTAAAGGGATAACATCCATTTTGTTTACATGCAAAAAAAAGTAGATTAGTTGTTCTTTTATTTAATGCCAAATATTGTTTAACTGTTCAAATAAAATTGTATAGTAAACATCATTTCGTTTTTAGATATCTGACGCAAGACGGGCAATTTTTTTTCTTTGATTCGTGACTTATTTTTGGCTAATTTAAAAACTCAAGAACCAAAAACTAGTTCTAATTAGAACAAGCAACTAGTAATCATAAATTAAAATGGATATATTTTGCAATAATAACGTTAATTACGGTTCTAGGAGTCTAAATAACAAAAATTATGTACGTACAGACGAAGTTTTGGTTTTCAGCCGAATTAAAAACCCTTAAAACCACAATATCACACGGCACAAACACATTATAAATCACAGTCTGTATCTAGGAAACCACAATCACACAAAGAAAACCATTAATACATAGAATCACACTGATTTTAAGGTAAATAAACAAAGCCGTTACGCAAAAAACTAATAACGTGCCATGTTACCGGGGCAACTGCCGAACATGGCGCCCGGTTGGGGTCGAACACAACGGGCGCCGCCAGGTCTATGCAGTGTTTTAGAAATTGAGAATACGTTATTTTAAGTGTTACGGTCCATAAATAGTTTAATATAAACAACGTAATATTTGCAAAATTTTTTGGCTACTTTTCATTTACTTTATGTTCGAGTCTTTACCTGTTATTAGGAACAAATCACAAAATGTACCAAACGCGATCGCAGCGCTTCAGGTGTGCTCCCATGCCTTACAACGTCAAAGCGAGTAATTGGCTAAATTGCTTTTGGTAGCTACAGCTACCACCACTTGTACCCGTATTTACATGGACCGTTACTTGTTTTATTCGCTAATCCTGTGTAAATAAGTCATAGATGTTAATGATTTAATGTTTATTTATGAAACTTAATACTTAAACTGTTTTAATGACTAGATAATTACGAGAAATATTCTTTTTTCTTAAAAATGTTGGCCATTTCAATCGCAAGTCACCGAAAAAATCTCTGTCTTAACTACTTTGAAATGAGATTGTAACTCATAATTATATAATGAGATTGTAACTCATAAATATAGCTATAATCTGATAGTTGGATAAACACTTAATCGTTTGATGTCTATTTTTAATAGTAAAATATAAATTTGAATACTGACGGCATTTTTAAAACACTGTGCACTTTTACGCAACTTTACTTTTTCACAACGATGAGAACGACAGCTATTTAAAAATATGTTTCTTCTATCATGTTGGCTGCCAATTTTTTTTCTGCTTTGCCATCTTATTTGGGTATGTTTTCGTCATCGTTTAAACCGCTCCGAAACTGCCCTTCACAGATTAAAAATCAAAAATTGTATAAAGGTCATCTGGTAGCTCTGGCTACCGGAAGCAATTTGTAGGTTATCAAAGTTGGTAGCTCTAGTTACCGAAAGCAAGTGAGTGGCTAAATATATATATATATTATTATATAGGCGTCTTAATTATACCACCAGCTTTTTATAACTCATCCCTTTTTACCGCAAGTGTCTGTTTTCTGCACACCTCTTCGGCACAATAGACAAAAATCCCGCTTTTGCAACCGGTGAGAAACAGCAATATTCCGCGCTCGGAAAAAATTTGGACAGGCAAAATTTGACGTGCATTTTTCCTACATTGTAGTTTTAGAATTGGTCGGCGTTTGGTAAACAAAGCCGCATGCAAATGCGATGCTCGGAACTACAATGTTTTGAAAAGGCGTAAGTTTTTTCAGAATCGAATGGCGTATAAACCCTTTCGGTAGGGAGGTTAGTACGAGTGCCGGCCCATTGGAGTTGGTGGGATTCTCTAAAGCAACTTTACGGTCGTCGACTATTTTTGTTCCGGGTCTATGCGCGTGTTTTGACAACTTTCATACCCTCTCTGTCGCTGGAGAGAAAGAGAACCTCTCTGTATTCAGCAATAGAGCACACGACTGACAGATCAAATCAGCTCCGCTGTATAAACTGTAAAATCGCTCACACAATATGGCGGTTCAAAGAAAAAATAGTTGTATGACGTCTAGGAGTAAGTCCTGAGCTCAAAAATAAGTGTTGTATTTTCAGAAATTATTTGGAGTTATGATTTGTCTCATCTTCTTGTGCACCACTGACTTACTCATTCGTTGTTTAGTTTGCGCCATCTCTACTACCTTGAGGTTGAGGTAGAGATCGCTTCTTATCGATAAGACCGGCTGTTGTTTACCATTTCACATACTGTTTTAAATTTAAGTGTCTGATGTTATTTTCTTTTGGTGTGCAATAAAGAGTATTCTATTGTAATGTAAATAATACTTAACTGTAAGCGTGAAATACATTTTATTAACTAAATACTAAAAGAAAGTACCTCATTACCATTTGTCTTTGTACTTACCGCCCGATTGGACCTATAATTAAACGCTTAGCTTCAATCGCGCTATTTTCTTACAGCATTTAACAACTGCAGATCGCAAGCCTTATCATTCACGGACAAAAATTTCATGCACTTCGAGCAGAAAACTAATAGATACTGCACAGTACAAAAATATTCCTATAATAGTAACAGCATACAATTAAAAAAAATTAAAAACAAACCCACTCAATTTATCGTATTTTTACGTTCTAAGGGAGTGAGTTCGTGATTGAAAAAGCACTTTTTAAACCGCTGAATAAGAAGTAGGATTTATTTGAAACCCGACACTCTCTAATAGCGTAGTTTCCTGGGTAAAAAAATATGTCCGCTAGTTAGATTATCAAACAATATTGGACACGTATTTTTTCTTTAGTCAATCAAACAAAAAAAGACAGATAAAGCGCGTCAAAGAATCGAAGTGGGGGCGCATTACGTCACTCACGCTGTGCCAAAAACGGACACATGGTATGACGTCACGGTGAACTTTAACGGGCTATATCTTCATAATTTTTTGTTTAGTTGAGTTCGGCGTACTGCTGTTTGTCTTGATCGTGTTTTCTATGTCTCTCTCTTCTTTCGGAATGTTCTCAGTATAGTTGTATCATTCTAATTGTGTTATCTTTTTCACTCATACTGGATTGATGAAGTCGCGGGCAGAAGCTAGTAAATAAATAAATATCAGGGACATTCTTACACAAATGTACTTAGTCCCAAACAAAGCAAAGCTTGTACTATGGGGTACTAGGCGACGATATACATAATATATAGGTAAACTAGCTTCTGCCCGCGATTTCGTCCGCCTTAAATTCGTTTATCGCGGATAAGGGTATTCTTCCGGGATAAAAAGTAGCCTAAGTCCTTTCCTGGGACTCAAACTATCTCCATACCAAATTAAATCCAAATCGGTTCAGCGGTTAAAGCGTGAAGAGGTAACAGACAGAGAAACAGACAAACAGACACACTTTCGCATCTATAATATTAGTATGGATGATAAAACTTAAATACATAGAAAACATCCAAACCCAGAACCAAACATTCGTGGTCATCACACAAACACTTGCCCTGGCTGGGATTCGAACCCGGGACTTTATGTGAAACACGATTAAAGTTTTATAGGCCTAACGCATAACTAAGTCTATTCCTGAGGTATGGGAGCGGTGCGGGAGGGGAGACAAGTGACGTATATGTGTATAGCGAAACATTTAGGACACGTCATGTCACGTCACTTGTCACCCTTTCAGTACCGCTCTTATACCTCAAAAACAGATGCAGTTAAGCGTTAGACTTATAGCATTTAAGCAACCGACGTAACAGCATAAACTGACCTGACTTCTATCCTATATTTTGGCTTAGGAGAACGCATCCGTATGCCATTTCCAGTAATTTAGTGCTCTATGAATAAAATTGGTAAATATCCATATAGGCGAGTAAATAGATGTAAAATACCTGATACCTGTAGTCCTATAGTCTTATACACGTGCCAATAATGACATAAAATAAAAAGAGGTAGATAGGTTATGTTATACGGGCTCCAAAATGGCACATCAAAATTACGCCAATTGGCAAACCATAACTCAGTCTCGCGCACAGAGTACTTTGTTATATATTGGAGCATGCGTCAAATAAACAAAAATGCAGTCACGCATAATGATATTTTGCACTAATTACTCAAAAAAGGGGCCAAAAAGCATTTACAATTAGTGTGTTATTGCAACATTATTAGATTTATCTGTGCATAAGCTTGGCCATTTTTACGTGTGGATTATCGGTAGGTAACCTATCTACCTCTTTTTATATTATGTCATTGCGTGCCAAGAATTAATTCTCTGAACTAAAATCGGATTTTGTTCATTAGAGAACTTTGTCTTTGTACCTGCCCGGTTGGACCTCTAATTAAAAAGCTTAGCTCCAATCGCGCTATTTTGCGTCAAACTTATCGATCGACAATCACAGTAATTAGTAAGCACTTTATAAATTACCTAAAAAGCCTAATCTTGTCTTCCATTTTGGACAAGCGACATGGAACGGTGTGGATCAACTCATTGTTTTATTTATTTATTTATTTAATACTAGCTCCTGCCCGCGACTTCGTCCGCCTTAAATTCGTTTATCACGGATAAGGGTATTTTTCAACGATAAAAATAACCTATGTCCATCCTCTGGACTCAAACTATCTACATAACAAATTTCATTCCAATCGGTTCAGTGGTTTAAGCGTGAAGAGGTAACAGACAGACTGACAGACAGACACACTTTCACAGTTATAATATTAGTATTGGATATAGATTTATTGAACCAAAGAAACCTTGATTTTCTACGAAAATTTTAATGTTTGACCATCACGATCTTCGTGATTTTTAAATTGAATTTCTTCAGCGCACAAGGCACTGGTTCAAATCCAGTCGGAGTTTTGAAATGTTTTCAATATATAAATCTTTGTATTTAAAAGAATAAAAGCAAATTGCAAAAAATACAATAATATCAATTTTTTGATTTCGATACTTTAGGTGTAGCTTGTTTTATGAACCTTTACAGTTGGGTGGTGGGAAAGTCCATTATTAAAGTTTCAAATATTAATAACTAATAATACCATATATGTCTATTATAGAAAGTTTCATTTTATAATATACCACAGACAACAGTCGTCAACATCCCTATTCTATACGAGCAAAATGCTTTCGACAAATAAAAAATAGTTTTTATTTAGTTAAGACAACGACAATTAAGAGTATTACACGAAGTTCGCTATCCCAACATCACTTGTTTACCTACAACAAGGGGGTTAATTATTATTTTTCTTCAGCAAATTCCATTAGGATATCCTTGGAAAAATAGCTTGTTTTTTGTTCCTCTTTACGTAACGTCGCCTTCAAGCGTTTATAGAATAGCTCTTTATTAAAATGTCGAATGCAAACAACCGTAGCAAACAAATACTCCATAAACATCGTTTTCAGTGAAGTAATAAAGGCAAAAATCGCTCGACAAATTTACTCTGGCCTTGTTTAGTCAAAAGATCGTAAGAGGCGTGAATGCCGTACTAACATACAACTATTTGTGTGGCTGATACCAGGAGTACAGCAATCGAAAAGGGTTGACACCCGAAACTTTGTTGATAAAAACTATCGGTCGACCGCAAAATAATATCTGTGGAGCCTACCGACGTCAAATTGTGAAAGTGGGGGAATTCTCTTGATAAAGTTGAGGGATACATCAAAAGTTGGGATAACTTGGTTATTCACGTAGTACTGTGATACCAGACAGGGATTTGGGTCAGCGGAAGGGACATCGCGAATATACAAGCTTTTTAACGCAATATTTGTACGTGCGTATATCTGTTTTAAACGTGAGCACTTTGAAAGGAAAAATATCTACTATTAATACAGTTGCAACCATACTTCGTGGCTTGTATCCTTATATAACACTAAAAGGTGCCCGCAACTTCGTTTGCGGAGGAGAAAAAGTCATAACCACTCTTTTTTTTCAGCATGGTTAAAAAGTTTCTTTTAACTATTCAGACGGATTGAAACAATGGGAGCATAGCTTTGGAAGGAGTCTATTAAAAGTAGAAAAGAATCAAATAGAAAAAACAATTCTTGCCATGTTAGGTCTGAAATTTTTCAGATGACACTCGTACAAATTGTATCACAATTTTATATTTTGTATTGAACTAGAATTTTTGCAACTGTTTCACTGAGGTTTCTTAAGGTGTTTTTTTAATTATCAATTAATGGTTTAATTTTATAGACATACCTATTTATTACAAAAAAATAAATATTAAATAAGTAAAAAGGCACTGTCCCCGAAACAAAAATATGCTTAGAACGACGCCGCAGTTTAAAACGTAACGCAAACGTAACACCGCTGCGGTCGCCCCGGGGACCCCGCTTTACTTTCATCCCACGTGAAGATACTCCACACACCCATAGACTTTAAGTCAAACATACATGGTATTGATTTAAACTTACACGATCTTCATTCATTATCACAACACAACGAACGGTGCTTAATTGAGTAGAAACATGATTTATTTCATTACCTTTCACTAGTAATTCTTCGAGTTTTCGGACGTTGCGTTACCATATTCTCGAAGGAACTGGAGAGAAGGGTACTGCCGCCGAGGTGAGACTATATGTATACATAACGTGACGTGCGAAACATCGGAGCATTACCAACGAAAGATACTTAAGTAAATCATATTTATACACGATTAGGACGCCACAGGCGTATCAGCGCAGGCCCCAAGTTCATAAACGTGACAGGTGACTATTGACAACGACAATTCGACGTACATTGCTGGGTCGCCGAGTAAGTGTATGCCTGTCATCATGATGGAGAAGTAATGTATGCCCAATCGTCGTTGTCAACTGTCGCTTGTCACGTTTATGAATTAGGGACCAGGTAGCGTCTCACACCAACGCGCGACCCTTACGCCACAGGATCAATGACATTCCGTCAGAGCGCTTCGCATCGTCCTGGTCTGGGCAAGTTTTACTTCATGGCTACTTGGGCTGCAGCCCAGGACCCCATAAATACAAAGGGCCCGCTCCTCTTCCTTGCGTCGTATTTCTTAGTAAAGAGGGTCGTGACCTCCCTTCTGTATCAATTTCTCTCGAACGATTTTTCTCAATCTATTTCCTGCACCTCAAAGGGCCGCCAGCCCCCATTGAAAACAATAGACGATATTAAACTTTAAATAAAAAACTCATCAAGTAGTTCAATAAACTAAGGGGGCCTACTTACTAAGCAGTATTAACCCAGGGCCCCACAAATTCACTATTCACCCCTGGTCCTGGTTTAATTTGCGGTTCCAGAACAGCGGGGATTGGCACTGGCGAGTGACCCTTCTTAGGATGTCATTGATTGCGGCATGGCGGGAGTGGCGGCCGGCTCCTGAAGAGCAGAGAAGGTCCACGGTGGCCCCACAAGCGGCGCAACAAAGCTCAGCCCCCAATCTTAGGCCAATTGCAATGCGGAGCGTGTTGGGGTCGACGAAAGTGCCGGTGTCAGGTGGGGGGTGTGAGTAATATGATTAACGGACTTCTACGACATTTGGTAATAGAATGGTAGCTTCTTTTAAATAAACTAAGGTTTAGTGAAACAAAGTAAATTATATGTTTATTTTCATAAACTAAAAACTGTAGTTTTTGTTTGCAAAGCAATTAACAAAGTTTAATTCCGTCGTTTAGGAGCGCAACGCAAACGGGGACAACTCTGTGGGTCCCCGGAGACCCCCCTTACTTTCGTCCCACGTGACGATTGACACTCACTTGCCAACTATAGGTATGTATCCTCTATTACTTTAAATAAGCAATTTATGTATATAAATATACTAGCTTTTGCCCGCGACTTCGTCTGCGTATAGCTCGAATTTCAAAAAATCTTTAGTGCGCCTCTTCATACATCTCTAACGGAATATGTGTTTAAATTCTCGTATTCCTACTGTCGGCAGTTTAGGCTATGCATTGTCTGTCAATAGTTATAAGTCACGTTACTTTGTTATATACCTGTAATTTGAAAAAAAAATACAGAATTAATTGGACAATTGAGATTGAACTATTGATAATATTGAACATGAGGTAGGTTTTGCAGTTTTTCTTTATATACCATATTAACAGACCCGACCAAGCTTCGTGAAGAGCTTGCTCTCGAGCAAGCCACGTAAAACTGGCCGTGCGAGAAGCAGTCCCCCCTAAGATCTATTCCTGCTGTTTTCAGTGACTAACCTTGAGACTTAAGGGGGAGCTGCAGCCTTTTAAATTCGAATGGGTATTCCGAAGGTATAAATGGTATCCAGGGTATGTACACAGATTCACCTTGAGCACAGCCAGTAATTACAATAGCTTCTATAACGTTTTTATGTGAGGCTTTCACATGCAGCCTGGTTCCATTGCACAACTTCGGCTGATTCTCATTTCGCAGCAACATTACTCGAGCATCCACTTTGAAGATAAGTATGTGATAAGGTAGGCCGGGTGTGTTAAGTGCATTTAAAAATTCTACGCGATGGTTTATGGCATCATTCGTGTTCACTACAGATCGAGTCTACAGACTTGTATTCGTATTCTGAACCTTCGAACAACTTCAATTCAATGTTATTAATAGCGGAAGCCTGGTCGTTCTTAGGTGTCAGAATTGCTCATTCATACAACCACTCTATGGACTTGCTGTGTAGATTTTGAACATCTGGGTAAATTTGAGAGATGTGGTTGTCAACGGTCCGCACAACTAAGGCGAAATCCGATGGAATTGTAATCCTTGGGTCTCATTTGGAATCCCTAACGTCATTTGTCCTAATGTATCGTTTGTCCTAATGTATCATTTGCCATAACGCTATTTTTTTTCAGGATTTTTTAAAAGATCGTCGTATTAGGTTAGGTTAAGTTAGGTTTGTTTCATAACAATCCCGAAAAGTTTACGGTTTCTGAAAAAAATGCGTTATGGCAAATGATACATTAGGACAAACGATACATTAGGACAAAAGACGTTAGGGATTCCGATATAGAGCCGTAATCCTTACCTCAGTTTCGGGATATTTTTCAAATCTTAATTTACGAAGAAGGTCGGTGAATTTTCCAGCGCAAATATCGCCCTTGAGGTGCACTCGCATATTTATCTTAAGGAGGATTTTTTTGATTATAGGCCGAACATTTGAAACCTTAACGCAAGTTTTAACTTCATCAGCTCGAGTTCCCTTCGTAAATACGGGCAGAGTGTGACAAAAGTCTCCAGCTAAAAACATAGTGACTCCACCCATTATAAATTCGTTCCCTCTAATATCGTTCAAATATCTATGCAGAACTTCACAACACCCTTTATGCGCCATTGTACTTTCGCCTCAGACTGTTACCCCTTATTTCACCCTTTTCAGGGATGAATTTCCAAGAATGATGAAATTAGTTTTCTTTGTTTAAAATGAACCAATGTCTATACGTGAAATATTGTAACAGTTACTCAAATTATTACAGGTTTTTCGTACCAACTTTTAACCTAATTAAACCCCGTTAAGGGATAAATTTTCAAAAATGCTGAAATCAGTTTTCTTAGTTTTTTATAAAGAGCCTATACTCGAAATATTATAACAGTTACTCAAATAATTACAGATTTTCCATACAAATTTGCAACCCCAATTCAACAATGTTAAGGGATGAATTTCCGAAAATGCTGAAATTAGTTTCCTTAGTTTGAAATGAAGAGTTTATACCCGAAATGTAATAACAGTTACTCAAATAATTACAGATTTTCAATACAAACTTCCAACCCCAATTTAACCCCGTTAGGAGATGAATTTCCAAAAATCCGTTCTTGTTTCTTGCCTACGTTATAAATTGTGTCTACTATGAAAATTGTAAGTTCAGTAGTTTCGGCTCTGCGTTGATATGTCAGTCAGAACTTGTCCTTTTATACATCGATATCTTAAGCACAATCGTACTAACTGTTTGAGAAAAATGCTTGTAATAGTACGTGAGTGCACAAATACGTAAAGTTGAAATTCCATGGGCAAAAATTTTGTAATTAGTTCGAGTGTGAACTAAGGTATCCATACAAAGATAAAGAACGAAAAAGCTTTTACAACTAACGCCATCCAGTTACGCAAACAGGTACTAACGTGTCATCTTGGTTTCAAAGCAATTATTTCTTTACAATTCTTCGGAATAAAAATTTCAGATTTAACAAAAAGTGATGATTTTCCATTTATTGTTAAAAATAACTCGTTTTATGTATTTATCTTATTTACAAACCATATTTTTGTAACAAAATGTTAATCATTCAGAGATGACCGCAAGTCCGAAATGTACAATGGGCTATTATCCGGCTATATTAAGATATACCCTTATTTGTATGATATGTTATATACGGAAGGTGTGTTCTTTGCTTAATCGTGTAGGTAGTATTACTGTTGCTAGGTTACCAATTGTTTATTCATGATTTAGAAATGATATTGTCACAATGCAGGAATAAACGCTAAATGTCACAATGAACAAAAAGGTCATATTTTTCCATTTATTGTTAAACAAATACCCTTTTATTAATGAATACCCTCAAAAGTTGTAGCCTATCTCCTTTTCTGATATCTAAGCTATATTACTGCAAAATTTTACGCAAATCTGTTTTGTAGTTTTTGCATACCAGCGTAATATACGATTTTTCCACTTTAAATTCATTTATCGCGGATAAGGGTATTTTTCCGAGATAAAAAGTAGCCTATGTCCTTCCCCTGGACTCAAACTATCTCCATACCAAATTTAATTTCAATCGGTTCAGCGGTTTAAGCGTGAAGAGGTAACAGACAGACAGACAGACAGACAAACAGACAGATAGACAGACAGACAGACAGACACACTTTCACATTTATAATATTAGTATGGGTATGTAATTATTTTGTCAGAAACGTCTCGAAGGTATCTCGTCTTCAAGTTTATCTTATCATGGAATCGTTCTATTTAAAGTTAAGCGGGTGTGATTCCGTCAATGAAAAGCGTAACACACACATCATAACATCGGTCTGCGGTCGCCCCGGGGGACCAACGTCGCCCTCCAAGCCACGTGATGAGTTGATGTCACTCAACACATCAACATACTTAACATATAGCACGACACGAGTCGTAGGATAACATACAGGCAGTGCGGGGCACAGGGTTTTTGGCCAAGGCATCTAAGCTCGTAAGGCCCAAGCTATGGCCAAGGTAGGCATTTAACCTCGTAAGGCCCAAGCTATTTTAGTACATCTATACTATTATAAAGTTATAAAATGAAATGTCTGTACCTACCAGTAGCGTGGCGTTCATAGAAGTCGATTCCAACCGAGTTACCCATTTTTAGACAGCTGACTGCAGTATTTGAAGAAATAACAAGCCAAATTAGCTTCGGCTCGTCTATGGATAATGTCGCCACGCCACTGGTACCTACAATGAAGATATTTTAAAAAAAAACCTGCCAAGTGAGAGTCAGACTCGTGCACCGAAGGTTCGGTACAAAATATACACTACAAATGGCTGTATCTATAAAATCCAGTGTTAGCAGAGCCGTACTGCTAAGCAAAATGTACGCGGTGTTCAATCATTTTATATTGGTTACTGACATAGACAGACGGACATAAAATTATACTGTTTTTAGTGATAGTTGTTAAAACGGCAATAGAAATACTTCTATGATAATTTCAACTGTCTAGCTATCATGTTAGGCCTGCCATGAGGTAGCCTGGTGACAGACGGACAGCGGAAACTTAGTTATAGAGCCCCGTTTTACCCTTTGGGTAGGGAACCCTTAAAATGATTGTAACGGATTTGGAGGTCACGAAATGTAAAAAAAAATTTTTTGCATGTTTTATGTATCTTTGTGGCTTCATTACGCCAAATTCACGGATTTCAACTATTTTTGAGGCACGGGTAGCTGGGTATCCACAGATGGTTATAGAATACTTTTTACCCGACTTTGCTTAAGAAAAAAATAGGGTGATAACTTTTTCTCCTCCGCGAATGAAGTTGCGAGCACCTTCTAATTTGTAATAACGACCCAACGTCCAAATTTTAGGTACTTTGCGACCCAGAACCTAGAATTGTAATTACCTGTCCAGAAAGTAAATTTCCGTTACACGTGTATGTCCGTATTTAAGGCCTTTGGTTGATATTTGATAATAAATACATTTACTTGATCCGGAACGAGTACCATTCATGGTTCTAAAAATAGGATGCTAGGTGTTCTTACAAGGTTAAAATGTTATGATCATATTCATTTGTTTATTGTAGGAGAACCAACAGCTAATACAGTACAAATTTGAAACTTAAATATAAGTATTACAGGATCTCACGAATAGATATTGCACATGAAACAGTTAAATGACAACGCGCATAATGATGCACACACACAGCAAGTATATATATTACACACACATAATGACGCACACACACAGCAAGTATATATGTTACACACACATAATGACGCACACACACAGCAAGTATATATGTTACACACACATAATGACGCACACACACACAGCCAGTATATATGTTACACACACATAATGACGCACACACACAGCAAGTATATATGTTACACACACATAATGACGCACACACACAGCAAGTATATATGTTACACACACATAATGACGCACACACACAGCAAGTATATATGTTACTAGAAAACGCCCGCAACTTCGTTCACACAGGAGAAAAAGTCATAACCCCTCTTCTTTTCTTTAGCATAGTCAGGTAAAAAGTAGCCTATAACCATCTGGAAATACCCAGCTTCCGGTCTACCAAAAATAGTTAAAATCTATTTAGCCGATTTGGCGTGATAAAACCACAACGACACATACAAACGTTTTATTTTTACAACTTTAATAGTATAGATATAAACTATGAATATTTAGGTTAAGCTTTAAGAGCCTTACTAGACAATATAGCACAAACATGGTAATAACAATATAACACAAACATGGTAATAAGAATCGCTCATTCTATTTCGGACACAAAAACGCACTAATTAAATTTCGCCTCACAGAAGAAACTACACAATTAAATATATCAATATCAAGGTCTCTCGTTGGCATATCGTAGTGCCTTTGTGTCTATATGGACCGCGCTCCACTGCATAGGTGCAAATATGGATTGAAGAATCGGGTGTAGGTTGTTCTGTTAATGCAAACTTGCGTTACCCTTCATTTTCTTAAATAACCTTAGTCAAGTTTTAGAATTAAAAAAATATAATATATGGAAGTCCATTCTAACCTACTAATCCTATAAATGTTTATTTCTCGATAACCCGTAAATCGAATTTTGATGAAACTTGGCATACGGATTGATCAGATCATAGATTTAAATAGTAGTATTAAAAGTGCCAGTTACATTATGGTAAATGTAACAGTAAACACATTATAGTATTTTATGCAACTGTTGTATAAGAAGGGTCTTAAAACGTGAGTGGCGTGGGTTGCGATGTGAGCCTTGGCGAACATCGCAAGTAAATACGCCACGAGCGTTTTTAGACCAGTTATACACCGTTGCATACAATACTTTTTCTACGACTACCTACTTTTAAATAAAACAAAATTAGGGTATGTATGTACAGTTTATTTATTTATGGAAACAGAAGATACTTTATCTGTTTAAGTATTATATTTAATTAGAAAAAAAGAAACAAGAAATAAATTATTTATTTAACGTTTATTATCTTTTCAATAGTAACTTGGAACTTAAAAAGTTACAATTTTTGGTGGGAAGTCAAATATGACGTTTGTCTATGGTTTGTCATTTTTTTAATTTGTTTGCACTGGATAGTAAAGCCAACTGTCTAGTTTAATAAAAAATATCTAAAATGAATAAAATTTGATAGTTAAAACAAATTGATGATAGTTTTGTTACATACAATAGTAAATAACATAATAATAAAACAATGTTATGGCTTTTTCTATTTTACTTTTTATACATTATAAAAAACCTACCCTAAGATTGAAAATAAATAAGTATACAATGTTTAACTTGTAAATTTGAGTTTATTTTGTGTAATGTTGTTTTTTAAGAAGTTGTTACTGCTGTAATTACTTACTTAATAATCAGAACTGAAGCCTTACTTCAAAAATAAGTAAATGTTATTATCTTGGTAAACAGTGCTTTTATGAAAAAAATATGATCTATAAAAGCACGCTAAACAATGCTTTTATAGACCATAGAGCATAGAGTTTTTGCCAACTTATCATCGGTCTCATTGTATATGACTTAGCGACTATGTAAATGACAGATAAAAAGCGAGAGCTCACTTCATCTATACTTATACATGACGTATTTCCAAATTCCATAAATTCTTAAAACCAAAAGTCATTAAACAACCACAACAAGTCTACCATAGCCAAAGTAATTTCAACGCTTCAAGTTTCTATATTGATTGCACATCAACTCCACATACGTGCATTCAATTTAAAAGCAGCGCCATCTTGCAAGCGAGAGATTAATCTCGTACAGGTACACTCAGATAAATTATAAGCCGACTTTGTGTAGTTTCTGTCTGCTAATCATTAATTATGAAATGCGGTGCGCATACCACGCGATTTCGGAACTAAAGATGTGCCACAACAGTCAGATCTGCAGAATGATCACTCGACTAGAAAAGGTGCATTCCACCAGGACTTCTAGTTTATCGGGTACATAACGGCTATGACAGCTACCTTAAAAACATGTAAAAAGTCCCAGAAATCACGATCAATACAAAAACCAAGTCATAAAATATTGACATACCAAAAATTTACTTCCCAACTTTCTTGGACCTTAGACGTATGAAAATAATGGCGTCACGTACCCGACATTCTGGTGGAATGCAACAAAAGCGTTTGAAAATCACTTAAAACAGAGCTTTAATTTAATTTGGTCTATCTACACACAAGACAATCTATCAGCCAAGTTTGCAACGCAAAAAGGCGACACTCCAACCATGGATTATTTTTACAGAAACCATTTCAGGCAACTTTTGACCCCAATAACTTAAAATTTAGTCACAATACCATCTTAATTCCGTCCATTTACTCCCATTGAGCCCATTTGGGGACAGTCGTGTGAATGGTTGTAATTTACTCCATTGCAAGGTCTCTCTCACAAGGAACTCACCAAATTTAGCATTACTCCAAAATATCACCAAATTTAGCATTACTCCAAAAAGTACAGTGATTAGTACGGCTTTTGGCGCTATAAGGGCGCTTTGGTCCATAGAAATTAAGCATTAAATCTTTTAATCTTAACTTCCCTTCGAACTTATGGGCTAATAATGTTTCTCAAATTGATTCATTTCCAGTTTCATTTCACCTAAGTGTTTTTTCTCTAAAACTGTTAAGAACTTATAGAACTAACCTAACCTACTACGCGATTGTAAAAAATACCCAAAATTTTCGGTGTTAGAAAAAAAGTTACTTGGGTAATTAAATAGTTTGGGATGCATAAAAAAGGAATACTGGAGACGAACAAGTATGTACGGTATGCTAGCCGATGGTTGACATGACCTTTGACCCTTTGGCTGCCAAGCTATTCGTAGCGCTACGCACTTTCTTCTACATTACGGGGTAACGAATACGTGGTTATGTCATTGACCAGAACGCCCGCTAGGCGGGTTCCTGGCAGTGAATGTTAAGTATTTATTTCTGAGTGCTCTAGCTGCTTTACGCTGTATAACGGTGAAATATTCAGTGATTAAGGTAAAAGCAAGTGTAATGCGAGCCTCTCCGTTCGATCTGCAAGATTGAACATTATCAAGGGTAGAGGGTGAACACCCAAAAATTTAAGTAAGGTAAAACCCAGTGTCTAACACCGCCGCAATAGTTGGTACTTACAACCTTATCCATAGCAACACAAGTGTTACGTAAACTATGTTAGAATAAAATAAAATTCATAATCATACCGGTCAGACAATTTATTTTTACCACAAAACTCCTAAACATAAACAATAGCTAATATATTCAAGCTTACAACTGAGTATTCTGATTAAATAATTAATTAATAAGTTAATCACTGGCCTAACACTACCAAAGAGAAAGCGTGGTTGCTTTAAAAATGATTTACCAGAACAAAACAACAAGATCCATTGCAGTATTTAATTAACCACAATTATGAGCAAAGTACAACATTTATTTAAGCAAATTAATCACTGAAAAGCGTAGGGTCTAAAGAAAGCAGATCCATTATAATTATATAATTATAACTACATATTAAATTGGTACTTATCGTTGAAGCCAAAGCAAAGCTGATTAAACACCATAACCTTATTCAACACAATGATTATTTTATAGTTTAATCTAACAATCAGGAATATGCGTAAGCAGCTTCGACCTATTCTTTCTTAACTCTTTCGTTTTGAAAAGGTTAACACGGGCAAAACTTTCAACTAGAAAATTAACACGAACAAAACATTACATTTAAAAGTTAACATAGCAATACGCTTCCACTAAAAGTTAACACGGAAAACGTTTCAACTAAAACCAGATGTAGAAATACTTTTTAAATAGAATCCGTTATACTTCAAATTAAAATCAGCAACTAATAGACTACGATTAACTATTATATGCGTAACAAATTGTGCAACAAATCAAAACCAATAAGCCCTCTCAACTACTAATCTGGTAACAAAGTAATTTAAAGAACAAGTACTTATCTCCTTTTTCTAACAATGAAGCACTACGTAAGCTTATAACAACCTCTCGCCACAAAATACCAAGAGATAATGGCCGCTCCGGTTTCGCCAGTTCTCCTCCACCGTGACAAATTCCCTCCAATCTCCCTTATCCCCCAATGGTCGGTTGCGGTCCACCAATCACGTAGCGAGAATTCAGTAGCGTGGTCGATGCCGATTGGTCCCTTTTGGAGGTAGCTTAGGCGCCGATACCACGCTTCCTGGCGCCAACAGCGGGAACGAAGTATGACAGCGCGCCATCGATGCGATCGTCACGCCATCTTATCGGTGGGATCGAGACTACCGAAGCCTTTATTGACACAAATGAGAGTCATATTTATAGGAATATCATGTATAGGAATTATATAGGCTGCATTGCATTGGAATCCTCATGTTAACCTGTTATAATTTAGTCACAGTGGCACATCTACATCTATATTTATACTATTATAAAGTTGTGAAAATGAAATGTATGTTTATTAAAGATATTTTCAAAAAAAATATTGTAACGGACTATTTGGAGGTTACTGTCACACATTTTATTTTTTATCTTTTGTATGTTCGTATGTGTCGTTGCGACTTCGTCACGCAAAATTGGCTAAACGGATTTCAACTATTTTTGGTACACGAGTAGCTGGTTATCTCCAGATGAGTATAAGATACTTTCTACCCGACTAGGCTGAAAGAAAAAAGAGGGTTATGGCTTTTTCCTCCTCCGCGAACGAAGTTGCGGCACCTGCTAGTTCATATTTTCGTCATCGTTAATTTTTAGGGTTCCGTAGCCAAAATGGCAAAAACGGAACCCTTATAGATTCGTCATGTCAGTCTGTCTGTCTGTCTGTCCGTCCGTGTGACACAGGCATTTTACTCACAAACTATAAGATGTACATAGATGAAATTTGGAGCATAGGTGTCGTGTGTTAACCGCTACTTAGTTAGATAGTTAAATAAAAAATATATACTGAAATAAAACAATCCACCCGTGACCATGTAAAGCTGGAAAGCTTCCGAAACGTCGGGAACTAAAATGAGATAATATACGCGATATAATCCGTTAAATCGTTTTATTTCAATGAGTAATAATCGCGGAAACAGAAGAAAATATTAAATATATATATTTGTAGGAGGGGGCACTCCATACATATAACCGAAACTGAAAAAAAAACAGCAAATATCAAGGTGTAGCATATATTTCGACAGTACTTCTAAAAAACTTGATTTCTAAAAAAAAAATTTGATTTAGTGAACATTTTCCGAAATATTCTCTCCCAAAGTAGCAAAAATTGTGTCCCCCCATCTATTTTCTAAACGGTAAATCCAAAAAATATGAAAAATTTATAATGAATACTCCCAAAATAACCCTTTTCTTGCGATGTCACTTGCGTGACAAAGGCAGGCATTCTTCGAAAGGTTAGGTTAGGTTAGGTATACAAGATAAAAAATCTCCGGCCCATATGAAATCCCAATAACAAAGATTATGTCGATTCGTCATCTTCACCCTCTCTGGTCATATCAGTTTGTTGATTTGTCCATCATCACATCGATCTTCAAATCCAGTCACAGTTTTATTTTGTTAGTTATTGATACAAATAATTATTGCAATCTACTACAGTCTAAGCCGAGTACGCTCGACCAGCAAATCAAGCACCGCAAGTGGAACATATTGGCCACACACTTCGAAGGGGGCCTGAGCATATCCCTCAACAGGCTATGGATTGAAACCGCCAAGGAAAGCGAAAACGTGGTCGTCCCAAACAATCCTGGCAGCGATCCATACTCGACAAAGCAAAGAAGATCGGGCAAAATCAAACGCGAAGCTTAAGACCGAACACCTTAAGGGGACACAGGACCATAAGTCACGTCACTGCAGTCTAAGCCGGCAGCATACTTTTGCATTTATGTAAGTGTTGATGGTAACGAAACGTAGTTTAACCTTCATTTATAAACTTGGTAGATCGAGTTTGTTTTATTATAATCTCGCCGGTCCACTCCCGAGGTGCGAGATTAAACATTCCAGCGGCCAATTACGTCACATGGTCACGGCCCCCACTCGACTGTGGCTTTGTTAATTTTGGCGACATCTGGATTCTGCTATTTCATCTCGCTGCTCAAATGAAGTGGTTATAATTTTCTTACTTACAAAACTAATCGTCGTCATCGGTCAATTGATCCATTGCTGCGTTCTAATAGAATAAATCCAATGAAATCGGTCTAATAGTCTTCAAATATTCCCTGAACATACATAAAAAAGGTCCCGTCGATTTGAGAACCTCCTCCTTTTTTGGGAGTCGGTTAGAAACCACCAAACACACTTTTGCATTTACATAGGGTGGAGTAATCTCAAGGTCCAGAAAAATGTTCCAAACATTTATGAACTAGGTAGATACGAGTTTATTTTACTATAATCTCGCTGCTCTACTCCCAAGGTGTGAGATTAGACATTCCAGCGCCCAATTACGTCACTCGTACACGGCCCCCTCTCGATTGTGGCTTTGTTATCTTTCACAATTTTATAAATTAGGTAGACACGAGTTTTTTTTACAATAATCTCGCTGCTCCACTCCCGAGGTGCGAGATTAGACATTCCAGCGCCCAATTACGTCACTCGTACACGGCCCCCTCTCGATTGTGGCTTTGTTATCTTCGGCAATTTTATGAACTAGGTAGAGACGAGTTTGTTTTACTATAATCTCGCTGCTCCACTCCCGAGGTGCGAGATTAGACATTCCAGCGCCCAATTATGTCACTCGTACACGGCCCCTTCTCGATTGTGGCTTTGTTATCTTTCACAATTTTATAAATTAGGTAGACACGAGTTTTTTTTACTATAATCTCGCTGCTCCACTCCCGAGATGCGAGATTAGACATTCCAGCGCCCAATTATGTCACTCGTACACGGCCCCCTCTCGATTGTAGCTTTGTTATCTGTGGCAATTTTATGAACTAGGTAGGTACAGTTTGTTTTTACAGTAATCCTAATTATCGACTGCTGCAGGATTTATATTAAGAGAGTTGGTAGACAATAATTAGCTCATTGACTCCAGCATATTTTAACTTTCGTTTATGAACTAGACAGATACGAGTTGGTTCTACTTTGCCAGTCCAGACCCGTTCGAGATTTAAGTAAGGATAAAAAGTAAGTATCTCACAGACCCCAGCGTATTTTATTGTACATAAAAAAAATTAATTAGCTTAACGTTACAATAAAGATTTTTGATACAACAACAGCGAAAACTTTGGAAACAGTACTAAACAAGTACAAACGCGTTTTTACTATTGCTCTACAATGAATGCCTTATACATACTACAACTATAATTTTCACAGCTTTATCTTACTTTAAGGTTGATTAAAAATCTTTTCAAATTCAAATTTAAGAAACGAAGTTATTATATCCT
The DNA here is from genome assembly GCA_905404275.2 of Hedya salicella. Lineage (NCBI taxonomy): Eukaryota > Metazoa > Arthropoda > Insecta > Lepidoptera > Tortricidae > Hedya > Hedya salicella. The sequence goes on from FR990100.1 coordinate 5,125,852, forward strand.
GAAGTAACAAACCCACGATACAGCAGTTTTTTTTTATTCAATTTAAAGTACTGTATCTATTCAGTGATTCAATGCCAAATGCAAATCTAATCATCTAAAGATTTTCCCCGCATGCCAACAAGAATTGGAGCCAGCACCACCAGCTACTGCGAAGTTCTAACAGCGAGTTTGGCAACTGCTGGCGATTGGCCAGTCGTCGCGTCGGTCACTAAAGTTGCTCACTGGAATTTACTACTTTATCTTACTGTATACTAGCTATCACAAACTTAAGATATTCATCTCCTTTTTGCCCCCCTAGGTGTGAAGTTTTAGTTTATCTACATTCAACACTTTTTTATCGAAAAAAAAAGCGTATAAATATATAAAAAAGTACACAGCCAAGTTTAATCGTAACTCGTTTTTCTAAAACAGTTTAAAATACTGATAGTTACAGTAGTTTTTTTGACTCTTTTCGATCAGTTCCCTCCAGTCCTTCCTTCTTAATGCAAGTTCCTTAACTTCTTAATACGTCTCGAGTTATCTTTATCTGGCCTGTATAGCTCGTTATTGGCCTTCCTCTTCTTTTCCTTCCCTCAATTATTCCTTTTATTATCCAATGTGTTAGATCGTTGTGTTGTCTTAACACTTTCGCAACCGACGTTTTCGTAGCGCTACGCTTTTAGCCAACAAAATGGGAAAAAACCGTATGTAGCGAAAACTTGCTAAGAGCCAAGCGGTCCCACAGTCGTAATGTGTTAAATGTCCTACCATTTTCCCTTTTCGAGTTTCTAGTGTAGGGCTTCAGGAAGCAGTAAAAACTGACTTAAAACTAAGTATAAGATAAGTGTTTATTCAATCACGGCTAGATTCAATCTCCTTTTCTAATACAAAATGGCAGGTGAGACGGATGATGATTAACTTTTTAACAGCCTGCCTAACTCGTCTCAGAATTGTAGTGTGAAGGCTTATAACCTTCACAGTGTGGCACGTAGCACAAATTCCCTCTATTCTCCACCAAAACCGTTTAGGTACTGGCCGTTATGTCATGATTCACGCTCGTAGCCATAAAGGATTTTAGCGAATTAAAAAAAAAACAGTAACTCCAAATGCAAATCCAATCGGCTAATGATTTACCCGCATGCCACAGGCATTGAATTCAGAAGGCCCGGCCAACTGTGAAGTTGTAACAGCGTGTTTGGAAACTGCCGGCGATTCGAGTTGACTCGTCGGTCAGTAAAGTTGCGTGCGTGCTCGCTGGAACTTTCACTTGCTAGTTACTGACTTATCTTATTGTATAGTTTTAGTTGCCGACAATTCGGTGATGAAATTTGTGAAGCACTTCTCAGTTAAAAGTCTAGCTACTGGGTCAAGCAGGGTATCATATGAAAGGGCTTAACCTGCACATTCTTGAACATTTTTTTTATTTTTTTTATTGTGATTATATTTTGTTTTATTTAGGAAAATGTGAAAAAAATCACCATCCCCTTTATCTCCGAAGTTTACCAAACGAAAATTTTGAAATATTCACAATTGGTATAAATAAACATAAATATTACACGAAAATTATAGCCATGTCTCTAACTAGCCATTTTTTTTTAATTCGCAAAAACCTATTTGAGCAACCCGGTTGCGTTAAGTTTGCACCTGATTGCATGCAATGCTATTAATATCAGGTGCAAACTTAACTCATCCGGTACCGTTGAGTTAAGTTTGCACCTGGTAATAAAGTAAGGGTAAGTGAAAATTTGTACGGAACCCTCGGTGCGTGAGTCCGACTCGCACTTGCCCGTTTTTATTTCTTTAAGATTCTACAAATGTATAATATTGCAATGTTATAAAAATGGAATATCTGTACATTGAAGATATTTCACGATCTATTCGATAAAATCACTGAATGGCAAAAGATTTCTTTGGATTATTATATATTTGTATGTGTCGTTGTGGCTTCATCACGCCAAACCGTGTAAACGGATTTCAACAATTTTTGGTACTCGGGTAGCTGGGCACCTGCAGATGATTATAGGATACTTTTTCCTCGACGGCACTGAAATACAAAAGGGAGTTAGGATTGTTTTCTCTTACGCGAACATAATTGCGGGCACCTTCTACCAATTAATAAAATTTAAAAGACACACTTTTGCAAGCATCCGTACCAACCGTACAAATATTATAAGTTTTTCAACTTTGGACGTGTCACACCGTTCTTCCTACGATGTACTTTCAGAAACGCTAGTGTAAAGTACCCCGTCAGATAAACTTATATACTATTATAAAGTTGTAAAAAATGCATGTCTGTACATTTAAACTAAAAATAATTGTAACGGACTTTTGGAGGTCACTTTTTTATGTTTTTAAATATGTGTCGTTTTGGCTTCATCACGCCAAATCGGTTAAACAAATTTCGACTATTTTTGGTACACGGGTATCTAGGTATCCCCAGATGGTTGTAGGATATTTTTTATCCGACTACACCGAAGAAAATTTCAGGGATGACATATTTTTTTCTTCCGCGAACGAAGTTGTGGGCACCTTCTATAAGTGAAGAATATAAATCAAGAAAAAACTGTGGTCATAACGAACAGAACCCACACTTAAAGCATCAGAACTGGCAGTAACACCACAAAAACTGTGATCATAACGAACAGAACCCACACTTAAAGCATCACAACTGGCAGTAACACCACAAAAACGAGCTTCACCCGACATTTCCTATGCAAAAAGTACAACCAAAGTAACAAACAAGTTAGTAAAAAGGCCAAGTAATCCATTCCAAATTCCGGCGTACATTTTAATCACCGCGCCAACTTTGGAGATCGATTCGCTAAGATTTATTGTTAGGATCGCGCCCCATTGTCAAACTTGTTGTCGACGCCCGGACCCTTTTATGAAATTCGCAAACCATTGTTTTGATCCGGATTTAAAAAAAAGTTTTAAAAAAGTTCCCCTACGGTGACTACACTTAACAAGCACTAGGGAACAAAAGAGGCGACAATAACAGCCTTTGCGTTTCCCGCTATAGGGTTGAAAACTTGCGGTGTGCGGTTTTTGAGATGTGGATTCAGATTGGCGCTTCTAAATAACGAGGTCACGAGTTTTTTGCCTTTTGTCGGTCATTTAAAACTTTCATTAGTGAATTCGCGCGCTAAATTTTTCACTTTAATTTCCTTTGGGTTGTTTAATTAAATCGCTTGTGAATTGCGCTGCACTGAGTGACGCCATGTTGAAATTACCTGTGTGTTAATCGTTGCAGGCCAGTGCACTTATGGCGGAATTTATTTGTTGAGAGTAAAACAGTGCAATGAAGGGTGCATACGTTTTTTCAGAAGCTCATATTTAAGGAATCAATTTAAAATGTTTTAATTAAAATACAGGACTTAGCAACCAGTGACATTATATCAACTTCCTGTCCATAATACTGCCACGGGAAATATTATCAGCTGCATGTAGAAAATACGTAAACCATAATATTAACACAGAACACACACATCCACGGGCACGCTTCTTCTAATATTTGAGAATGTCACATGTATTTTTGTTCTGTCATAGTGTCCTTATACTCGCTTTTATGTAATTTGTGCCACTAAATTGTACTCATGTAAACATCTGTTACTGGCTTTTGTTGTAGTGTTTATTGAATTATGTTTCATGTTTTGTATTGCTTTTGATGCCCCAAATAAATAAATAAATAATTAAATTAATGTCCCACTTTTTATGTATTTCCCAAAATCGATTTCATAATATAGTTATGATGGTTTTAAAAGTGCTGCCGGCATTAATAAATATATGTTAATTAAAGTTTTAGCCGGAAAAAGATAAAAAACTGAGCTGTGTAGCAAAAGTAAGTCGTTTGACAGTTTTAAGGGAATATGAGAAAAGGAATTCCTCCACTTTACTCTTTATTGATTTTTTCTACTCGTGCACTATAATATGTGAATAAGAACTTCGCGAATCATATTCAAATGGCATAATTTTTATATTGGAACATCACTCTTTACTCTATGGTTTATATTATATGCCACTGAATTATAATGAAATATTATACAACTCCGCGCAGCACTATAATTAACTTCAAAAAAAGAGCTCAGTGTTTTTGCAATTATTTTTTAGCTGTGTTTCATTTATTGTGATTTATGGGGTACTCATAGAAAAAGTATTGTATACAATAGTTATATATAATTAGCTTTTTAAGTCTCGTACCTTAATAAGGCCACTCAGCAAGATTCGTGGCCTAATCGCGGCAAAAGAAAAAGCATACATTATATTTCATTTCATTTATTCAACATTACAGGTCATGCTTATCACAGGAGATGTTAATTGTAGGCAGTAGATACATGACACCCTGATAGGGCGTATAATGTTAGTTCTTAGGTACTAAACAATTGTCTTATTCTATGACGAGGCCATTCATGCATATCGGTATTAAATAATTATTACCAATACAATATATGTCAAAACGATGCATTAAATACTATACTACTATTTATATAACGATTACATTAAATACTATTATCTACACTGAAACTAAATTTCAAACATAAATAAGATCTTATTTCATCACGATCTGCGTCCTTGTAATCAACTGTTACAACCTAATAGAACGTAAAAAAATTGGTCCGAAGACAATGTGTTATTTACTTCACTAGGGCTCAAATTATCCCGCGGGCAGAAATGCGGTCACAGGGCGCATATCAGGCTTTTGGAAACGTTTTCCCGGACGGGAACTTTTAATTGCAGCTCACGTCCCCGGGCTGGAGATTACTAGATCAAAAAAAAAACAAATATTTCACAGACTTTTTAAATATGCTGGTATAATTCCGCTTCTGCTACAGGATATCTCAAAAGCAAATTCGTTTTACAAACTCCCGGTCCAGGCTGTGAACTACGTTCCACCCTAATTCTCAAACTTTCAATTCCTTCGCACCATAACGGTCTCATGTGAATTCTTTTCGCCGTTCAGGCAAGCCGTCTCTGGAATTCGCTCCCTCTTTCTATCAGACAAGCCCCAAGCAAGGTAGTTTTCAAGCGGATGCTACGTAGGCATCTGCTGAAACAAGAATTCGAGTAGTGTCCGTTTTCCATGCAGTAGCTGGTATATATTATGAATTTATTATTTATATGTTATATATATATTATATCATTAATATAGTATTAGTTATAAGTAATTATATATGCATTATTTGCTTGTGTATCCTAACACTCTAAGTACTGAATGATTTTTCCCACTGCACCATTTTCATGCATCTCTGTTTGGCCCTATGATTGACTGGTGGAGAATGCCTTGTGGCATTAAGTCCACCATTTGTACTTACTTTTGTTTTGTACAAAATAAACGTAAGATATATAACTAGACGTCACTCTTCGAATGTGTCTGGTGGATTTTTGTTACTTTATTTATAGTATACTATTAAGCTGATATAATTTTATAGAATATTCAAATGTGTAGAACAATCATTATTACAAACGGACAGTGCTTACACAGCCGCCATATTTACAACTAAATGAAACTTGTATCAAAACAGATACATTTCACCCCAAGGGTTACATTATACATATAATTAGTATACGGGCCGACAAATTTCCATATGGGCCAGTTTTTCTGCTGCATAAGTTGTCCAATTTGTAACTCGATCCTCGTCAGGCGCCCGACAGATTGAGCCTGCGGGAGCCGCGATGGATCAAACCTAACATACACTATCACGTCAAGTTGCGAATATACCAATACGGCATACATGCTGACCTATTAGTACTACAGGATTTCTTATTTTTTATTTACTGATGGGTATCTATTATTAACACGCTTTTATTAGGTCGACCTGTATGTAACTAACTATGTAATGGAATCTAATGTAACTAATTTAACCATCTTCCAAGGATCGTAGCGTCATGAAAATTGGCAGCTGTATGTAGTTCTGATGACAATACAATAATATGGTACTGTCGAACTGATCTGATGATGGAGCCGGAAGATATGAACTGGAACTTCATGATGGAACATCGTATCATAGCTGTGTTTGGATTTCTTGTAAAGCGTGTTTTTCTAGTGTTTTTTAAACTATTAATTTATTTGTTCTGGTACCAAATGTATAGTAATTTCTTTATGTAATTGTGTACTTATTATTATTGTATTATAATTATTATTTTTGTAAGTAACGATCACATTCCGAATAGTATTATAAGTGACATGTATTTGTAATTGTAAGAAATTTTTAATGGTGTGATAAATAAAACTAAACTAAACTACGAAATACTACAGACGGAGATTCATCTGCTTGGTAGTTTTGACGTGATGAAGCCACAACGAGACAAGCAAACATACAAAAATACTAAGAAAAAATCGTATTCAGAAACCTATACATAGTCCGTTTCAGTTTTTTTTTTTTAATTAGCTTATTGAAGTCTGTACATTGGTACAGAAATTTAATTTTTACAACTTTATAATAGTATAGAAGATATTTTACAAAGCTGTGTAATCCCCTCTTGGAAGTTCAGTAAAATTATAGGCCGGTTATTAACCGCTCATCTATACTTTCAAGATTGTCATTTGCCGTGATTATTTTATTACAGGAATATTGCCGATTTTATCCGGCAGTAGCTGTATCCTGTGTGCTGCTGTACTTACTTACCGTAAACCATATTCGTAGCTCCTTGCACCGCGATCCCTCATATAATGGCGGCCGCGGAACAAATACCTGTCTTGTTTATACAAGCGTACTTTGATCACTAGGTACTTCAACTTCAAATAGGCAAAACTACCTATTTAGATATAACGCTACCGCGAGTCAGGGGTACAATTCCCGGGCGGGTCGGCTAATATTAATGGTCATTTAAGTGTAAGAAGTTAGACATGGCAACCGTCGCAAGATAATTTGTTACGGCTACATTTGGAAATATACTACATTTGTTTGCCCACGATTCCCAAGTGGCCATTTTTTCTTATCTTCAGAAACACGTGCCTATTTTTGCAAGTACAATGTTGTCGTTTTGTTATTTATAGTAGGACATTGGTAAATTAAACAAACGACTATACTTATAAGCTTATTCGTAAATTATATTAAAATCAGTTATCGTTATCGTGTGACAATACACGTATCATTTTCATACTGGATTTGAACCAGTGCCTTGTTCCTTGCCGGGGCGCAAGCTCAAACTGAGCTACAGAATCCAGTAAGCTTGTCTTGAAATTTTGACACTATTTGTTTCACATTTTGCTGTAGCAATTCTACTCCTTTAAAAGTTTTTTTGTAGTCAATAAAATACCGAAAAAAAAGTAAAATAAAAACGTAGGTGTAATAATCGACTTCCGTCTGGTTTGGATGTGTCGCTGTTTGCGAGAAAAAAGAAGGTTAAATCAAAACACACAAATTTTAGGACTAAACACTCTCTAGTCAAAGCAAATATATACAAAGTTGGGGCTCTGAAAAGCCCTAGTTCGTACATAATCACTCCATCCCAGACAAAGAAGTCTCCGACCCGAACTGAAACAATTCTAGTTGGGACATGTCGAAACTCATAAATTAAAGTTTGCAAGTGCAAATTAGTGTCAGGCCGGTCCCTTTTGCATAGTCGTCCTGGACGCTATGGCCGGGGCAGATGGGCCGAATTAATCAAGGTCGCAGACTCGTAGGCGGCTAGCGAGGCCCCAAGATAGGCGAGATAATCTAGGGCAAACGTGCCCGAACGTGGACATACATACATACAATCTGAGAATAGGTAAGTACACATACGCATATTCCCACACACACACTCTCCATACCTTCCTTTAACCTTATCCATTTTGTTAATTATTTATATCAGAGCAAAAAATGTCTTATGTCTTCTTTGTCCTAGAATAGAACCTTAGGGCATGCGCACTCTAGAATGTAGAACCTCTAGGTTCTTATTTTGTGCAAATAGATTGACGAACATAATGTCATTATCATGCACATGGCCTACATTTGGGATACCCTGTCAGCGTCAGACCAATTTTCATTAACTTTTCAGCACCAATAGACTGAGTACTACCAAGAAAGTGGGGGTGGTTGAGACGTTTATAGACCCTTAAATGATATTAAGTAGTACACTCGTATAGACCCATTTTAAACGAGTTCTTATGCTATGTATACATTATTATGTCTTGTCTGAGCCTTCAGCTTTTTCGGACACATTATAAAGCCTCCAACGCATGATCTAGAGAAGCACGGGGAGTGCACCGAGGAATTGTTCAGATTAATCCCTGCCGCATCTTTCCCTCATCCTCCTTCGCGACACTATTTCTATCCTCGCCAATTAAATGGTTGACAGTCTGCAACAGTGCATTTGGTAGAAATTATCTGCCTCGCACGATAGTGGAATAAATTGTCATCGGCAGTATTTCCGGACCAATGCAACCTTCACGCTTTCAAGAAAAGAGTGTACTCCCACCTGAAAGGCGAGCAACGCCTTGAGACTCCTCTGTTGCAGGGTGTCTATAGGCGGCGGTGATCGGTTACCATCTGGTGAAAAAAAGGCAAAAAAAGCAGATCATTTCAGGCCAAATGTATGGCAGCTGGGCTCAAGGTAGGACACCTACAAGATGGTTTTACTGTATAAAGAAGGCGGTTGACTGTAATATGCATCGCACAGTATAGACGGCTTACGACGTGTACTGCGAATTCGTTTTAGCGTCAACCCGGCGGAGATGACCAGTTCATGGTTCTTTTTTTCCCGTTAGCAGATTTTCTTTTTCCCTTTTTCTTTGTCTCTATCTCCCACGCCACAAGTCAGGTTAAACCGGCTTCTACTTCTACTTAAACGAAACCACGGATGGCATTCCCGTTCGTGGGTTTCCTTTCCCTCCATCGTGTCTGATTACTAGTAAATAGGTATATTTAGAGCTGGGCATGCCTAGCCCCTCAATATTAGGTTCTGGAAAAACTACCGCTTTCCCAGCAAACCTCATCACATCCTAAATCAATCTTACAAGTAACCTACACTATCGTGTGCCCTTGCAAGCTTGTCCGGCCAACAATCATAATTTCGTAGGTCTGCACTGAGGCTGATTACTTGTAAAAAGGTCTAGCAAGGCCCCAGTTCAAAATTAGGTCCTAAAAAAGGCGACAAAACTCATTGAAGATATAATTGTAATCCTTAATAATGAAAGAACGAGAGAGAGGCAGAAGAGCCATGATTTAAATAGAAAATCGCTTTCTTCCCGGCCCACATCTCAAGACATTTACTCAGTTAAGGCGCCCTTAAACACGCGTCCGAACAGCCCGGGACACTAATTGACACGTTACATGTTCCGCCAATTAGATAGCTTGCATATTCACGTGCTTGCTCAAAACAAGATCGAATTGTCTTTGTGTTTCTGCTCCTGAAAGGACCAGGGCATGTTTTTCTTTACTACCATTTACTAAGAATGTACTAAAGTCTGAATGCTTTGGCTTGTTTCGTCTGAATTTCGTCGTGACTTCGTCCGCCTTAGATTCGTTTATCGCGGATAAATGGTATTTTTCCGGAATAAAAAGTAGCTTATGTGTTTCCCCAAAACTCGATATTTTATTAATTTAAATGTGAAGCATATTACCAAGATTACAAGTTCGTAGGGTAAAAAAATATTTACTGTCCATACAAAATATCATCCTCTTCTTCGTCGCTAAAAGCACACTAAAAGTAAAAGGGATGAAATTTGACATAAATTATAGCATATGTCCTATCCTGTCATAAATTATAGCATATATATAAGAAATAAATAAATAAATAACGTCAGCCATTATATTTTTTACATGTAAGCCTGTATAAATTGATGAGATATTTTCAAGCCAAAATCCTGAAGTTAGCAGAGCTCGAGGATTTTAGTTAACTTCAAGGAAACCCTGCACTGATTTTAAAAACTTTCATATTATTAATTCATTACATAAAGATACCACAAGGCTATCAAGAGTAAAAAATACTTAATATATTTGTTTCCCTGTACATAGTCCATATTTCCAGTTTCTAAATTGTCCATGTCGTCGCAAAGCCTCATTTTATTATAAGTATGCTCTTAAAAACAACAAAGAGCATGTCGGACCATGCTCAGTTTAAGATTCCGCAGTTGTTCATACAAAAAAATGCAATTCAGATGAAAAAATACGATATGAAAAAGTGTAGCAAAAGATCCAAGATGGTCGTAAATAAAGAATTTATTACTATTTTTATAAAAAAGCGTATCTCAACGGCATCCGGCTAAGATGTAATAAAAGAGAGGGTTATGACTGTTTTCTCTTCTGCAAACGAAATTGCGGGCATCTTCTAGTCTATACTATTATAAAGCTGTAAAAATGAAATGTCTGTACATTAAAGATAAATATTTTACAAAATATATTGTGTTGTACTATTTGGAAGTCACTCAATCAAAAAATATATTCATCAAGCCACGTCGGTTAAGCAGATTTCCACTTTTTTTCGTACACAGGTAGCTAGGTATCCACAGATGGTTATAAGATACTTTTTACCCGACTTCACTGTGAACAAAAAGGGGGTTATGATTTTATTCTCTTCCGCGAACGAAGTTCGAAGTTCTACGGAAGAAGGTGCCCACCTTCTAGTGTAGAAATAAAAAGCTTCAAAGATGCGAGAAAAAGGGATTGAAAACGAAAATAACAGCACAAAATACCTATTTGCTACGGAATCCTCGTTTACGAGTACACATTAAAGTAATTTCGTATTGTAATTCAGGACGGCATACCGCTCTTTAGAATTTGATACCACTCGAACCTCTCGTGGAAATGTTATTTTGAGAATTTTTCTTTGTACAACTCGTATGGTACCTAAGTAGACACAGAACATTATTTTAGGGTTTTACTAGAGCTTACAAGATCTTTGCATTTTAACGAGGAGTCGGTTAAAATGCTAAAATGCAAAGATTTTGTAACAAGTAGTGACAAAATTTGAAGACAAGTTGACTGGGCTCTGTAACTCGATTGGCTGAGCGTGCGCTCCGGCAAGGCACAAGGCACTGGTTGAAATCCGGTCGGAGTCTTGATTTTCTTTTCATTATTTGGTTCTTTGTATTCCAAAAATATAGATTCTTAGTGAAGAAATTCACTTTAAAAATCACGAACATCGTCATGGTAGAAAAACATCAAGACTTTCGTAAAACATCAATGTTTTGCTAGAGCTATCTATACTATAAAAAAGTTGTAAAAAAATTAAATGTCTGTACATTGAAGATACTTTCTAATAACTAAGTGATACGGACTATTTGAAAGATTTTGTACGTGCCGTTGTGGCTTCATCAATATTTAGCGCTTTGGATGCTACAGATTATTTCATGCTGATTATACGAAATTCTAAGTTCTTTTTGTTTCACACCTTTAACTGATTCTTATAAGTATATGTGATCCAAGCAAGGAATTCAATCTAACATGCAACAAATATTACTTATTTTTAGATAGACACATAAATAAATAAGTAATTTAAGCACGAAGTTACTTACATACATTTTTACATATATTTGTTAAAACAAAGAAACGTAATAAGTAAACGAATTATTACGTCAAAGCTTTTTTATTTAAATAAATGTGATCCAAGCAAAAGACTTATATTATAGCGCAAGTATTGCTTACCTATTTCTAAAAAGTAAATAAGTAATGAACAAAGTATCATATATATCAGTACAAACATTTCCTAAAACAAAGAAACGTATACGAATTCAGCCGACAAAGTTTTAACTCAAAAACTAAGCAACTACAGTATAAAACACGTTTCAGGCACTAGAAAAATAAAAACGTTCATCCTTTGACTAGTACTTTGCTGCACATACTAAGCCGCGATCGCGTCAGCCGTTGCTGAAGTTTTTCCACATGAAACGACCTTAAAAAACGCAATAGCAAACTAAATTGCAACACAACTGTGTTGCAACTGTAGAGCAACTGCTCTAGAGCTGGAGAGCACGTTTCGTCTTTCAATTGCTGCTGTAACATTCACAAAATATGCATCAGCGTCGAAGGCAGCAGTTACGGACGCATTCCTACTATAATATTATCCCTTTTTTGGGTTCCGTACCAAAAAGGTAAAAAAGGAACCCTTATGGCGCGACTCTTTCTGTCTCTCCGGCTGCTAAAGCACCATATCTCAAGAACTACTTTTGCGATCTATTCGAAAATAAGAATAGTTAATAAAGTGGCTAGCCCAAGTATTTGCACATACACAACACAACAAAATTAAATTAAACTATTTTTATTTTGTATAAGAAACGACCAATATGCGAGGGGCCAAAAATTCATAGTCTAGCTAGGTCGAATGGGTTAATTGGGGTATCATATGATAGAGCTTAATTTGTACATTCTTAAGCATTTTTGTTTGTTTATCGTGGATAACAACATTTTGATTTATAAAGGAAAAAGTGAAAAAAATACCATTCCTTTCCCCCTTAATCTTCGAAGTTTACCAAGCAAATATTTTTAAATTTTCTCAATTTGTATAAATAAACATAAATATTACATGAAATTTATAACTTTTGCTCTAACTAGCTTATTTTTTTAATTAAAAGAAATCCTATTTGAATACCCTGGTTGCGTTAAGTCTGCACCTCATTTGTATGCAACGTTTGCAAATTTGCACCTTATATATATATATATATATATATAAGGTGAAAATTTAACTTAACTGGAACCGGGTAATAATGTTAGGGTGAGTTAAAAGTTTGTACGGAACCCGTGGTGCGTGAGTCAATCTCGCACTTGGCCGGGTTTATTTTTAACGTTGGAGAAATGCGTTTTATGCATCCCGCATAAGTCGGGGGACCAAAGCGGGTATGACGGACTAACCGAGGCTGATGCGTTGTATTATCGTCTAAAACTACCGCGGGATCGCTTTAAGCATTCGACCACGTACATTATAATATCACCCCTACCTAGACAAGTATAAACTATTATATTTTTAGGGTTCCGTGCCACAAAAGGAAAAACAGAACCCAAATACTTGATCACTTTGTACCTGTGCCTCGCTCCGAATGTGGCTAGTTCAAAAGGAAATAATTAAAAAAAAATGCTGTCCGTCTGTCTGTCAAGATAGTTATACTAGGGACGAACTGATGGCGGTCGAGTGCGATATTTAAGAATGACACAGTACATCAACACAGGATGCTAGTCATACATTGTTGCTAACTATTGCATTTCGATGTAATGTTAAGGCGTATAAATATATGTTCACTTGACTTTCATGTAAGACCTAACATATTTCCAGCAGAAATATTTAGATTACACTAGGTTAATGGATTATAATAAAATTCCTTTGCCTTTCTGCGAAATTGTGTCTTGGTTAGATGTGACAATAAATTGTGCTCACATGCGCATATTGTCATGCAGTTTCCACAAAAAATACGCATGCAAATACAACAAACCACCACCAGACAGTACAATTCTCGACACGTATTTCGACTCTCTACGAGGCATCATCAGGAGATGCAGACATTAGCGGTCCGGGGTCCACCGGAGAAGACAAATATAAGTGTTTTGTTTCGGAAACTGCATGAAAATATGCGCATGTCAGCACAATTTACTGTCACATCTAAGATACTATTCATGAACCTATAAAGAAACCATAATTCATTAATCTAATATGGAATTTCGCAAAGTAACGCCAGAATCTATCAATTATGTATTTTACATTAGCGGTTACTCATGTCATAAAAGTTGAGCTCAGCGGCAGATAATGCTCGACATTTTTCGGTCCATTCCGAAACATGCCAAACATTATTTAGCTTTACGCACTGATGGTAACCAAATTTTATACTACATGAACATGAAAACATTAAAGCAACTTTTCATTCATTTCGAGATTGTGAGCCGTTTTGATTTATTTTGTTTCAACGATTACTTTATTGTATCAATACGTCATTATCAAACGTTTTTAGGGTTCTGTACAAAAAAGGTACAAAAGGAAGCCTTATGGTGCGACTGTGTCTGTCTGCCTGTCTATGTCTGTCTGTCTGTCCGACTATTATTTTTTTATACGATGATAGACGGGCATTTGACCGCAATCTCACCTGTTGTTAAGTGACGATACTTCTGAGTTCAGAAAGGATGTGGTGCGTTCTTTCTGTCTTGCCTTAAATGAACATAACGACAGACAAGAGCAGCTTATCCTCATGTGTAAATGAATTAGACTGTACACAGGCTATGTAAATGTAGACACTTCCAACAGTCTTGGATTTACCTAGACAGGTAAATAAATTAGGCTACGTCGGTCTCGAGGGTTGGCAGACTTATTATCATTCCGGGTAGAGGACTGCTTATACAAGTCGCGGTACGCGGGTTGTTGCGAAACACCTCATGCGTTTTTTTAAAGCTTATTTACGTTCTTGTAAATTCTTTGAGATTATAACCACTACACATGGTAAGTCGTATCCTTACCAAACAATTTTTTCATGCACCTGTGCGCCTACCATGAGTTCGGCGCGAACGACTATCAAGCGCTCGATGACGGTCTATCTCTTTCGCACTATTAGCGCGTGCAAGAAAGGTGCACTCACTCTCGATACGAGATACCCGCTAGCGCCCATCGTAAACTCAGCTTATGGTAGGCACACTGTAGCGGGCGGCGAGGTGAACGCGTAGAGCACACTACGGAAATATTGTTTTCTACAAAAGCACACAATAAAAATATCACCTCCAAACGAAACACACACACACACACAATTTAGCATATAATCGAACCTGTTACAATCTATACTATTACAATACAATAAAACAATTCTTTATTGCACACCAACAACGGAAACAGTACAATAGAGTCTTAACATAAAATTCGGTAGACAATAGGCGGTCTTATCGCTGACGAGCGATCTCTCCCAGACAACCCTTGGGTTGGGGATATATACTATTATAAAGTTTTAAAAATGAAATGTCTCTAGATTGAAGACATTTCCAAAAGAATAATTGTAACTGACTATTTGGAGGTCATTGAATCGAAAAATATTTTTATTTGATGTTTTGCATGTTTTTTTGTGTCGTTGTGGCTTCATTACGCCAACTCGGCTAAACGGATTTCAACTATTTTTGTTACACGAGTAGCTGGGTATTTTCAGATGGTTATAGGATACTTTTTACCCGACTACGCTATCGAAAAAAACAGGGTTTATGACTTTTTCTCCTCCACGAACGAAGTTGAGGGCGCATTCTGGTTTGTCATAATTAGACAGAGGGGAATGCGTCTGTATGCCATCTCCGCAGTTTAGTTCGAAGTGCTGGGTCCGGCCACGATCTCGCGACCGGCGGCGGCGCGGCAAACGAATTCCTAATACATTGCGTGTGAAACTAACTAACTGCTGTGCGGGGAGCGCATCGACCGCGCAATGAAGAGAGAATTCGCTCGCCGCGCCGCTAGTCATGCGTTGTCGTGGCCGAACCATTGTAGAGGAAACGGTGTGACGATAAACACGACAAACATCCTTTTATCGGCTGTAGTTGATGACGTGACAAAGGGCACGGAATAAATAATAGTTCAAGTGCGAACCAGAAAGACAGCTGCTAGTCTTAACTGCTTAACTGAGTCTGTCGGAGGTATGGGATCGGTACGGGAGGGGTGACAAGTGACGTGACATGACGTTTCCTATCTCGGTATACACGTATACGGCACTTGTCACTCCTTCCATACGTCAGAAACAGACTCAGTTATGCGTTACGCCTGTAATAAGCTCGTGTCGCAAGACAAGAATGTCAGCTTCTTACGCACGATGCGCGTCAATGTATACCAACTTTCTCAAGACGAAGACCACTATTAGGTATTTTACGTCACACCTAGCCAGAATGTGAGTTTTACTGCACGCTATGCGTACGGTAAAACTCGCATTATGGCCAGGCGAAGACGTAAAATTGTATTACCACGGGCAGTAAAAAAAAAACGCTCTATCGCATATTTATTTACAAGGCTCGCCTGCGGCTCGGGTCACAAATACCTGCGATTTCGGGTTTTCTTAATTTTAGAGCCCTTGGTAAGTAACGTACTATTTTGTGACGCCTGCTAAAACTTACTCCCATGACGACGGGGTTTGGTAAATTGGTGTACTACTTGTCGATTATATTTAATGTGTGTTAAGGTACAAAAGTAGACCGATTTCTTGGCCGACCGTACACAAACGATATAAGCACGAAACTATAACACCGTAGATAAATCAACTAACAGCCAACTCCCATCGATGCGTTACGAACAAAAAGTAAACATTTCTTATACATTTATTATTGAAGTTTTTTAGTTCCCTGTGGGTAAAACGAAACTCCGAACTCGTATCCCTCGGAGGGTATTTCGGCGAGCATCAATCTAATACCATATTTGACAGATAAGTTCTTGTATCATATTTCTTCTGCGCATTTGGGATTCGGCGGTGGTGTCGATGTCACGGCTTTACGTGGAAGAAGTCGTTTTTATGTCTGTAAAAAGAATCACAGTTCATATTACGCTTATTTAAAAGAAATTACATTTGCAATACCTATTATTTTTGACGTGATAACGGCCGGCTGCACGCGCGAAAAACCATGACTCATTGTCAGTGTCACGTTCCGCCTGAGCCGAGCGTGCAAGCGAGAGCGCGGAACAAGCGATAGAGAGGCACGATCGGCCTATGCGTTCGGCTGGTGAATTCATAAAAGTATGCAATTTTTCATCTATGTTTTCTTATAACGCTATCACGTGAAATGATCGTCCGTAATCCGACTATATAGACAACCAATTTTTTCTGAAAGTACTTAAGATGGAACCCACTTCAGAGAATCGATAATACTGGGCTGATATTTTGCTTATTAGACTGTGAATAAAGCAATTAAGAACTAACCTTTAAACCAATTACTCGTAATTTAGTAAAAAATATCTCATTATAATCAGATTTTTAATAAGTACCGTTTTATATGGAGCACAGTGATAAATAAGAACCACGCATTGTTTTAAAAACATAATATATTTTTAAGATAGGCTAAGTACTAATATCGTAATAGTTAAAAATTAGAACCTGGACGACCGAGCTTTGCTCGAAACCAATCTTAATTCTAAACAGACTTGGAAAGCAATACTCTGCCTACATACCAAAGTTCATCCAAATCGTTAGAAAGAATTGTTCCTTTAAAGTTATAATAGGATTTAATTTTTAATTTGATTAGTAATAAAGTGATAATAATAATAGGATTTAGAAAAAAATACTGACTGTTGAGTTTTTTTCGGCTTTCTTTTATAAGTAAATATTACGGGACAATTGTAAGACACTGGTTTTCCCTCGGGAAATGCCGGTAGACTCAGACTTGTAAAAGTGGCCTCAAAGAATTCCTAATAACTAATTAATCATCTCTACGCCAAAGATCATCATTAATTATTATTTCTGTGAAAATTTCAAGCGTGTAGACAACGTTCTACCAACATTATTTACCGTTCAAAAGTTAGAGCCATATAACAGACGGATAGACGACAGACAGCGGAAGGTTCTATTTATACCCTTTGCGTACGGAACCCTAAAAAAGCTTAAAGTTTTTACAAAATGTAAATATCATATGTTATCCTACTTCCAAAACTCCGGCATCCATTTTGCTTTTATTTCGAAGCACGTCAGTTTTCAGCGATTCCGCCTTTCGCAAATCCCCATCCTCGGCAAACATCGAACGCAACACAAAACATGATTATTTCTCGAATTTATTGGATCAAATTCACTCACAATTTTATTGAGTCCTTCGGCGCTGGTAATATACAAACAATTATGAGAGCGTCGGTACTCGGGACAATTTGTACATTTCAACGGTTGAGGCAATTTCCGACCGAATGCGAAATAAGAGAATCAGAAAAAACACGTTTCTCTGCCGCGGGGCGAGCGCACTGGAAGCGACGAGTCGTAGGTATTTTATTAAATGTTTAATCGGAAGGAGTTTTTAATCAGTGTAAATAAATGCAGGCTTAGAATATCTATTTCACCATCAAAAGCGGATATCATATTTTTTCGAGGATTGAGTCGGGATCGAAATATTATTTTGGATTAGAAAAACCAAAAAAACAATTTAAAATAAAAAAGGAACCGACTTCAAAATAAAGTAAAAAGCCAACAATGATCTTTTATGTACAGTACGGATCACATTTGAATCACCTTTTGAATTCGGTGCCAAACCATTAATTTATTACTATTAACACAAATGACACGCAAGAACCGCGGCGGCGAGTTAGTGAGTTAGTTATTACCTAAATTTAGTTATAGTAATTCGTATTTTTGTTGGATAAAGGACTTTACTTCAGGTTTGGCACCGTCTTCAAAAGGTTATTCACATGTGATCCGTACTGTACATAAAAGATCATTTTTGGCTTTTTAGTTTATTTTGAAGTCGGTTCTTTTTTTATGTTAAAATATTTTTTTTGCTTTTTAGTGATGGATTTTAGTTATGTCAAGTATTTTTAGAGCTCAAAATGGTAAGATTGAGGAGGCCCTATTGTAAATAAATAAGAACAATTGTAGATAAGACTATTGTAAATAAAATCTAAATTATAAGAATTGGCTAGGTCAAAATGGTTAAGTCCAGTAGCTTGCTGGTTAAAAAGAATACGACTAACAGTCTCAACTGACCCATAATATTTAAAGAATTATCTCGCAACTCAAATTGGCGTAGAATCTCGAGTGATGTTGAGACGGAATATTTCCGTCTCTGATGGACTAGTGAATGGAACTATGGGCATATAAAAAAAAAATGGCCGGCCCTAAGACGAGATCAGCTGGAAAACGGGGAGCTCCCGGAAGCTGTGTACGTAAAAACACGTACGTAAAAATTTGACGATGAAACTGATAGTGACGGTTGCATACCCATACCTCCATCATGTACTAACGTTTCAAGTGACAAGGGGATACGGAGATGTGGAGCCTCGTATGTTACCTTTAATATTAAGTTGGGCTGTTACTGTTCATAAGCTACAAGGTACCACCCTCGAGAAAGCTGTGATAGACCCTGATAAAAAGAATTTCGCTAAAGGGCAAATATATGTTGCACTAAGCCGTGTCAAAACTTTGGAAGGTAACTTTTGTTAGATTTGGACGCCAACAAATTATTAAATCGACCAGATGATGAGAGATCGTTAAGGGAAATAACAAGACTACGAAATCTGCCTTCTGACGATCGAAGCCACACATAATACACGACTTTTATGACTTCTACGATTTTTATACGGCACTTACAGCCATATTGCATTCTAATGTCAATTGCTCACGACCTTTAGCTGAACGTTGCTATTTCAAAATCAGGGCCGTTAACCGTTGAGGAGTTCTCTGGTTCTCCACTTTGCTACCCTGATCTTAACCAATTTCTGCCTTTAAGCAAAATATGAAAAATAATTATATTGCGATTAGTGAATTAAATAACATTGGTTGAGCCCTAATTAGTGATTTTCCAGTGTAAATGCTTGTTCTACTTTAATAAACACCAAAATCGCCATAGATGTGCCCATAATATTTAAAAATCCCTTCGATCCTAATCGATCTCATCATCAGATCTTCACCAAACTTTTATGGGATCAACTTGGAGATTCCTACTCTTAACCGAAAAAATAATTTTCTAAATCGACTTGCGATCCGCGAATTAAATAACACTGGTAGAGCCCTGTGTGGTAACTGATGGCTTGTGTCTTCATCATCGGTTTCTCTTCACCAAATGGTGATTTTCAAATGTAAATGCTTAAACTACTGTAACAAATACCGAAATCGCCATAGATGTTCTCATAATATTCAAGGAATGCCTTCGATTCCTCATGGATCCCGGCATCAGATCTTCACTAAAATTTTATGGGACTAATTTGGATATACCAACTCAAGAACAAAAAAATAATTTCCCAAATCGTCGTGTAAATGACGGAGTTCTGAGGTAACAAACATAAAAAAAAAATAATTTAAAAAAATACAACTGAATTGAGAACCCCCCTTCTTTTTTTGAAGTCGGTTAAAAATGGTCACAATTTCATTTTTATTAAATTTCATTATTATTTGTAGAGGTGAAAAATATATATTATTTGTATATTAGATAAGCGCAGTTTTTCGGCAATAACTCAAATATGGTGTACTTGAATGTAGTAAAAATAATTTTTTTCATTATTTATTAAGAGTTGCCTTTGTATTTTTTTTTTCATTTTTTTGACGTTAATAGATATGATATAAAAGATAAAGGACGAACACAATTTTGAAATGTCTTAAGAATGATTACCTGTTGGTTCTCCTAAAATAAACATATAAATAAAAGTTGGTTTAGCCAAATGACAATTTAGCAGCCTTAAAACATAGTATTATTTACATTCCTGTTTAACTACGCACCTTATCCTTTTTGTGAATCATTTACAGTTCACTCAAATCAATGCTCAATAAATATATCGCGACAAAATCGCCCGACAGCGATCCGCGCACAAAAGACCCATCCAGCTCCACCAAATCTGTACGTAATTGTTTAAAATGCGGCGACCGCCCGCCAGATGTCACCGCAAAAAATATACAATAAGAACGGGGAAAATATACAATAACCGGTTTTATATGTTGGGATATATGCGGCTAATCTTTCCCTGCGTAATAATGTCGCGATAAGCGAGTGATATAAGTTATGGACATTTGGCGCTGTGATATTAAGTGCCTATTAAGTGCGTTTGCTGGAGATGTTAAGGATAGACTACGCTTTCCTGAGCACAAGTAATCATTTTAACGATAAAAAAAACCAGCCAAGTCCGAATCGGACTCACACACCGATGGTTCCGTACAATATGCGCTACAAATGGCAGTATCTATGAAAAGCCAGTGTTAGTAGAGCCCTACTCCTAAGCAAAATGTATGCGGTGCTCTATCAGTTTATATTGGTTACTGCTATAGAAAGACAAACATAAAATTATACCTCATATATTCTTCTGTTTCCGCGATTATTACTCATTGAAATAAAATAATTTAACGGATTATCGCGAATATTATCTCATTTTAGTTCCCGACTCTATGCATAGTAAAATTAAATTCACTATGGAGTTGGAAAATCAAAATTCACTTGCACTCTTAGATGTGCTAGTAACTAGAGGTCCTAACAATGACATAGGTCATACTGTATATAGGAAACCTACGCATACTGGCAAATCTCACCACCATCCCAGTCAACTTGCTACAGTGGGTAAATCTTTGTTTCAGCAGAGAGCAGAGCAGAGAGCAGAGAGAGAAGGGTATCTGCGACGGTCAACATCTGACTGCTGAGTTGCAGAATTTCAAACGTGCGCTTCGAGCCAACGAGCTCCAGATATCACGTTCCAAGCAGAATCCCATTATGAAGAAACCAACAGTCGAGCGTGAAGCTGCCGTATTACCATATGTGAAAGGGGTCACAGACAAGATCGGAAACATCTTGAAGCGTGCTTCTATAAAAACATATTTCAAGCCAATGAAGAAGGTGTCTCAATACCTTAGACCCGTGAAGAGTAGCACCCCTTTGCAGAGTGCAGGCATTTATAAGCTGGACTGCGAGTGTGGTCTTTCATACATTAGTCAAACGAAACGCAGTGTATCAACCCGGGTGAAGGAGCACATAGCAGATGTCAAGCACCGTCGGTGTAATAGGTCTGCAGTCTGTGAACATGTCATTGACAAACCAAACCACTCAGTTAAGTTTGATAAACCTTCTATCCTTGCCAAAGAAAAAAGATATTTTGCCAGAATGCTACGCGAGGCTATTGAGAATAAAAAGCATCCTAATTTCAATAGAGAGCATGGATTATTGTCGCTACCACCACCTTTATTTGTTTTTTCAAAAATGGGTAGTTTGCACAAATTGTAACTTTGACAGAGGTAAATACATCTTTTCTCAGTCCACCCGTGACCATAGAAAGCTGAAAAGCTTCCGAAACGTCGGGAACTAAAATGAGATAATATAAGCGATATAATCCGTTAAATTGTTTTATTTCAATAAAATTATACCTTTTTTAGTATTTGTTGTTATAACGGCAACAGAAATACATCATCTGTGAAAACTTCATCCGTCTAGCTAGCACGGTGCATGAGATACAGCCTGGTGATAGACAGACAGACACACAGACAAACAGACAGCGAAGTCTTAGAAATAGGGTCCCGTTTTACCCTTTGGGTACGGAACCCTAGAAACACCGTCATACTACTTTAATAAAAGTGTAAAAACACTAAAAACAATGCCAATCAATGTCAAGCACTTGTTGCACCATAGTATATAGTAGCTTCTGCCCGCGACTTCGTCCGCCTTAAATTCGTTTATCACGGATAAGGGTATTTCCGGTATAAAAAGTAGCCTATGTCCTTCCTCCGGACTCAAACTATCTCCATAGCAAATTTCATCGAAATCGGTTCAGCATTTTAAGCGTGATGAGGTTGTTACCTCATCACGCTTTCCTTTGTTACCGGTTTGTTTTCGGTTGTTACCTTATCTGTTGACAGACAGACAGACAGACAGACAGACACACTTTCACATTTATAATATTAGTATGGATATGGATTACTGCAGACGCCGGGAAAGAAGGGCTTGCCGGGTGAGTAGGTATAGGATAGTGATACAAAGCCGGCGAGCACTTTTCACGGCCAGAGGCATGTATAGTACTTTTCTCAAACATATGCAATGAAATAAAAAAATACACCCCTCAAAAAACTACACGATAAAAGTTTTTGAAATTTTCCCTAAAATCCCTCCATAAATATTTTTTTTTCCGAAGTAGTCTGCATTTCGCGTGTGTAGTGTTCGAGTAGACCCTTAAATGAAATAATTGCAGAGCATTTTAAATATTGTCTATGGTCTCTGGTGACTTACTTATACATAGACAATATTTAAATTTATTCATCAACATAATGAATCATACAGATTTGTGTTCTATATATCAGTTCATGTAATAGGCATTAACGCGGATATTTTTGGTCCGACAACCATTCAGCCACTGGAAAAAAAAACAGCTGTTTAGCCTGTTCATGAACACTGACGCCATGTTTAAATAAAAATTTAAAAAATATTACTTCCCGGCCTAGGCCGTCAATTTTGTATGAAATTCCTTTACAGTTCTTTCGAGTCGTTCCGCCCATAACGTGATACTTTGAAGCCTGTTATAACGCACGTAATGACAACAATTCATTGCGTGTTTGAGAAAAACTATTTACATTAATTGAAATAAAACAATTCAACGGATTATATCTCATTTGATATCCCGACGTTTCGGATGCTTGTCAGCTTTCCATGGTCACGGGTGGACTGGCAAACCCTTTACAGCTTAGGCCCATCTGGCATGTATGTAGTACACCTTTATTTGTTTTTTCAAAGTGGGTAGTTTGCACAAATTGTAACTTTGACATAGGAAAATATATCTTTTCTCAGTCCACCCATGACCATGGAAAGCTGAAAAGCTTCCTAAACGTGGGGAACTCAAATGAGATATAATCTGTAAAATTGTTTTATTTAAATGATCTATAATCGCGGAAACAGAAGAAAATATTACTTACATATTTTTTTTTGCATATCAATAAACTATTTCCAACCTTTTTGAAATAAAATAACTGTATATTTATTTAAGATTACGGACTATTTTAAAATCACCGAATATTTTTTTTGTTTGACTTTTTGTAAGTTTGTAATATGTTGTTGTGGCTTCATCACACAACTATTTAACTATTTATGGTGCCCAAAATTTTGTTCGCGGGGGAGAAAAGTCAGTACCCCTTTTTTTCAGCGTATTTGGGTAAAAAGTACCCTATAACCATGTGTGGATATTGAACTAAAACAATTTAACGGATTATATCGCGTATATTAATCTCATTTTAGTTCCCGACGTTTCGGAAGCTTTTCAGCTTTCCATGGTCACGGGTGGACTGAAAAAATATATATTTTCTGTCAAAGTAACGATTTCATCTGTGGATATTCAGGTACCCGCGTACCAATGATAATTGAAATCCGCAAACTTAACTATTTAACTATTTATGATGCAGCTGGGTATCCACTGATGGTTATAGGATACTTTCACCCGTCTACGCACAAGACAAAGCGACGGGGGAAAACCTACAAATAAACTGACGACAAACAACTGATACAAGCGCTTATTGATTTAAACCATTTTATATCGAAGCGTTCAGCATAAACTGTTTCAATCCTTTTGAAACCACGCGGAAACATCTAAACTATTATAAACTTGTAAAAATGAAATGTCTGTATATTGAAGATATTTTCAATAAAACATTGTATCGGACTATTTGGAGGACACTAAAACGAAATATTCTTTTTTTAGATTTTTTGTATGTTTGTATGTTTTGTATTTTTCGACAGCGTAGTCGGATAAAAAGTATCCTTTAACCATCTGTGAATGGGTGTGTAATGATCCCTCGAAAAACAAATAGTATACTTTCACTGTATAGAACAACGAATCATTAAATTTCAATGTGTATAATTGATAAATTAATAGATAAACTTTTGATAGAATAACAATTAATATATTTTAATTTATTATAACCACGAATTAAATAATGATTATTTATTATACGGATCGGATAATATAATCCATCTTTGGTATACTGCTCATTTTATAGACCAATAATTTGTTCGAAAGTTGCCTGTTCAAATAGATTAGCAATGTAATGGTATTGCTTCCAATTTATCATTGAAGTAATTTTCATAATACCATATTCGTACCTACTTCTATATTAATTAATTCAGATATGAAATAAAAATGATAATTTGTGCATATTTTTTTCATGCGTTCAATTAAGTATTCCTTAAATAAACCTCTTAACATAATTCGGCCTTAGCGCTTCGCCGGCCGCTGCCGCGGCACGCTCGCTTCGCTCGCTCGGCTCGTGAGCTGTTGTGGTTACAGAACAAACATAACCTAACCTAGTTTTACCCAACCAAAGTTTATATGCGACAAAAGAGGAACATTGTCATTTAAATATTAACTACATTATAGGGATTATATTATATTACGTTCTTATATCATTTAATTATTCTATGAAAATAATGAAATATTCCATATAAATAGTATTCTATATAAAGTCCGTTATATCAAATGCTAATTATAGTAAATAATAATGTACTAAATGAATAATTAATATTTCAAATGTCGATTCTATCAAAAGTTGTTATATCATTAGAATAGGATATCATTAATTGTTATATCGATTGAAATTATATTAAATGTTGTTCGATAGAGTGAAGCGCACCCTCTGTGAATACCCAGCTACCCGTGTACCAAAAATAGTTGAAATCTGTTTAGCCCATTTGGCATGATGTAGCCACAACGACACATACGAATATACAAAAAATAAAAAATACATATTTTTCTATTTCATGACCTTCAAATAGTCCGTTACATTCATTTTTTTGAAAATATCTTCAACTACCTTCTTCCCGCGACTTCATCCACCTTAAATTCATTTATCGTGGATAAGGGTATTTTTCCGGGATAAAAAGTAACCTATGTCCTTCCCCGGGATTCAAAATATCATCATACCAAATTTCATCCAAATCAGTTCAGCGGTTTAAGCGTAAGGAGGAAACAGATAGACAGACAGACACACTTTCGCATTTATAATGTTAGTTTGAATGTACAGACATTCCATTTTTAAACACGTAACATATGCCAATCCATGACTAGTGCTTTTTGTATTAAACCAATACATCAAGGCATTTGGTATAAACCGTTCCCATTATTTTTTTAACAAAAATGTCCATAAACAAACACTCGGAAATATTTGTATTAAAAAACAAAACATGTCAATCAATGTTCGTAGGATTCAGCCATTTTATGTGAAGGCATTTAGCATAAACTGTTACCATTCTTTTCGAACATAACTCGCCGGGCGCAACGAAATATCAAATTATTTATGCGTCGCTTTAAACGTTTAGTGACCCTTTATGTTTTATGCTTCTACGGGGACCTTTGAATAAGTTGGAAATTAATTTATGTTTCTAATAGCTTTCGCTCCGCTTTATTGCGCGTAGAATTAGATTTTAGGGTTTTCTTATGTACATAAACAGGTAAGCTCAGCCAATTTTGTATATTCTTTGTAGATGCGTGCTTGAGATGAATGGTTGATTAGGCTTAGTTAGATAAGGGATTATATTATACACTAGAAGATGCCCGCAACTTCGTACGCGGAGGGGAATAAGTCATAACCCTCTTTTTTTCTTCATCGTAGTCGGGTAACAAGTATCCTATAACCATTTTACAACTTTATAATAGTATAGCTAGTAAGTCTGCCAGTGAAATGTATACTATTATAAATTTGTAGCAATAAACTGTCTGTACACATCTATATCTATATACATAAACGTAAAAGTCCAGACTGACTGACTGACTCACTTAAATCAGCGCGCAACCCAAACCGTTAGACCTAAAGGGCTGATTTTTTCACAATAGGTAGCTTTTATAACGTTTGTATTCACTAAGAAGGGGTTTTTCAAAATTCAGCCTCTAAAGGGGTGAAATGGGGGTCCAAAGTTTGTATGGGGAAACAAGATTAGATAGACTATTTTATTCGAAAATTCGCAGAAGTATTTCTAACAATAAATTATTAGACACGTGTTTCAGGTTTTTTTGACAATTCAACTTTTTAGGGCATGAAATGAGGGTCCAAATTTTGTAAGGGGAAATCAGATCAGTTTCGACTATTTAATTTTAAACTTAATACGAGTATTTTTAACAATAAATGAGTACATACTTGTTTCAGGGATTTTGAAAATTCAACCCCTAAGAGGATGAAATGAGGGTCCAACGATTGTATGGGGAAAGCAGATCAGTTTCGACTATTTAATTTTAAACTTTACACGAATATTTTTAACTATAAATGAGTAAATACGTGTTTCAGGGATTTTGAAAATTCAACCCCTAAGAGGATAAAATGAGGGTCCAACGATTGTATGGGGAAATCAGATCAGTTTCGACTATCTAATTCTAAACTTCACATGAGTATTTTTAACAATAAATGAGTAAATATGTGTTTCAGGGTTTTTGAAAATTCAACCCCAAAAAGGGGAAATTTGGTTACAAAGTCGAAAAGTCGACATGGGTATGGTTTATCCGGTTGCTGATTACGAAAACAACAACGATTTTAAAATCCGACGTGGCGGACGTGAAATGCTATCTCTCCTGTCGGGGTGCGATGGGGTCGAAATGTCAAAATATCAATATGGGTGTCGTTTTTATGGTTCTATAGGACGGTCATTACGAAAATGGCATTGTTTTTACAAATCCAACGTAGCAGACGTGAAATATCATCTACCTGTTGGTGTGCGATGGGGATGAAATGTGAAAATATTAGTATAGGTGTCGTTTTTATGGTTTTTTAGGACGTTAATTACGAAAAGACATTGATTTTGAAATCCAATTTAGCGCACGTGAAATATCATCTCCGTGTTGGTGTGCGATGGGGCTGAAATATCAAATATCAATATGGGTGTCGTTTTTTTTTGTTTTTTAGGGACGTTAATTGCGAATATTGAGTCAGGGAATATTTTGTGTCCTTCACCCCTACCTCTATTGTCTAAACCGTAAATCATAAAAAAACTTACAAACGTAAAGTTTAATAAATACTTTCAACGAAAATTGTGTGCAATAAGATCGGATACACGGTTTTTGAGATATTGCCAAAAAACTGCGCTTTTTTTACAAAAGGACGTAAGCCGCATGAAGATACGCTCTTTTGCTGGTCTGTAGTGCTTATTATTGTAGTAACTGCTGCGGAACCGTACACTTAACATGGTCCGACATGCTCTTAGCTGATTTTTAAATTCAAAATGACTCCGAATTTGACGCGAGTGAAGCCGCGGGCAAAAATTTTTATTTTTGAGTAGAAATCTGCATTAATCATAATCTCTTAGTAGTAGTAAGTCATTGCCGGCGTAACAATTCAACAATGATTGCAATCATTTCTTAAAAAAAAAAAAGAGAACTGCCTTTACCAAAACGTCGTATACCGAGACCTCCAGAAGGTAACAAATACTTTTTCGAAAACGGAATCTAAATCGGTTCAGCCAAACGCGAGATAATACATACATTCCTGCATAAGGGTCAAACTGAAAACCTCTTTTTCTGTAGACGGTTAAAAAATACGTGTAGTACGCGGGCGAAGCCGCGGGCAAAAGCTAGTTAATGATATTTAAAAAAAATAAGCGAGACGTACTATTTGAAACCACTGAATTGGTTTATTTTTTATTTTTTGTATGTGTCGTTATGGCTTCATCGTGCCAAATCGGGTACCTGGTTATACACTCAAGGTTCATTTTTTCTTAATTATCTTCAATGTCCAAACATTTCATTTTTACAACTTTATAATAATACAGATAAGTAATCTGAAAGGAGCTTTTAAATTGGTTTTTGGGACTTAATTATAATCACCAAATCGCCTTATTTAACGTCTACACGAACGACCAACCCGTAAAAGATAACCTACGACATTTCCTGTTCGCCGATGACCTGGCTCTGACGCAAGAAAAATCTTTTGAGGCAGTGGAGAATAACCTAGCGGAAGGCTTGGCGGCTCTGTCGACGTACTATAAGCTAAATCAACTTAAACCGAACCCAACCAAAACACAAGTCTGCGCCTTTCATCTCAAAAATAGTCAGGCTGCTAGAGAACTCATTATTGACTGGGAGGGCTGCCAGTTAGATCATACATTTACCCCTAAATACTTAAGTATAACGCTCGACCGATCCCTGACCTACAAATCACACTGTCTCAACACCAAGCAGAAAGTGGCGGCAAGAAACAACATCCTGCGCTGTATTACTGGCACCACGTGGGGCGCAACCCCACACACACTGCATACCACGGCACTTGCACTTAGTTTCTCGGCTGCAGAATACGCATGTCCTGTGTGGAAGAACTCAGCGCACGCGGGCCAGGTCGACACTGCCCTTAATGAAGCCTGTCGCCTGATCACCGGCTGTCTGAAACCCACCAAATGCGATCACCTATATCAGATGACTGGAATCGCCCCACCGTACATACGCAGAGATGTAGCTGCCGCTATAGAACGCGACAAACAACTGCACGACCCCCGACACCCACTGCATGAGCATGCACCAGCGAGCCGTAGACTCAAGCCCCGTAGAAGCTTCGTGACAAACGCAGCTCTCCAATATCAGACACCCCAAGAGGCTCGTCTCAGGGAATGGAAATCGCAACTCTGTGTTGGCTCACTAGAAATAACACCTGCAGAACACCTTGCTCCTGGTGCAAAAGAAAAATGGGCGACATGGAAAGCCTTGAATAGACTAAGGACGGGAGTTGGTCGGTCCAAGGATAACCTTCTGAAATGGGGAATTAGATTAGTAGAAAGCGGCACATCCTGCGTATGTGGCACACCCCAAACCACGCAACATATGATGCAGTGCTCGCTGTGTCCGACCACGTGTACAGCGGAAGATCTCCTAAAAGCTACACCCCGAGGGATAGATACTGGCAAAGGAAAATTTAATTTAAGTTTTTTTTTTATCCCTTCACACGAAGAAGAAGAAGACCAAGAAGTAAAGAGGGGAAGCCTTTTCCCAGCAGTGATACAAATAAGTATATAAGCACGAAACTGTAAAATTATGAAATTTTAAAGTCATTTAAAAAACAAATCTGTATTCCATGATAGGCAGTTGTCTATCGACGTTGGAAAGGAGAAATAGGATAAGTGACATTTTCGAGACATTGAATAATACACCTTACAAAATAAGTTAAATAGGTATATTACTAAATTCCATTTCTCCTATTCTATTCTACATTCACCGTCGATATCAGTGGCGTGTACACAGTTTTTGGCCAAGATTGGCAGTTAAAATGTTTTGATCATAATATTTACACAAATAGAGCTAGTCCCATTGTAAGCTCAATAAGGCTTGTGTTATGAGTACTAGACGACGATATATTTCATATAAGTTTACTTAAGTTTATCCAAGACTCAGGAATAAATATTTGCATCACACAAATTATTGTAACGAATTTTCTCGAAAAGTAAATTGCCTTGAAATTAATTCCCAATCCATCAACTCCAAATTAACTGAATAGTTAAGGAATGCACGGTTTGTTTTTTGAACAATTATGTAGATTGTTGCAGCCCTATAAACGGTTACCTAAGACATTCACAGCCATGAACCCGCCTACGAAGGCTCGTAGACGCGTAACCGATGCAATGCGTTTCCCCGTATGTCGAGGAAAGTGCGCAGCGCTACGAAAAAATTGGTAGAAAAGTATTAAGATGTTTCTTAGAATCGTGATCTCGGTACGGCAATTGAAAAGCAGGAAAAAATGTATGTGTACAATAAATGGGATATGATTTCGTTGAATTTAAACGTCGAAAAAAATTGCTCCAAGAAAATTTAATTTGTTACGCACAGCAATTTCTGAGGGGCCATTATTCCCCATATTAAATAACCTAAAGTAAGAATGCTCGAGTTCATTTTAACATTCTTTGCTGCATTTACATATCACGACTACCGGGAGGGAGAGTGCGGAGTTATAGAATGATCTGCTCGACAGACTGGCTGGCTAAATATCTACCAAAACAAAGCGCAACACGATTCTATTTCTTGGGCCGCTAGAACAAGTCAGATATTTTCACCCGTGGCAGATATTGATGCTGTTGACTGTACCACTGACCTCTCTGGATGATTCATTACTCCTGATCAGGAGTGACAGATGGAATGTTGGGGATAATAACACTGAGCAACTTTTACTATGCCGTACACGAAATCGCGAAAAAATACCGCTAATTAATCCGAATGTATGGAACAGCTGTTTTTTTTTCGTGATTTAGAATTGGCCTCATAGTAAAAGTTGCTCATTGTAGCCCTCCCATCACTCCTGTCACTCCTGCTCATGACTCACGGGTTTATATAATCAGTACATACATATAACCAATGGACTGGCTGCTGTCAACTTATTTTTGTACGGATTTGATTATGGCCGTTTTGGCGATGTAGACGCTGGTAGGTTTAACGTGTCCATGGAACTAAAATTAGTGATGTTTGCAAGTCGACATCTGTATCGATATATCGATCGTTCGTTATTACATCTAAGTTTGTATCTGCGAGTGGGGGTGACTAGAAATACTATGCGAAGGTTTACAACTTACACTGAAGGTTTACAACCGACGATCGGTTTTGTCCTTGCCCTAACGGCTACGTCAACCAGAATCATCCTAATCTACTGAGTACAACAGCCTACAAGTAATCTGGAGTCAATCTACATGGTTAACTATGTAAAACATAAGGTCCAATAACCTACAGCAGTATGAGCAATAGCATCATCAGCCTTTCTGTCTATTACAAATGATACAAGGTCTACAGTCTACGAGGCACCGCCTCTGCGGCTAAACGGTTCGGTAATATCCGACCTTGTCTGTTATTGCAACAACTACGTCGACTCATACTCTTTGCTGAATCTTCAGTTCGCTTCAAATTAAATGACTTATGTGTTCGCGCCGGACGAAAAATATATATTTTTTTGTCTCCGGAATTTAATATTTTTCATTACGGCGTGTTTTATGACGGGCTTTTATTGAATTTTGTCGCTTTATTTTTGATAAAGCGCCGCTTTCCGCAAATGTATTCGGGTGATTTTAAATTGCGCCGTGTTATGTTAGCCCGTATTGTTGCGGAACTAATATGAGTTGGAATGAGAACGAGGAAATTTATGACGGCTGCATACCCCTTGCCAAGGAATTCTTTAACCCTTTGAATGCCGGATGCGTATTCGGGAACTAATTTATGAAATTTGCCCATAACTTCGACTGCAAAGGTCGGAAATCGTAACAATCATTTTTGCTTTATCGTAGTCGGTAAATGAAATTTCGATAAAATCCTATGACAAATGTTTGATTTTCCACCTCTGTAGTCGAAGTTGTCAAATTTTGCACAGCGGAAGATACTTAAAATCAGCAATAGACGGAAATTTATTCTTACAATTTGTTATGTTTCAGCCGACTTGTAATTCTCGAATAGTTCAACAAAAAAATATATTCTTAACTCTTACCTAAAGCAGACAATACACATTAAAAAAATATATCTCATTTCTATTTTTAATCAACAACTTGTTACTACCAAACCAACTAGTATTTTTTTTTATCAAAACGACTTAAATGTCTGAGTCTCATGATAATTTTCGAGTCATAAATTTAGTTCGTATATGAATTGCTTCTAAGCTTTTCACGATTTTCAGCCCCAACTATCCATATTTACCAAACCCTAGCCCCCCTTTAAAGCCACGAATAGATAAATAAGGCAGGTCCCCGAGGTGTCGTTGGCTGACAAATCGTCGCGGAAGCCAGATTATTTGAGCCGAGGTGCGATCCATCAATCCCTTGATAAATGTACCGAAAAAACATGTATGGTAACCGGCGGCATCCATCTTGATTGTCCAACTTTCACTCTCGAAACTTCGGGCTCTGAGGTCATTAGACAATGAGCGTTCTCCAAAAAAAACTGACATTATTTATTTTTTTCAGAACACAGGGCATATCTTACTCAAAATCATTCGTACATCTGAAAAAAATATCTCAAGATTTTGTACAATTAAATATTTTCCGGTGCGGTAGGTTTGAAAGTGCAAACGGTTCTGAGAAGAATAAACTCCGAAATAAATAATCTGAGAAAATAAAATAGACTTTGTTTGTTGATTGAAAATCACGTTTGGAGAATGTTTTTGCGAGGGTTAAGAGATTAACATTATGAATACTATAATCTCTCTCTTTCTCTTTCTTCTGAGAAATTATTATTTCCACCTGAATCTGATGAGATCTGGTGCAGCTTTTTTTGTTTCTTTTTTGTTATAATGACATGTTTGTGTGGCGAGTGGCGACGACGTGCATAAAAACGCAGCGTGCCAGCCCAAGATGAACTGATGATTTTCTGAGAGTCGTTGGAGTCCACTGGAGTCAAGATGGTGTTCTTTGGAGAAGGTTTCTGTCCCACTTAACGTATTTCAGCAGATGATGATGATAACCGAAACTGATGACTGATATGTACAGGAGTGATCAACTCACGTAAGTATTGTTTGTTACTCTTTTCCTATTATTTATCAATATAGCAGCCACGGACGTTCACTCTGGAACACAGGCCTCCCCTATAGCTCGCCACATAGTGTGATCCTGCCCCGACCGCATCCACCGACTCGAGAGTCGAGATCAACCATCCACCTAGTCTGGGGCCGTTCCATGCTGTGTTTTTCTATGCGTGGTCGCCACTTCAGGACTTCACTGCCCCAACGGTCATCCGTTCTCCGGGCTACATGGCCCGCCCATTGCCATTTCAACCATGCAATCCAGCGAGCTATGTAGATTACTTTGGTTCTTCTGCGGATATCCTCATTTCTGACTCTATCACGCAGAGAAACTCCGAGAATAGCCCTTTTCACGTTGCGTGACTCTGAGCCGCCTTATCAATCCATTGTAAACGACCGTGTCTCAGTTCCGTAGGTCATCACTGGCAACATGCACTGTTCGAAGACCTTCGTCTTCAAGCACTGGGGTATTTTGGACCAAAAGTTATGACGCGTTGGATTCGACGATTGACCTCCTTCTCGAAGTTGTACTTACCTAGCTGAACAATTTGTCCCAGGTATATATACTCGACAACAACTTCGAGGGCAAAGCTCCCAACAACCAGGAATTCCCCAACCCAACTATATTCATTTTTAGACTTACCTGGCACTTACGATTCCTCCTACGATTCTACCATGACTACTATATCATCTGCAAATCTCTTTTGCTATTGAATCCCCACATCTCCTAGCTTTCAGGCGACTGAAAATCATTAAAGATCAACATGCAAGATTTGACCCAAACAAACAAATAAGGTAACTAAATAAAAAGTTCCGAAAAGTTACGAAAAAGGGGACTGTTGCATAGACGTAGAAGAAAAAGTATCTGTATCTGTTTACTTTTGGGATTGATTGATGAGACTGTAAAATGTACTTTTATCTATAAAGGTGCGTCAACATTTGTATCATTTGCCCGATCAGATCTTCGTTCCGTGGCATGATCGCGTGTCACGATCACGCGTTTAGGTGTTGCGCCGATCCGATCGCTTGAAATCCATGTTGATACGCGTATCACACACTTAGATCGGACCAGCAAGGCATGATCGGCGCGCCGACTGTGAGCGTCTAAGCATACGCAGTCATGCCACGGCACGGTGATCGGATACGAGCAAAGGATACAAGTGTGGACGCACCTTAAAGAATTGAGCTGAATGGATTTGATCAAGGAAGAAAAATATCAACTTCAAATAGCTTATGTATCATTCACTCAACACATTACTACTTTGAAGGCGTCGCTTTTTACATTTTGATATTTTATCACTGTAGGTACGGTCAGCCAAGAAATTGGTCTTCCGCTTTTGAACCTTAATACAATACATACGTTTGAGTCAAAAAGTCGTAGACAAATTTCTTGGCTGACTATAAGAAGGCATAGAAAATGGATACACAGGGCGTGTTGCCAGGTGCCTATTTCACAACCGTGACAATTTGTAGTAGATCCAGGATTCTGGATTTCTCATTTAAAACTTAGTCCCAAGATTTTGTCCAGTTGTAGTCATCGCAATGCCTCTTCGTCCGCCCCTTTTCCTTTAGACATTCTACTACCCAAATAGTCATTCTACGTTCATTCTAGCCCAGATTGGCTTCTAGACATCTTACGATTTTGACTTATTGGGCTATTCCACCAGAGTATAAACTTTTGTCTTACACATGACGATTATTTCAGCAACCTTTATAAAAATATATAAATCCCCAGAAAACACTAGTAATACAGAAATCAATATATGAAATAGTGTCATCCCAATAATCGGCTTCTTAGCATTATTGAAAGTATCAAAAGAATGCTGTTGACATTCTGGTAGAATATGGAATAACTAATGAGGAGAAACAGCGAACAAGCCACGTTAAGCCGATTCACATATAACATTAGAGCTAGCAAAACACGCGCCAAATATTTATCAGCTGCCAACATTAATGAAACAGCCGGTACTGTAAAACAAAAGGGGCATCGCGCTTGTCAGCTGTCAATTGCGTAAATTCGGCCCGGTTCGACGCGTTTTCCTCTTTTTCAATAGAGATTGGTAATAAAATAATACAGCCCCGCGTACTGTTATTAGAAACGACAGTTACATGGGAGTTCGGAGAGCCCGGGGCAGGAGCTGAGACCAAAAGTAAGGGCTGGTTTCTAACCCCGAATAAAAACAAAATCAAGAGTGATATCAGTGTGACATGTGTATCTGCGTGTTTGTCTGTGGCATTGTAGCTGCTGAACGGGCTGATTTTGACTAAGTTTTTGTGCTTGAAAAGTGACTTTATTCAGCCGCTTGAAAATTATCAGCTTTTTGTGTTCTTATTATAAATACAAACATTTAAATAATTAAAAAGTCAACACTCTGGATTTGAACCAGTGTCTTGAATCTTGCCGGGGCGCATGCTCTGCCAACTGAGCTACAGAGTCTTGTCTTCGAATTTTGTCACTATTATTAAGTTTTTTGCATTTTAACCGATTTTTCTGACGTCACTAAATTTTCACTTTAACAGGGTGCACTTTACAATTGCTACATGTTAGCAAGAGGATGTCACAGAGTCATCTGTAGCTAAGTTGCGCACGCTCTGCCAACTTAGCTACAGAGTCATCTGTAGCTAAGTTGGCAGAGCGTGCGCCCCGGCAAGGCACAAGACACCTCTTCTCTGGTTCAAATCCAATTAGTCTTGGAATTTGTTCATTGGATGGAATCATTTCATCGTATTTTAATGAAGAAATTAACTTAAAAAATCACGAAGATGCGAAACGAAGCGAACGCGAAGAATTTAGAAGTAGGCATTTGTTCACCAATGCACAACTTTCGGCTAAGATACTTAAAAAAGCAGGTACAGCCAGCTGCAGAGAAAAGTGACCCTTCTGTAGTACAAACATATATGTAAGGGGCGTCACGTTTTTCTGCAGCTGACCGTTAAGTAACAGTTCATAGGTTATTATAAACAGAGATCAGAAACAAATGAAAAATCTACGACACTGGACTTGAACCAGTGCCTTGAGCCAGACCGGGGCAGCACGCTCTCCTAACTGAGCCAATCGTCCATACCAGTAGTTGACGAATTTCGTCATCTGTTCTTGCTTATAGATCTCTGTACGGTCCATCCGACTCTTTAGTACATAAGTTGCTTAAATATTTCAAATAAAATGAAGCTTTAATTAGGATTATCATTTTTATCAATATATTTTAGAAAAATATATTTGACTTTTGTGTTATTTGATCTCCAACTCCCGGCCTACGTCTTTCAGTAACCATAAAATGCATTGAATGAAGGTTATCGTTATCCGAAAACGTATGCTTGTTTATTGTTAGAAGGGAGTCTGGCGGGATCAAGCTTGAGCCCTGAGCTGTGGTTACACCCTAAACGTATTACGTTACAACAGAATGAGTTTTTTGCCTTCTTTTGTTGATACTCTTAGGTTTCTATAATTACGAGTATACAGTACTCAGCTGACGCCGCCGTCCGATAGGTACAGGTACGTATACTAAACTTACTCCGATGACTCAAATTGAGTTTTGGCCTCCGATAAAAGATTCCGCCACATCTGGCGATCTAGCGCTGTCTCCAGCCAGTTTTCGGAGTTCAACTCCGCCAGATCCGCCTCCACTGCATCTCTCCAGCGATACCTGGGGCGACCTAAATAAGAGAGACAGAGAGAAAGCGATAGGTATGCACCATTTTAAAAATCGAACGATGTTAGCTCCATGACCGTCTTTATACATGCGGCGGCCCCCCGGGCACTGAGGTGTAGGATGCCCGCGAGCACTCGAAAATGGGGGGCCTTGGTTAGTTTGGGAGACCTCTTTAGACTGTAAAAAAAGACGTCGCTTAAGATCTTTCGCGGTTTCGTGAGATTGGGAGCCCTGGATACGTGCCCAGAGTGTCCAGTGGGAAAGAGAGGCCTGGTTAGATATCACAATCATTCTCACATAACTTGCGCCTGCCCTCAAACTAAAGTACGCAAACTCCGAGCGTTTGGGGGCGACATGCCGCGCTGCCCGCTTCCCCGCCAGTTCCGAGCTACTGCTTTTGCAAGTACGTTTAACTGTAAAAATTGTACGTGCCCCAAGTATAAAGCAAAAATTACATTTACTAATGCCCCGCTAGCATATTTTTGATATAAAGCGTCAAACTGTCTATACCACTGATCTGTATATTCCACTGGATAGGCTCATTTTGTGTACATGAAGTTTTTTTTATTTTTTGTAAACCTTGTTAAAATGTATTATCATAAGTACTAACATTAGCTCTTAAGTTACTCCATTTATTAACACACTTGTATGGACTCTGTCTGAAATAAAGATATTATTATTATCATGTTTGTATCTCACATTGAGTCACGGGCTCGTATGTCCCGAATTTTTGAGAGGATTGGGTGGGGATATGGAGACACGTAGAGGCCCTTTCGAGAAGTTTGCAGTGGCTGTACTTCTGCTGGGACTCGCTCCTGATCATATCAATAAGAGAATACATCCATGAGCAGGTCCCAGCAGATGTTGGAACTATTGCATTTTAAGGAAAGAGATGTCGGGCTATGAAATTGTAGTTTGGATGGACTTTTTTTGTGTTTTGCAATAGAAATATGTCACCCGCCGAAACCACCAAATCGATTTATTATTACTATTATTAAAAGGAATTATAGTACCTAATTTCTATTTTCTACGAAATTTTATTTACGGTCCTTCAAACATCCACTACAGTGCCCTCACTCATCCATACACTTATGACATGAGTGTCGTCACACGTGCTGCTCGATTTTTATGGTACGTTTTACCGCCCAGCCGTTATGCCTGAGTTTGAACCTCGATTTTTACGATCCTAGTGTTTAATGTTCAATGGGTATCATATAGACATTTCTTAGTCATAAGAAAACGGATCGATTGTCATAATAGGGATGATGATTAAGTCAAAATGTCGCGTGACATCACTTCTAGGTACAAATTGCACCTAGGAGTAACGTCTCGAGCCCCCACTCCTAAACTTTAATGCGATTTATCTGAGTATTATTTTAAAAAGGCAAAAATACTTGTCCAATTTTGATTTACATGCCCCGTCTTCGTGCCTATTGAAAGAAATAATGCATCTTCCCTATTTATGCAAAAACAACTGACAGCGTGAACCACCCTCTTCTGTATTCTCTATATTTTTCTTTAACTTTTATAATCGACAAACAATCCAGCCAGTTGAACGGAGGAAATTTAAAATTCTCGAAGCAATTGAAAGCGAATCCGGCGAGCGGTGTAGCTGGAAACTAATCTGAAGTTCCAGTGACTCACCCACTTGCATAATTCCATAGAATAACTTCTTGGGCCGCTGGAAATTGAGGCTTTGGATGCAAACATTTAGATTTTCACTACGTGTTTTTACAGTAGTGAACTTTCGTAATTTCTGAGAATATTCTAGTCTAGTCCATATTAGTCCAACGTGGAATAAATTGTCGCGGGCAGTATTTCTGGACCGAGGTGACATTTAAGTCTTCAAGAAAAGAGCGTACCAACTCCCATCGGAAAGGCCGGCAACGCACTTGTGACTCCTCTGGTGTTGCATGTGTCTATGGGCGACGGTGATCGCTATCTAAAAAAAACTATTCATCCATACTGTAAGCCTACAAGACGTTTAATATAAATAAATAAATAAATAATAAATAAATACATCTATACTATTATAATGTTGTAAAAATAAAATATCTGCTCATTGAAGATATTTAAAAAAAAACTATTGTAACGGACTATTTAGGTCAGTACATAAATCGAAAAATATATTTTATGTCGTTGTGGCTTCATCACGCCAAATCAACTAAACGAATTTCAACTATTTTTGGTATACGGCTAGCTGGATATCCGCAGATGGCTATGAAATAAATAATAGATACATTAAGTGATAAAATAACAAACAAGCCAACTCCTAGTTGAAGAGGATGAAGGCAAGTCCCGCGGAGTTCAGGAGTGCATAATTGAAGTCTTGTACTATTTGTTTTAACATCTACTTAAGATTGTTGGAAACTTTCAGTTTGTTTTAAAATTAACGTTTGAATTGTGACAGTGTTTCAAATTGGATATAAAGTTTCTGCAAATAATGGACAGGTTTTGCGAGACGACGAGCTAAGGGCTTAAAATTATTTCAGAATCTTGTAATTGTTCATTATGTTCGTTGTTTAATTAAGAGCTGTAATTTGCTGTTTCTATTGATTTTGGGGTCGTTTATTACTAAATCTATACAACGTGTTTACATATACCGGGAAAAAGAGAGTTATTTAGGTTTTTATCTACACCCATACAGTATTTTCCTCTTTTTTTACTCCTGTCCTTTTTTTCTGGGATTTATTATAGCCACCGACACTAATATAAAGACATTTGTATTACTAAGTCCGAGTAAAAGTTAATAGTCTGTGGCACATTAGAGCACTGCTACCACCAGCCGAAAAATTACAGTCTAAAGGTCTCTCATTATAAATAAAATAAAAATAATAAAAACAAAATAAAATAAAATTGATTTATTTCGAGCAACACAGACTCATATTATGAAAAACATATATATTTATATATAGCAATTAAAATAAATAATATTCTTAAAATTTAATCTATTTGACAGACCTTCAATTAAAATATATATAAAAATTCTAATTTATGAAATTTAAATAAGCAATTATAAAATTTAATTAATATTTGAAAATAATTTATATTTAACAATAAATTCAGCTTATCCTACGCCAGTTCTCACATGCCTATTGCAGCAGTGCATGATATATGGACAGTCTATTCTATCCGCGATCATCGCCAGGACAGTGTTGGGGCTGGCCCGCACCCGCCGCACCAGGGCCGCCGCGCGCACCCGCATGGTGCTGTGGAAACACGCAATGTGAGCTTCCGCGAACATACCTGATGCACTGCAGTACCGACCCAGCCCCATCACTGCCCTGAACGCGTTATTATATTGGACCCGAAGCGCGTTATACGCCTTCTGCGTATAGTTCGCCCACAGACTGCACGTGTACAGCGACGTGCAGTACGCTTCGAAAAGCGTTATCTTCACGCCTCTGGAGCATCACGCAAATCTGCGAGCCAACATTCGCCCTGACGCATAATGCCCTTCGCTCCCTTTCCATGTCAGCATCGTCTTTGCGGTCGGCGGTGACGATGTGAGCAAGATACTTAAATTCGTGGACTCTTTCAAGTGGAGCTCCATTCAGCCTGATAGGTGGTACGTTAAATGACCGATTAAATGACCGATTACCGCTGGCCTCAAAGACCATGTATTGACTTTTCTTTACATTATATTTCAGCCCGTGACCCAAGGCGTACACCTAATAGCCGCCTCAGACAACAGACCGACGCACTCAGCAACACCATGTCGTCCGCGTAGCTGAGGTTGTTCACGCATACTCCGTCGACATGACAGCCAACATACTGACTGCTGAGCGCGACGATTAGTGCGTTCATGTATAGGTTAAAGAGCGTAGGGGAGGTCAAACCCCCCTGCCTCACCCCACACTCCAATCCATACTCTTCGGACATTGCTCCCGCCCACTTGACATTCTTGACCTGATGCCCATACCAGTACTTGAGGATGCCTGTTAGTTCTTTTGGTAAGCTAATTGACTCAAGTTTTTTCCATAGTACTTCCTAGGACACCAGGTCAAGGGCCTTGGAGAGGTCAAGGAAACACGCATATACTGGGTTTTCACGATCAGTATAATACCTGACACTATGCTTAAGACACAGTATTGCACTCTCAGTAGACAGATGTGGCCTAAACCCAAACTGATTGTCATGGAATTTTAGGTATTTGTTCAACTGTGTATTAAGCATAGCATCAAGGACTGTCGCAATAATCGTGGCTAGCGAGATAGGCCTGTAGTTACTTTTATCTGTTAAATCACTGGTTTTATTTTTCACTACAGGCACCACAATCGTTCTTAACATATTAGTAGGCAAGTATGAATGACTAATACAGAGGTTACAAAACATAGCT
Organism: Hedya salicella; assembly: GCA_905404275.2. NCBI lineage: Eukaryota > Metazoa > Arthropoda > Insecta > Lepidoptera > Tortricidae > Hedya > Hedya salicella. The sequence goes on from FR990100.1 coordinate 5,166,776, forward strand.
AGCACTCTAGATATGTGTGGGCCAGCGTGTTAGAGATGCTCCATGCTCAAACCGTCGTGGCCTCTAGGCTTACCTCTTGAAATTGACTTTATGGCACACTCAACATCTTTGGCCGTAAAGTCTTTAAAGTGTGTCCCTAAAGTAGTCTCCTTATCACCAAGTCAAGATGATGGAATACCAGGGAAATCGAGAGAAACTCTCAAATATTATAGGCACGAACAATGTTTTGTATATATTTTTCTAAAGTTATCAGTTGTTTTCCTCTGGTTGTCATCATTTCATGCTGAACTGATGATGGAAGGTACAATGAACTAACACTTTTACATTTCTTACTTCCAAAGACTCAAGATGCGTGCAAAGTGCCTCCTCAATCTTCCCATTCTAGAATGGAAAAAGGGCTCTAAAAAATACTTTATATCACTACTAAAATCCATCCAAAAAATTAAAAATAAATAATAATAAAAGAACCGACTTCAAAATAAACAAAAAAGCCAAAAATAATGTTTTATGTACGGTACGGATCACATTTGAATCACCTTTTGAAGTCGGTACCAAACCTGATGTAAATAAAGTTCTTTATTCACCAAAAATACGAATTAATATGACTAAATATATATGTAGGTAGATAATAACTAAAAGCTCGCCGCCGCGGTTCTTAATAGTAATAAATTAATGGTTTGGCACCGACTAAAAAAGGTGATCCAAATGTGATCCGTATCATACAAAAAAGATTATTTTTGGCTTTTTAGTCTATTTTGAAGTGGGTTCTTTTTTTATTTAAAAATCTTTAATCGAAAATATCAATGCTGCAGGTATATAGGCCCACCAACACCTTTTTATTTTTTTCTAAGCCACAGAAAAATCTGTATTTTTTTCCTGACAATAAGGAGGCTTATTACTACCTATAAACAAAATTTCAAAATGTTTGAAATTTTCATCCATTCCCCATTGTGTGTGCTGGGAGTCCTGAAGCGCTCGATGAGTTTAGGAACTCCATCGGGTATGTTGTGACGTTGCCTTCATCCACGACAGTGTTAATGGAATTATATACTGCGTGTTCACCTTCGATTTCCGCCAATATCCGCGCATTAACAGCTCTCTCACAAACCCAAGAGTTCTCACGTCGCGTCACCTGGCTCAGGTCTCCCTATACGCTCCGAATGTGGTCTTCGTCGGACGGAATGATCTTGCATAACGTCTCTGGTAATCGAACCAGGGCGTTGATTTCCTCGAGAAGTCATTCTCCCACCTGAAGCAGTACCTGGGCGAATTTCTGCACATGTGAGCCTCCTCCTCTGTTGATACCACCGAGCCACTTATCTCGTATTTTATTGTACTATTAAATCAATTATTCAATTTAATTTGTCGATATTAGTATCCCCTCTTCTAAACTTAGAGTTAATTTGGCAAAATGCTTCCTCAGTGGCTTAAGTTATATCATAAGATATTTATTTTAGCGCCACCTAGTAGTTTAGCGGGGTACTCGATAGTTCGTAGGCTCGAGAAACAGCTAGAGTAGGTTTGAGAAAAGTTTGCACCTCCTTGCTAAGTAGCACCATAAGATTCAAGTGCAAACTTAACTCAATCAAGTGTAGTGGCTACCCCCCCCCCCCCCCCCCCATTTTAGGGGTTGAATTTTTATAGCCTATAACCTGGCCGGGGATTTTCTTGACAGATTTGTAAAGCTTGCATCAAAATCTGTTCGGCCGTTTTCACGTGATGCGCGTACAAATAAACAGACAAACAGACAAAAATTCTAAAAACTGCTGGAACGTGTTCTGTTATCGATTCTAAGTATCCCCAGCCAACTTTTTTTCGAATATCTTCCATGTACGGTCTTTCGACCCTCTTCACCATCACCTCATCATCATAGTGCCACTGGTCTTACAAGCACAGAATGTACACGCCTATTCCCCACTTATAGGTATGGAAGACGTGCGAAAGTTAATGCAGCTTAAACTAAGTTTAAATAACTGAGATAAATCAGCCGCATTTTTCCCGCGTTCCGATAAACCGTCTTGAGCCGGCGAAGAATGCGGCTAATCGACGGGATTCCTCAATCCGGAATGCGATACGCGCGTAATTAAAACCGACTGTACCTTCCACCGGGAGCCGTTTGCCGTAGAAACGGTTTTTAGAATAATTTCCGACGTGGAGCTGATTCACTTATTTAAGTATTCAAAAACATTTCCTTTATGTTATAGGGGGCAAACGAGCAGATGGATATCACCTGATTGTAAGCGATCACCATCGCCCATAGACACCTGCAACACCAGAGGAGTCACAAGTGCGTTGCCGGCCTTTCAGGTGGGAGTACGCTTTTTAATGAGGGTCTTTCACAATACGAGTATTATTTTTTATTGTTACAAGCCAGCATCTGGCCAGGCCTTTCGAGAAAAGTCCAGAAAAGTCAGTTTTTTTTTTTATTATTAAAAAATTGATTGGCATTTGACCGCAATCTCACCTGTTGATAAGTGACGATCCAGTCAAGGATGTATCATGCCCGTTCTAAGTTCTAAGTCGTCCCGCCATCGCTGACGAGGTCTGCTAGAGTGCCGCCGGCAGCAGGGCAGGGCTCAAGCTACTGTTGACTAGGGCTGCAGAGAGAGGAACCTCCTGACGATGCGCACTATATACAGTACTTCCTTCCGTATCTGACCTTTGATCCAGCCATCTAACGAGAGTTCTTAAGATGTTACTCGAAACTCTTCGCGATAAGATATGATATTACATCGATTTTTTTGTTGAGTTTTTACCAGTGTTGATCTATTGTGCCCGTAATCTTCGTTTTTATTATAAACTGCGCCTGCGTGGTAACCAGAAAGTACGATTAGGTTCTAGAGTTCGATTTTCCAGAAAATAAATTAGCACATGACATTCTCGGACTGATGTCATAGTCTACCACTATGCAAAAAATAACTATTCGATCCGTTTTGTTGCTGTATTCAAAATGGATAAACAAAGATTGTAAATCAAGGTTACAATTATCCATGGAAAAATACTGAGTGAACTCCTTGTGAGCGCCGACTCTTAATGTAGCACCTGCTGATTATTATTCATGAATTTGCATTTTCGTGCGTTGAAAGTATGTGTTTTCTTTATTTCCTTAACTTTGTATTTATTATTGGTAAGTGTCATTATATCCTGATATTTTTCCTTGTCACCTTAATCCTGATTTACCCCCATTTGTAAAACCCTGTCCCACCAGGCCCCAGGCGGCAGGAATGCGGCGAATAGTTCCCGCCAACTTGTTCAGGATTAAAATTAGGTGCGATCCCATTGACATCGCTTGTCTCGGGGTGTTTAATTAGTCCTTACTTTAGTAAGTTTGGAGCGGCATTGGCAAAGAATAGGTCATACAACAGAAAGGGGTAACCAAGGTGACCATTGTTCTTGTGTTCTCTTTTGTTTAATGTTGTCTGTGTGATTTTGGTACCATATCATATCTAACCTTAGACTTAAGTTTTCGTAAATTACTAACATATAATCACAATCATAACCTTATTGATAATTGTTAGTTACAAGTCAATTTGATTTTAATTTTAACAATATAGATGCTGCACATTATGAATGCTGTCTGAAATAAAGCATTTTGAATGATCAGTCCTCTGAATAAAGCGACTGCAAAATATTATATCCTATTTCTCTCTTACAACAATCCTTTACCGATATTCCGACATGTATAAGGGTGCAAGATCAATGGTACGGACATGTACTGCGAAGGTATGGCTACGTAAAGAGAAAGCCACCTGACTACGTAGCAAATTTGGCACTACAATTTTCCATTTCTGGTCAAACATCCAGACACAGACACAAAACCAGGTGGAAAGATGTAGGGATGTAGTGCTAAAGGACATGACTGAGTGTCAGGTATCTGAAGACAATATCGAGGACAGAGCCAAGTAGAGCTGATGAATTCGAAAAGCTGACCCCACCATCAGAATACTAGCTAGGAAGAAAGAGAGAGATGTCACTCATACCACCAAAATAAATCTAACGACACCTCTTCTTGTTCATCCTCGCTTGTTCCGTTACGCGGGATCGGCTTTCTTAATTTTGAGGCGCCTTTCGCTTTGATGATAAGTATCGTCTACAGATAGGCCCTTCTTGTTCCTTCAGATATCATGATGAGCACTTCCAAGACCAAGATTTTCATAGCGCTACGCGCGTAGCCGATAACATGGAGCCATATATAGTGAAAACTCACTACGAACAAACTGCGTAGCCCTAACGAGTTCCTTGTCTGACTTACACGTTTGTGGGCCTGAAAGCGTAGGTAGGCCTCCCACAAAGTATACTGATCGGCTGTTGAAGGTTGCTTAATTGCAGTTCAGTGAAAGCAGGGCTGTTTGTGGTGGTGTTTTTTGGGTTATGACCAGTAGTGGACGCCTTTTGACTGATGATGTTGTGAATACGATAGCATTTCAAAGGTGTTCCAGATAATATTCGTTCGTAGTTTAAAAGCTACGCTCTTGTCGGTGGAGTAATCGCCATTCTTCCTTATCCTCTGTTAGCCTGTTTGGTCTCCTGATACGACATAGTACCCACTTTTTCTTTGGCTTTATGGAGTAATGAAAATGTCAGATAATATAGGTACACAAAAATAGTACCTAATAGAATACACTTTATAGATCCACATATTACATAGGAGAGGGAGATTGCACAATGTCATTTTCTCGAAAGCATGATGCAGGATTTTGAAATTCCGTATATTAACAACATGATGCACTACCAAAGTAATCTGATTGCTTCGAACATCACTGTGCTCTTAGGCAGAACCTATGCACTTAGCATCTCTGAAGCGGGCTTGTAATTTACTAGCTTTCGTCTATAATGCTATCTGGTAAGGGGAATTGAGCCGCATACAACCATGGAAACTTGTACAAGCCACTGTCACTCAAACTCGGTCGATAAATCACTTTATAGTGACAGGGCTTACTGTAAATATATAATAGGTAGCTTTTGCTCGCGGCTTCGCTCGCGTAGATGGTTACAAAATTGCCTGTGTAACTTACCAATTCTTAAAATAAACAAAATAAATCTATAAGCAATCGCCATACCGATGTTGTGCCAATGCATGGTATTCGTATTCTTTTAAACAATAAATGTTTTTTTTTTAAACACACTTTGAAAAAAATATCACGCATCTACCGATCACGGTTGCTATAATAAAAAAAAACTGAAATATATTAATTTAAGAGGTATCCAAAAAAAAAATATTACTTTTCCGCTAACGAGTTTTCATTCGGATCGAGTCCGATCCGCACTGGGCCAGTTTTTTACTGTATAATAAAAAACATAATAGGAATGTTGCCTATTGACATCTTTTTTCCGTATTAATAATAGAAATATTGGTGAAAAAGATACTTCTGTCTCATAAAAACTCCCCGAAATACAACAGTATTAAATTCACATTTTATTTTATTTATATATTATGATTAATATTTTCGTACATTAAAATGGACTTTCCCACCCAACTTTAAAAGCTCATAAAACAAGCTACACACAAGCTATCGAACTCGATTTTAGGATTTCTATCGTAGTATTTTTTACTCCCAAATGACCTCAAGAATGCGTGGTTAATATCCTTTAGGTTAGTCACTAGTACCCTGTATTACCCATATATTCGTCGTATTCGTTCGTTGGGAATGGGAAATGGATGAAAATTTTAAAAAATCGTGAAATTTTGTTTATAGGTGTTGGTAGGCCTATATACCTGCTTTATTTTTTTCTAAGCCACAGAAGAATCTGTAATCTTTTTCTGACAATAAGGAGGCTTATTCCTACCTATAAACATAATTTCAAGATTTTTGAAAATGTTCATTCATTCCCCATTACCAACAGCAGTAACGCCAACATAAGTCTGCAACACTCGAGCGTATACCAACACTAGGTATTAACATGCCCCTTATTTTCATCGCTTAGACGAGGCAAAACTAATCAAGTATGGTTAAATTAAAATAGAGCTCAGCAAAATTATTGTTAATTAAGAACATACGTCGGCCCCCGCCGAGCACATTTCCACTTAGAGCCAATGGCAAAGCTAATTAACTAACTTTGGAATATTTTGATTAAATAACGAAATTTCCTCGGCAGGAAATCTTTTTTGAGGGGCCGTGTGCCATGCCGAAATAAGGAGAAGGTAAAAGCTAAAGGTTAGGTTAGAGGACCTATTAAGTATTTTGACTTAACATTTTTCTACGATTGTAGATTTTTTTGCACAAGTGCTCCTTCCGTCCACGTACCACGTACTCTATGATATTATATGTCCAGTAATGATCCAGTATGAATAGTGTAGCAAAAGCAGAGTTGGAATAGAATGGGTAGTTTTAATTTTTTATAGACAAAGGCTTTAATTAGATAAAACAATTTAACGGATTATATCGCGTATATTATCTCATTTGAGTTCCCGTTGTATTGGAAGCTTTCCATGTTCACGGATTTACTGAGAAAAGATATATTTTTCCTTGTCAAAGTTACACTTGGTGCAAACTACCCACTTTGAGAAAACAAATAAAGGTACATACATGCCAAATGGCTAACTAACTTTGGATGGCTTTAATAAGTTTAACTAAAACAAGTTTTATACAATATTGATACAAAGATCTAAGTAGAAAAGAAAAATTAATTGCGATCCACTGCAGTCTAAGCCGGAATCGAACTAGCGGTATAACAGAGACGCTGGTTCGATTCCGGCTTAGACTGCAGTGGATCGCAATTATATTTTTTTTCTTTTCTACTTAGATCTTTGTATCAATATTGTATAAAAAAATATGTGATGTTTTCACATTACAAATATAAACAAACCTTTAAACAAGTTTTATTGATTATTTTGCGAAAATTACTCATTTATGTTGTATTCTTCCGTACACAAAGCAATCGATTCAATAGTAGATTGTTTGACAAGGGGCTATAATAAGCCATTACGACACGGAGTGAGTATTAAAATATGTCTGAGTGTCATAATGGCTTTTAGCCACGAGTTAAACACTCTGCTTTTCACTTCGACTGCGAGAAAATAAAAAAAGACTTAACATTAAAATTGTATAATTTCATGAAAAACTAATAGTACAGTTTGAGCAATTCTATCAGAAAGCTTGGTCAATCTAATCAGGTTGGTTTGTTTGTTTTTAATTATTCGTAAGGAGTATGTAGCTTGCCGCAAGTTTTTTTTTCAATGTCATAGAAATTTGTATGGGATTATATGGCTTTCTTTTAAACCCTAGGGGCTAAATGTACTATTTTCGTCTCGCTTTGCGAAGCTAATATGACATACTTTTTGAGCAGGAGAAGTGAAAAAAATGTTTTAATTAAGAATGTACAGTTTTATTGAAATCGACCCATTGCACATCTAAATCGTACACCCGAACAGATATCATCATCATCGTCAGCCAAAAGACGGCCATTGCTGGACATGGTCGTACACCAAAGAACGCCATCATGACTGGCCTTGAGCCACCCGCATCCAGCGGACTCCAGCAACCTTAAATAGTCCACCTAGGGGGGGACCTATAGTCTTTCGGTGCATGTTTGCCTTTCAACAATTCGGCGGCTTCTGTGGCCGTCGGTTCTACGAGCAATGTGCCCCGTCCATTGTATGGTTCTTTACGGTTCTATGCGTTTTTCAATTTCAATATCTTAATGAACATTATTTATCATTACACAGTGATATACTAGTACATTTGCAATTTTGATTACTATTTCTATTTAAGGCTTTATTCTATTTGACATGTTGTGGCCAATTGTAATTTAATATTTCGAATTAAGATATTAATATTGTACGCCTGAGGCAGGACATGATGATTCTGTATTTTTTCAAAAGATAACTCATGACCATACAATAAATATTATTTGATTTGATTTAAGTTCTCTCTAAAAGGTTGTTACTACTCATCACTGGTATATGTCATAATTTGTGCAAAATAATGTGAACGTCTGTTTTTTGAATTTTGTGCTTCTTTCTCGTGGCGTCAGAGTAAATGATGAACGCGATAGTAAAATAATGAATGGCTGGTGAGTAACATTAAAATAGAGATAAAGATATGGACCTCAAAGGACCCGTGAAATACTGGGCAATGTTGCGGGAAAAACATAATTAAGAAGGAAAACAGGCAACGAAACATTTGACAAATAGGTACTTGGAAATCTTGTTGATGTCTCGCTCCCACCGCTTCCCGCTGTCGATCAAATCAGAGAGAGTGTGTGCGTGCCAATATAATCAGTTGTATACCAACGGCCTTATCCTTCTCAAGACGAGGCGCGGGCAATAGTACCTGAGAAGAAAGCGGTAGGCCACTAACGAGGTTCCGCTTCGACTAGTTAGGCGCAATTACACACTTAACACTATTCATTGCATATTAATTGGGTAAAAAGACTTGATCTACTAATGTTATTAGTGTCAAAATATGTGCAGATGTTTGAATGTTTGTTGCTCAATCACGCGTTAATCGTCGGACCAATAATATAATATAATAGAAGTAGATAGTAGATAGGTTACCTACACGATAATCCACGTGTAAAAATGGCCAGGCTTATGCACACATAAATCTGATAATATTGTAATAACACATTAATTGTAAATACTTTTAGACGCTTTTATTGAGTAACTAGTGCTAAATCTCATTATGCATGATGGCATTTTTGTTTATTTGACGCATAATCCAATATATAAAAAAGTGCTCTGTGCGCGAGACAGAGTTAAGGTTTGCCAATTGGCTTAGTTTTGGTGTGCCATTTTCGTTTCTCTCTTTTTATGTTATATCAGTGCGTCGAACGAATTTAGATGAAACTTGGTACACAAATACACCAGGTCATAAATTAAAACATAGGCTTCTTAATCCCTGAGAATGAGTGGAACCACCGATAAATACGATTTACAACTAAAATCAAAATAATAAAAAACCTTGTATAGCAACGGCCTTAGTCTTCTCAAGACGCTCGCTGAGAAGAAAGCTATGCTGTAATGAGATGCAACTCGCTAAGTCCCTAACGAGGTTCGCTCGGACTAGTGTCGGGCGGAATTAAATACTTAACACTCTTCATTACACAATAATTGGGTTATAAGACTTATAAGTTACAGGTATTTATTTACACTGTTTTGAAAGTGTTGATCGCGATTCTCGGAAACTTATACGCTGACATTTTAGGAACGGACTAATAAACAGTATCAAGAGTTACGCATTTTTGAAGTAACTGTACCAATATAGGTCTAGAAGTGTTAACATGTTTGATACCTCGTAAAAGAAATGTGACCCTTAGGAACGTCAACATTTGCAATAAGATGATGGGGGTAATCGCTAATTATTTTAGAACCTGATTTGAATGAGTAGAGCGCAAACCCGTAAACGGGAATGCCATCCGAGGGCACTTAGAGTTGAGGTAGGAAACCGTGCGGAAGGCACAAGGATTGCGAAGGGGGGTTCAACCGGTTCAACGTGGGAGAGAGCGACAAAATATCGGAAATAGGGGAGAATGGGAAATATGGGCTGGTCGACCCGCTCTCGATGGCTGCTGTGATCTCTTCGGATCAGAGAGCACCTTCCTAGGATGCCAGGACCGGAAGTGGTTTCTGGGGTGTGGAACCTCTGAGGCAGCGGTTGGCAACAGGCGGCCCGCAAGCCTCCCTGGCTACTGGCTGACAAACGGGAGTTTGTCTGATAAAGTCTGAATTTATTAACAACTAAAATCGAATCGATCAAACACCGGGTACATTTTTCTTAGGATTACGGCTCTGCTGACACTGAATTTTCATAGATACGGCCGTTTGTAGCGTATATTATCTACGGAACACTCGGTGCGCGAGTCCGACTCGCACTAAGCCGGTTTTTTTCTTATATGAGGTTTGAACGTATAAGCGATTCAAAACGAATATTATGAAAAAGAGACAAAAAGTATTTCACCCATTAGCATTACATTTTCCCGTAAACTTAACCTGAACTACTTTGCATTAACCTAACTCTTCAATCAGCAAAACCTTATCGGCTACGCCCATGAAATTAATTTCAACCGAGCAAGTTATATTTTCACGGCTCTCGGTGACGGATTTACTGCTAAATATTACTCTGTTTGCATGTAACTGGAGAATAGAGGGTTGGAAGTTTTTAACGCTGCTCCCTCGCTAATCGTTAAACTTTTGTGGAAATAGTAAAGAAAGCAAGCGCCATGGGGCACTAGGGCGCAAAGCGGTGCAATAACAGTATGGATACTTAAATGAAGACGCAAATTACCGTTGTCTTGGTTATATTACACATCTATAAAGCGGGTCCAATTTTAAAGTTGTAAGAATGAAATGTCTTTAAATTGAAGCTATTTATCAAAAATAAAGTGTAAAGGCTATTTAAAGGTAACTTCGTTTGGGAGTAGAGAAAGTAATAAACCCTCTTGTTTTCTTCAGTTAAGTCGAGTAAAAAGTATTTTATAACCATCTGTGAATACCTAGCTACCCGTGTACGAAAAATTTTTGAAATCGTTTTAGTCGATTTGGCTTGATGAAACCACAACGACACATACACACATCCAAAAAAAATTATATTTTTCATTTCAATGACCTCCAAATAGTTCATAGCACTTTTTTTTTATATCTTCAATGTACAGACATTTAATTTTTATAATTTTATAATAGTATAGATGATTGAATTTATGTATGGGTCTTTGCGGCGTCATCACTTCAAAACGGATAACTAATTTTAATGATTATTGGGTAGCTGGATATCCGGTCAAATGTCATAGGATGATTTCTACTTGACTACGCTGAAGCAAATAAAAAAATTTAAATAAAAAAAGAACCGACTTCAAAATAAAGTAAAAAGCCATAAATAATCTTTTATGTACGGTACGGATAACATTTGAATCACCTTTTGAAGTCGGTGCCAAACCTGAAGTAAATAAAGTTCTTTGTTCAACAAAAATACGATTTGGCTTACTATGACTAAATATATATGTAGGTAGATAATAACTAAAGGCTCGCCGCCGCGGTTCTTAATAGTTATAAATGGTCCTTTTTTTTATTTTTTGCTTTTTAGTGATGGATTTTAGTAGTGATATAAAGTATTTTTTAGAGCCCAGAATGGGAAGATTGAGGAGGCACTTTGCACGCATCTCGAGTCTTTGGAAGTAAGAAATGTAAAAGTTGGTTAGTTAATTGCACCTTCGATCATCAGCTCAGCATGAAATGATGACAACCAGAGGAAAACAACTGATAACTTTAGAAAAAATATATACAAAACATTGTTAGTGCCTATAATATTTGAGAGTTTCTCTCGATTTCCCTGGTATTCCATCATCTAATCCTGACTTACAAACAACAGTCTTAACGTACCTATTTACCTATAATAGAGGATTTTTTAAGGAATTATCCTCTAACTCGTAACTATTAAGGAGTTGTACCTTCCGTCATCAGCTCACCATGATGAGATGATGTCTACCATATGCAAATACTTAAAAGGCTTAAGAAAATATATGAAGAACGTTATAAGTGCCGATAAAATTTGAGGATTGCCCTTGATTTCCCTAAGATCCCATCATCAGATCCCAATTTGGTGGCAATGGGACCACCTCGGGAGTATATACTTTCAAATAAAAAAAGAATTTTTAAAATCGGTCCACCATTGGCGGAGTAATCGGTGAACATACATTAAAAAAATACAAACTATCGAACATATAACCTCCTCCTTTTTGGGAAGTCGGTTAAAAAGAGCGTAATGATATACTTTACTTTTTTCTCCCCCGCGAACGAAGCTGTGGGCATCTTCTAGTATATACTCACATTTTCGAGGGTGGTGCCAAAAATATCCAACCTCCTTTATAGATATAGTAATACTGGCTGATATAAAAAAAACGAATCTTACGACACGTTAATTTAAAAAAAGAAGAAGCTTCGTTCTTTTGTTTTTGTTTCATAGCCATAAAGTAAAAACAAGTCCAACTGATTTTAAAGTTGAGCTGGATTCTATTCTGGGAGAGTCTGCTCTTTCATTGACAACTAAAAATAAAGGATGCTGAGTTTAAAAGAGGTCGCACGAGCTACAAAGATGAACATAGCAGCCGTCGATCAAATGAAGTTACTACGCCAGAAATAGTAAAAAAAATCACAAATTAGTATTGTAAGAGAGTAGACTAAAAGTGCGCGAGTTAGCATCACATATTGACTGAAAATTTGCACAAGATGGGTGCCGCGATTGCTCACCATTGAACAAAAGCAGCGTCGTGAGACGTCGGCCTAGAGCATGTCGAATGTCGAGTAGTCATGCGCAGAATGTGTCACTAAAAAAAAAAGAGTGATATGCTTCTTTCGCTCACTAAGATACATATCACTCTTTTAGTTCACTAGTTCCGTTTAGGTCGCTTATGGTTTTATCACTCATTCGCTCACTGAGCTATTGAGAAGAATGCACTTCACGCCGTTCGCAGGTTTGAATATTGAAACACTAGCCAGTATAACGCTTCACTCTACCGGAGTGGGTGAGTGATTGGATGAACTACTGAACTGCATGAATCTGTACTGAACTAGAGAGTGAAAGAGTGATACTAACTGATATACTTCTTTTGCATCATTCATTCGCGACTACACAAGTCTCATGTCGAGCTATGCTCAGTCTAGAGTCACCGCAGCCGTCACTACAAAAAATGAACAACAAATGAAAAAAAATACGATGTCAAAAAGGGCTTTTACGTCCTTTTGTTCAGAAGCGCAGTTGTATATCCAATCAAATCATGATGAAAATATTTTTTCTTGAAAGTATTTATTAAGCGTTACCTCTGTAATTTCTTTCATACTTTTTAGCCACGGAACCCTAAAAAAGTGTCCGCGAAACTGATTCAGAACAAACGCTCGACCCTTTTATAACATTTTTCCAGAAAAGAAAACTTTCGTGCCATTTCGTCGCCTATAGTACCCGCAATGCAAGCTTAGTTTAAGACTGGGTCGATTTGTGAAAGATTGTCCCTGATATTAATTAATAATTTGACGATCCTCTAGCCGCCCTGAGGCCTTTTAAAAGGCGTAAAGGGCTAAATAAAACAAAGTTGTATTCGTTTTTGTCGCTGTTTTTTCTTGGGCGGCAGGAGGGTATTGTTAACCCGGCGAAAATAACGTTAAGCAATTCTGCCGTACTTCTTCTTGACAATAAACGTGGGCGTCAAACTTTATGTAAGTTTACAAGCAAGCCTCTACTGCTATTTTCCACCCACGGCCCAAGTGCAACTAACTGAGATCATTCCGTTTTATACACCCACTCAGGCACTCCCATTATTGCTAAATCCGGGATAGTAATCACATTATCCTTTCTTTTTCAAGTGGGTTATCCTGCTTAAGCCTCTCAATTTCTTCAGCTGATTACATTCACCCGTAATACGAATGTAATTCAATCGCAATGGATTAAGAGTCGATCGGATTCTGGTGCCAATTTGAAGGCTTCTTTGCTAAAAATTGTAAATATTTATTCTACGTTGAGTTGCGAAATAAAAATCAAGATAGTTTGAACTAAACTACATCTAAAAACAGTCCCAGAGGTATTGTTTTGAAGATGTTGACAGACCGACTATCACTTTGGGGTATAATCAGGTTTCATGATTTCCAGGAAAGCGGTGAAAAAATCCTTTAGTCGTCTTTTCCATCTAAGAGAGAGTCAGATTGTCAATGAAATAATGAACTTATAATGCTGTAAGTAGGCTGCAAGGCCGCTTTTACAAGTTTGAGTCTGCCTGCTATTACGAAGAGCAGACGACTGTCTTTTACTATCTATATCATTCTTAGTTATTACAATAATTATCACTTCGCCTACCTTGAATGTATCTTTAGAAGTTTTGGTCTGTTAAATAGTCTTCTACCGTATAATAGGCCTTTGACATTAGAAACTTTTTCAAGTATTTTTTAAGGCATGGCGACTTACAAAGTATTTCAAGCTAAAGTGCTGTTAAACTTTATTGCTCCGATTAGGCGTAAATACCAAGGTTAATAATTATGCATGCTGTGTTTGCCTATAAGTAGTTGTGCATTAATCTTAGTACCTTATAATTTAAGTTCTCGAATGCTCTAATATAACAACTGTTGGTGAACCTTAATAAATAAATAAATAAATAAAGTGTATGAGCATAAGGAAATTGTAGACAAGATTTAAGTGAACAGGTTAAATGTAACAACAAAAAGAAAGAAAGTCATTAAATCGAACGTTATGTATGAATGGATATGGACATATGGACAAGGAAAGAAATAGAAGAGTCAATTTCCTAGAATGAAAGAAAAAAATATGGTGTAATATTAAAAAGCTGTTTTCGGTGGATCAGATCCGACCATATGCTTTTCATGTCCAGAAATTATTTGTGGTATAGTGTTTTGGATCGCACCTATACAGCGCCTTCTACAACTATTATTTAATGAGAATCCAAAAAGAAAATAAAATCAGCGTTCAGTTAGACTGACGTGTTTAATTCCAGAGAAAGACAGTTCATGTAAGAAAAAGAAATAATATTATCATAGACAACTCCTAGTTACAAAAGAGGCTTGCCAACATTATAAAATAATCTAACACTCCTCCTCGATTGTAGATGTGATGCTTAAACTTTGCCAAAACATTTACAATCGCACTACAAACGAATTATACAAAAGTACATAAAATAATTTCTGCTGTTTTCGCGATTATTACTCATTGAAATAAAACAATCCTCCCGTGACCATGGAAAGCTGGAAAGCTTCCGAAACGTCGGGAACTAAAATGAGATAATATACGCGATATAATCCGTTAAATTGTTTTATTTCAAAAGTACATAAAATTAAATTAATGACATTCACTAAAGCAATAAATAACATTAAATTAGTATCATTCGCTAATGCAATCAAGTAACATTAAAATTAATAAGTATCATTCGCTAATGCAATCTAGTAACATTATGTTAAATAAAATTCGCTCATGCACATTATTTGTACTGACTCCTCCTTAATTATTAAATTAGGATTTATTTAGAAGTACTCTAATGAAATTAATCAAATCAAATCAATTCAAAATCAAAATATTCTTTATTCAAGTAGGCCTAGTTACAAGCACTTTTGAAATGTCAGTTACATGAGAGTGAATGTTTGCTGGGAGAAATACAATATGATCCAACATTTGCTGCAAGGATTAGGGAAACCCAGAAAAACCTAATCAGATCATTTAACTTAAGTGTAATATTATTGATAAAATCATCATTTTAAAAATTAAAATAATCAATAAGATAAATCCCAAAAGGATTGTCAATAAAAAATAAATAATCTAGAATGTGTCTAGAATAAAATTCTAAATGTCAGAGTATATAAAACAATTAAGATTAAAATAATAATAATACCTTAGGTATTCGTTAAAATAATTATTCATATACCTACAAGACGATATAATTTACATTAATCCCACGCGGCTTCATCATTCATGTAGTCTTGTGTGCTATAATAAGCTTTAGAAAATAATTTTCATTTCACAATATTTTTGAATTTACCAATAGACAACTCAGTTATGCTGCTAGGAAGTTTATTATAAAATCTCACACAGTTACCCATGAATGATCTCCTTATTTTATGGAGCCTAGTAGCAGGCACTGCGAGCTTATGCTTATTTCTAGTATTAATATTATGTATATCACAGTTCTTCTTAAAGTCGGTAATATTTTTATGTACATACATAATATTCTCATAAATGTATTGACAATGCACTGTCATTATATTAATGTCCTTAAACTTATCTCTAAGCGACTCTCTATAGTTCATTTTATATATCGCACGAACAGCCCGCTTCTGCAGAACAAATATAGTATTAATGTCGGAAGCACTGCCCCATAGTAAGATGCCATACGACATAATACTGTGGAAATAACTGAAATACACTAATCGAGCCGTTATCACGTCTGTTAATTGACGAATCTTACTTACTGCAAAAGCTGCAGAACTCAGTCTATTCGAGAGTTTAGCAATATGGGGACCCGATTGGAGCTTAGAATCTAATGTTATACCGAGAAAGACTGTACTATTAACTAGTTCCAGTTCCTCACCTTTAACCATAACGCTTGCTTGCTCGTGTTTTACGTTACTCGTGACAAACTTAACACATTTAGTCTTTTTCTCATTCAACAACAAATTATTTATATTAAACCAATTTACTACTTCACAGATAGCATTGTTTATGTCATTGTAAGATCGTTGATTTCGTACGACTTTGAAAATTAGAGACGTATCATCTGCAAACAAAACTATCTCTTGGTGGGTCTTTACGAGATGGTGGGTGGCAAGTCGTTTATATAGATAAGGAACAGGAAAGGTCCCAATATTGATCTCTGCGGCACACCCATAGAGACTAATGACCCCGGTGAACGCTTTCCATTCACGTCAACCCTTTGTATTCTACCATTTAAATAAGACTCTAATACATTTAGTGCTAATCCTTTAACTCCGTAGTGGTGTAGCTTCCTGATCAGTGTCTCATGATTAACGCAATCGAAGGCCTTAGATAAATCACAGAAGATGCCTAAAGCATCTCGCGATTCCTCCCAGGCATCGAAAATGTGTTTTACGAGCTCAACTCCGGCGTTGGATGTCGAGCGACCCCGCGTAAAACCGAATTGCTTACTATGCATCAAATTATTCAAATTAAAATGTTTTAACAATTGATATAGAATTAGCTTTTCAAAAATTTTACTAAATGTATGTAGTACAGATATTGGTCTAAAGTTAGTGGGGTCAGAGGTACTACCTGATTTAAATAAAGGAGTTATTTTGCTATGTTTCATCAGATCAGGAAACTCACCGCAGTCAATACTGTTATTGAATATATCTGCCAAGTCAGGCGCTATTACTTCTATTAGGGATTTGACAGCATGGACTGAGACCCCCCATAGGTCATTGGTTTTTTTGACATTAATTGATTTAAATGCCTTTACTACATCTGAAGGACTGACATGTTCAAAATAGAAGTCCTTACTACATTCTGGTACGTTTTCTTTTAACAACAAAACGGCAGACGAAGGTGATGAATTTAAACACTTTGTTGTGGATACTGGTAAATCGGTGAAAAATTTTCAAATTCTGTTGCTTCATCTAAACTAGAATCTATAATTTTGCCATCAATTTTTAATTGTAGATCACTAATTGCGTGCCTTGATCTACCAGTCTCCACATTAATCACTTTCCAGGTGGTTTTGATAATATTAGAACTATTTTTGATTTTCTGGGATAAATAATTACGTTTGGCAATATGACAATGTATTTTGAATTGTTTTGAATATTGCTTTACATGTTCTTTAAATTCATCACTCGTATTAAACCGCCGTTCCTCATACATGGCATACAGTGCTTGTCTACGTTTGTGTAAGTCCGCAGTAGCCCATTCGCTAAATACTGGTGCACCGCCAGCCACAACCGATTTGGAAGTAAATATTGTATTATAATATTTCATAAAAGTTGTAAAGAATGAATCATACATGTGATTAGGACTCATTTCAGAAGACAGAACGGGTAGCGCCTGAAACAAATGTTGCTTCATTCTTTCCACACGGTCTGTGGTTACCGGTACAAAAGTAATTTGTTTTTTCACTATATTTTCCCTTAATATCTCAAATTCCATTAATTGGCCTAAATGATCTGATTCTAATTTACTGATTATACTTTGTTTAGAAGGAGAAATATGAGTGAAAATGTTATCAATACAGGTGGCGCTGGTATCGGTCACCCTTGTAGGTTCCATAAATACGTGGCTTAAACGAAAAGATTTGAATAGATTCAACAATCTAATACTTAGTGTTGAATCTTCCAAAAGATTTACATTGAAATCGCCGCAAATAAGTAATTTTTTACGAGTACGCGATATCTTAAAAAGCACATATTCCATAATAGTTTGAAAAACATCGAAATTACTTAATGGCGGCCTATACACACAAACTACAATAAATTGCTCTAGTTCTACTGCACTTAATTCTATGGTCCGTTCAACAGACACGGATACAATGTCCTTACGTTCCTTAAATTTCAATTGACTATTTAATATAATTAACGACCCACCATGTATGGAACTAAGTCTGGTGAACGAACTACCCACCTGGTGATTATTGAATTGGGGCATTATCTCATTGCAAGTTAGCCAGTGTTCAGTTATACATAAGTATCAATATTATAGGCATTTAAAAATAATTCAATCTGCAAATCTTTCCCTCTAATACACTGAATATTTTGATGAAACAGGTGGATATACTTTTCATTGCCAGAAAAGGATTTCTCCATTGTCTCATCACTTAGTTTAAATTATTACACATAACAACATTAATGTCGGACTGCTCAATAGAAGCAGAGTTATGTACCAAATTCTTGGTAGAAATGTCAATTAAATAGGCTAGTGACAAAACTATTTGTCGTTTGCAATAATTGAAAAGGTAAAAATTACCTTTTGTCAAAAAATAATGATTACTAACATATTTGTTAGCGTCTACTATTCTAAACTTACTACTATATGTACAAAGATTATATAAAGATGTATTTAAAATATATCTTGTATCATTTTCAGATTTTGTCAATTGTTTACAATAGGGAAAAGTGAACATAATAATTTCCTGAACTATAATTGTGTTCAAAGTTTCATAAAATGTAATTAAATCATTCTTGTTCACTTTACCCCTGTTTCCCAAAAGAATAAGCAGTGTTGTCTTGGAATTAATATTACTGTCTTTTAGAATTTACTAGTATATACATAACAGATCTCTATTATGGGGAAACTTATCTACTGACAATATTTTCGTAAAAATGTCAGCTGCATTGTTATAAGAGTCGACATGGTATAGAGAAATTATCTTTTTTCTTATCAAATCTTTAACAAAGTGATATTTAATATCAATGTGTTTTGCACGTTTGCTATTCTCATAGCTGTTGGACATTGAAATAGCTCCCATATTGTCTACATAAACTACAGGTGTTAAGCACTCACCAAAATCCTTGGCTAACCCTTTGATATTAATAACTTCGCTGCACGCTGTAGCTAGAGCAACATATTCAGCTTCCGCTGTAGAAAGTGCTACGCAGTTTTGTTTTTTCGAGAACCATCCGATGACGTTACCATAATACATGATGACACATCCACTCATGCTTTTTCTATCTGGCTTTTGCCCTGCCCAATCGGCATCTCAATAGACGTTAATAGTACAGTTACCATTCTGCCTTTTGTAGTTCAGTCCATACTCCTTTGTTTGCTTTATGTATCTGACTATTTTCTTTGCTTGTTTCCAACATTGGATATCAGGCTTGTCGAGAAATTGACTTAGATATGACACCGCATAACTTATGTCTGGTCTTATAACGGTTGCTAAAAACATTAAACTTTCAATTATTTATTGGTATGGTACGTCTATTTCATCATTAGTTGCTTTTATTTGTATATCCTCTTCCATTGGCGTTTTTACTCCATTACATTCTGTCATATTAAACTTTTCTAGCATTTTCTCAATTTGTTTGCTTTGATTTATTTTCATTCCAGCTTTATATCTTGTAATTTTCATTCCTAGAAATGTGTTTATTGTTCCCAAGTCTTTTGCATTAAACTCTTTATGTATCATCATCTTTACTTTCTTTATCTCTTCGACTTCCACTGTCAGCAGAATATCGTCTCCAAACACTAAGAACCAAACTTTACTGTTGTAGTACAAGCAAAAATCGTGTTGAGACCGCTTTAATCCGACGGTCTTTGTCAAGAAATCATTAAGCCTCTCGTTCCAGCACTTGGGGCTTTCTTTCAATCCATATAAACTTCTTTTTAATTTTAATACTTTGTTCTTTTCAACCTTCACTCTTTTCGGTACTTTAATGTACACTTCATTTTCTAAAAATCCATTTAAAAATGCAGTGTGAATATCAAATTGGCTTATTTCGTAATTATTTCTTACTGCATGTCTTAAAAACATTCTTATTGTATTCATCCTTGCTACCGGTGAATAATTATTCCCAAAATAACTTTTTTTCTGCTGAAAACCTTTTGCTACTAATCTAACCTTCTTTAAACCATTGTCTTTAGTCTTGAATACCCATTTCGTGTCAATTGCCTTTTTACCTTTAGCGTCAACTACTTCCCAAGTTTGTAAATTTTCTAATGAATTTATTTCTTTCACAATTGCTTCTTCCCATTCTTTGTATTTAATCGCTTCTTCATAATGTATAGAGTCTTCTGAAGTTATTAAGCAGTATGCCATATATAATTCATAGTCATTTAGGTGTTTTGCCTTATTTATTTGCCTTCCTGTTCTGGTATTATTGGTTACATCATTTGAACCGTTTTGGTATGCTCCCACTTCTTCTGCTTCATCATAGGTGATATCATTTCCATCATTTGCTTCAATTTCTTCTTCATCGTGTCTACTTTCTTTACTTTCAGTGTTTTTTTCAGTTTCAATTTTGTCGTTTTCTTTATCGTGTACTGTTTTGTTTTTTACTGTTTGTACTGTTGCTAGAAGGGGCACCTCTCGTCGCCTATTGCGATAGTCGTCCGGTACCTTAAGTTTAACGATCTTTCCTAAGAGACAGACGCTATCAATCTTATTCCTTAAGATGTTTAGAGTAAAAAATAACAGTGACAGGTTTCTTCGCATTTCTAAGGACTCGAAACCCAAATAACCCGGATATAAAAAGGGGTAGTAAACATATATTTTTTTGTACAAAGACCGTAATATTTGACTCTTCCGACTCAAAAGGATCCCGATCCCTGGACTAGGGCGATTGTTGGTGACTCAGAGATTTCGATTGAACTTTAAAATTGTGTTATAGTTTTCATAACAATATATGTCCTCTTGGATTTGGGTTTTTATTTTATTTAACACCAGTTTCTGACATTATTAACATTCGATTCATCGATAAAAAAATGATTTAATGATAATCTTTCGTTTACAGCGCATCTGGCAAAGGCATATTATACAGGCAAAAATGCAGGGCCCAAAACAGAAACCAAATAATTTACTTTTACCGGGACACGGTTCTTATAAGGTGGCATATCAAACGTATGTAAGTTGTAAGTTGTTTGAAATAAAAAAACACTATTTTGCTTTTTTATATTCTATTTTTTTTTTACTTTTATAAGTTTTGATATGCTTTCTTGAAGAACTACGCATTGAGATTATATACTCAAAACATATATTTAGGATAGGCTAAGTACAAATATTGTAATAGATATAAGAGTTATTTCGAAAAAATGACTGACTGTTGAGTTTGTTTCGGCTTTCTTCTCTTCAGTGGTCTCCTCTTGGGAAACGCCGTAGAGTCAGACTTGTAAAAGTGCCCTTGTGGCCTACTTTCGGAATAAAGATCATTATTTCATTATTTCATTATGCCTAACTTAATCCACAATTAGGCCCAATTCCTACGTATTCTGAAAACGTTACCAGCTGATTAAGACTGTCAAACGGTCAACATTAACGGGCGTAATGAATGGTTAACAACTAACAAAGTATATAAGAGGTACTCGCGATCAAACGCCAAAACTGTCACTAAAACATCGCTGGCTCTATATTACTTATAGGGTTGTATGTTACATTTTCAGGTTAGTTAAAGACTTTGTATCACTTCGACAACTTTCATTTTTCAATTCGTTACAAGTGCAACATATAACTCTGTAATGTTCGTATTTCGCCAGCGACATGGTACAAAATTTAATTTCTATTATATTATAACGAAAGAATGAAATGAAATAATGATCTTTATTCTGTAAGTAGGCCGCAATGACACTTTTAAAAGTCTCACTCTACTGCATTTTCCAAGAGGAGACCACTGTTTAGAAGAAAACCGAAACAATTTCAACGATCAGATTTTTTTTCTAAATAACTCTTATCTATTACAATATTTGTACATAGCCTATCCTAAATATATGTTTTAAGTATAAGCTCAATGCGTAGTTCTCCAAGAAAACATATCAAAACGTATAAAAGTCAAAATAAAAATAGAAGATAAAGAAGCTAAATATGTTTTTTTTTAAACAACTTACGTACGTTTGATATGCCATCTTAAAGGAACCGTGTCCCGGTAAAAGTATATTATTTGGTGTCTGTTTTGCGCCAAGCATTTTTGCCTGTATAATATGCCTTTGCCATTAGAGACTTTTTAGGGTTCCGTAGCCAAAATTGCAAAAACGGAACCCTTATAGTTTCGACGATAAACGAAGCGAGCAGTATCCACATTGTATAATTTTTCTAATAGCGTAAGCAGCTGTTTTATTAATGTTTCTCTATTAATTTTAATACATGTATTGATGAATGAGTATATTATTACATTTAGTTTTGATTACATTATTTGAAACAGGTTGCTAGGAAATAATAGTACGTAACACTGTTAAACACAAAATTAGGCACAATCTGAATCCTATAGATTGGCCGTCGAAAGACGTACCTTGCCTCATTAGTACTCGCATTAGCGGTAATAGCGACCTACTTATAGGTAACTAACCGAAGATTAACTTCTCTCCAAGTTCAACTGGCACGAACCAATTTAATGTTCAATAACAATTTTATGGCCTCTTAGATATGAGGATACTTACATAATTAAAACGTGATTTTAAATTCATTAACTGGCTCTACTCGATGTGAACATAATAGTATTAGTACAGTACAATAAGCTCATTCGATTTCTGTCAATTATAAGATGGAATATATGATCCTATAATTGACCGGGCACCGTTGTTCACCCATTATGTATGTTCAGATTTTCCGCCACTTTCTGGTTCTTTTTTTACTTGATTATATGTATACTCAAAGAACTTTGAGCAAATAAAAGAATAGCTTAAAGTCGTGTTTTACCAGGAAGTGAAGGAGAAAGCCTAAGAAAGAAACGGCTGGCGATTGCTTCTCCGACAAGAGGGTAGCTCTTAAATTGAAGAAGAAGATATGTATACACCTGTAATAGACAATGCATCAAACGTTAAGCAAATAAAAGAAAAATCAATGCACTTACCTAAAAGAAATGATATTTACCTTATTGAAAGATTGTGGAACAATTTATTTTATTTATTTATTTAATCTTTATTGCACAAAGGAAAAACTTATTGTACAAAAGGCGGAAACATCATATTGGTGAAGGTGTTACTATTTTTTGGAAGCACATGATTATGTGGTGAATAGTGGGTTTGACATAAAAATCCAATAAATTAAATAGTGAATATTGTCTGCCTTCTTCATATCAATTTTAATTGGTTTGTTACCTATAATTTACCGTTTGAAACCCTTTGAAAGCACAGTTTGAAACACTTCGCTTTTAACTGTAAGTCGTTTGTGCACAAAATTGGGTACAGTCTGAACAGACCCTATAGATTGGCCGCCGATCGACGGAACTTGTGCCATTAGCGCTCGCATTAGCGTAACGACGAGCTAACTAACCAAAGATTAACTTCCCTCCTTGTTCAACTGGCTCGAACCAATTTAATGCTCAATGATAATTTCATAATGTTCTCATGCATGCGGGAAAACTTGATTATTTATTGAAAAAATATAAACTGGCTAAAATGACATAATTCTGACATAATTTGTCACCTCTAATGCTACGATTTATGGTATGAGGTACCAACTAATGGGACAGTGTCAAGCACTTTTATACTATTATAAAGTTGGTGTAACAATGAAACGTGTGTACATTGTGTGTTTATATATTTTCAAACAAGTTGTTGTAAGGGACTATTTGGAGGTCACTGAATCGTTTTTTTTTGTATTTTTGTATGTGTCATTGTGACTTCTTCACGAGAATCGGCTAAACGGATTTAAACTATTTTTGGTACACGGATATATGACTCGACAGGCCGATATGGTCGCGACAGCTAGGGTGGTTACAGGATACTTTTTACCCGGCTACGCTGAAGAAAAAAAGAGGGGTTATGACTTTTTCTCCTCTGCGAACGAAGTTGCTGGCACCTTCTAGTAGCTTATTACAAGTATTTTCGCTTTCTATAAATTTAACCACAACCACACAGTATATGGTCACAGAATATACATAGTCATAGGCCTCTGACAAAAGATACCACCTCTCATGGTTGACAGCCGTTCAGGCTATCAAGCGGAATCCCGCAACCTTAATTAGGCCGTTATTCCATCTTATAGCGGGTCTACCTTCGATGCATCTTTTAAAATTACGCACCACAAAACATCCAACACTCCAAAACGTATTCAAAGTAATATCATTGACTCAAAGTCGCAGGTGCACCGAAAGAAACATTAAAGCAATAGACAAATCGCGTACAATGTGCGCTTGATTGTGTATAGAAGGAAAGTACCAGCAGGCAGGGACGGGAACCGGTATCGATATCTTCTAAAATACACACAATTTCTGGAATGCTTTAAAATCACAAAACACCTGATTCAGGTTCTAGAATTTTAATAAAAAAAGCGGCCAAGTGCGAGTCGGACTCGCCCATGAGGGGTTCCCCAGCCGTTTATACAAAAAAATGCACTACAGATAAAAAAAATACGATATGAAAAAAAACACTACCAAAAGAGCGTATCTCCCCGGCACTTTTGCTGAGAAGCGCAGTTTTTAAAAATGGCATATCCGATAATGCTGAAAATAATTTTCGTTGGAAGTATTTATTAAGCTTTAAATTTGTAATTTTTTTCATATTTTTGAACATACCGTTTAGAAAATAGAGGGGGGGGACACAATTTTTGGCTACTTTCGGAGCGAATATTTCGGAAAACATTCACTAAATCAATTTTTTTTTCAGGAACCTCTGTGTTTTTAGAAGAACTGTCAAAATATATGCCCATTGATATTTGCAGATTTTTTATTTTTTTTAAATTTCTGTTATATGAATCGAGTGCCCCCCTAGAAATATATATATTTTTTTATTTTACTATCAAACTAAGTAGCGGTTTACACACGACACCTATGCTCCAAATCTCATCAATATACATCTTATTGTTTTTGAGTAAAATGCCTGTGACATATGGACGGACAGACCGACAGACAGACAGACATGACGAATCTATAAGGGTTAAGTTTGCCATTTTGGCTATGGAACCCTAATAAACGAAAATCTCGTAACTGAACGATAAAAACAAATCGATAAATCGGATATTTTGTATGAAAAAAATACCGGTTCTGATCCCTGCCAGCAGGCGCGCTTCTTCAGCGCGTATTGCACACTTGGGTCTCGCTCGGCCTCACTGGGAAGCCATGGCATTACATTTTGACGTATGGCATCCTAGTGAGGAACAAGAGTTATCCTAACTAGGATGCTAGCGACACCAATAGGTTGGAGTGAGACGCTTGAACTCCCCTCCCCTAAAAGATGATTTACACCTCACGAGCTCGGAAAAAGGTGTAAACGGTTACACCGCCAAATCTGCGTGTAAAAGTTCATATTATCCGCTAGCGTAAAGTAAGTTCTAATTTATATTTTTTTATAATGACTTGAAAGCATCGTTCAGGAATCTATATTTGAACCACTCGCTCCGCTCGCATTTCGATTTTACATCCCTTCGCTTACTCGGCGTTCTAGCACTCGCGCCAAATAACAACTTTTACGTCACACCTGGCCATAATGCGAGTTTTACTGTACGCGTAGCGTGCGTACTCCCCATGGGTAATAAAAAAGAAAGCCCTCTATCGCATATTTACAACCCTCGCCTGCGGCTCGGGTCACAAACACCTGCGATTTCCGGCTTTCTTTCTTTTACAGCCTTTTGTAAGTAATGTTATATTTCAGCCTTGCATAACAAATAACTATTAAACAGCGTCCATTTAGGTACGGCACTTACAACTACGTACATGACTCAACACGCCGATATGGGAGCGACAGCTATGGCTGGATAACATTAACAAGGTTTCACCAACCGATGAAGGGGGCAGAGCTGCGCACTAATATGTTCACGCCTTCGAGAAATGGGAGCAAACCAGGATACATCATTTCGTCCGCCAAAGTTACTTAGAAGCAGGGTTATGTTTTTTGAGATAACCCTACATAACCCTACTTCTGACATAAAACCGGCCAAGAACATGTCGAACCATACTCAGTATAGATAGGGTTCCGCTTCCGTTCATACAAATCAATGCACTACAGACGAAAACAATACGATATGAAAAAGAGCACTAGCAAAAGAACGTATCTCCACGGCACTTACGTCCTCTTCCTGTATCTCCATCTATGGAGCGCCCCCCTAGAAATATTTTTTATTTATTTAAGTAACTATAAACTAACTAGCGCGGCTTATACAAGACACCTATAATTCCAAGTTTTAAAGTATTTTTAAAAATTATAAGGGTTCCGTTTTTGACATTTTGGTTACGGAACCCTAAAAACCTGGGATATTCTGGAATGTCAAGAAGAATTGTCAACGTGTCTTCTGTGTCTTGTCATCTGGCCTAAACCCAGCCAAGTGCACTGAATCGTTTCTTTGTTTACACGCCTACATAAATACCTGCTTGGAGATAGCTACATTATGTTCCAATATTTTCTGCTATCCTTTATAGTTCAGAATCCTGCCATATACTCATCAGTATTCCTGTAGCATACAGCAAATAAATTATATACTACTACTAGAGGAGAGAGTGCCCCCAAATTCATTTGCGGATAAGAAAACATCATAGCGCGCTTTATTGCTTGAGCGTAGTCGGGTGAAAAGTATCCTATAACCCAAAGATAGATTTGGATATAGCTTTAAAATTTAAAAAAACGTTGTATATCGTAACTGTTTGATTTTAATACGATAATGGGCATGACATCCATTTGATTGGCGCTAAAATGAGATTATATAACAAAAATTGATGTGTCGGTCGGCCAGGGCAAGTGTTTGTGCGATGAGCACGAATGTTTGTTCCTGGGTCTTGGCCGATTTTTATTTATTTAAGTAGTATATTTATCTATATAAGTATGTATATCGGCGCCTGGTACCCAGAGTACAAACTTTGTTTGGTTTGGGTCTAGGTCGATTTGTGTAAGATTCTCCCTGATATTTATTTATTAACCTTTCCAGCTTTTGAAGCTTAAGATTACTCAATGTTTAATTTATCTTTGAAACATGCACATTTCCGTTATATGGGTGCTGTCATGTGTCAAAAGAATCTGGTAGCCCTCTCAAGGCATACATAAGTTATGTCGATGATGTTAGTTCTCCTTTGGATCTTTTCATTTCCTAATTAGATCCTAAGTACAGGCTGCTTTTACTTGATAGTGTATCAAAATTTTCTTTGTCAATAAAATAGATGATTGATGTTCAATGTTAGGTGGGATCTCAACCTACAACGCAGCGATGCGTATGTTGGTCAAACAATCTCAGAAGTTTAATCAGAATCGTAGGTAACATATGTTATTTTTTGTAATAAATGTATTTTCTCTTCTTTCCTTTTATTGTATTCAAAATAGCAAAAGCGAAACTGTTATAGTTATAGGGACTACAGTAAATATACCTATTACCTATTACGATTCAAAAGTTAGAGCCCTGTGTGCCTGTGTGTCTGTACAGGCAGAGACTAACATCCGAGGCCTGGCAAAAGGTTCCGTTGGTAGAGTGTGGGTACAGAACTCAAAAATTACACTTTTAACAAAAATTGTTTGGACCATAATCGAATAGGAGAGACCGGGTAAGGTTATCTCATGGAGAAGGTTGTCACAGCGGCCATAATAGACTATGAACCCCGAGTCGAAAGATCGCGAGAGCTGTATCTAGGAGGGATATATAGCTCTCACGATATTTCGACACCGGTTCATAGTCCATTATGGACGCTGTGACAACCTACCCGTGAAACAACCTTACCCGGTCTCCCCTACTGTTTTTGAGTTATACTCCTGCCTGCTCTTTTTCTAAAACAACTAATTTCATACGAAGGTGCGATAATTCTTTGTTGGTATACTTTTCTCGCTTCGTCCGTATTTATCACTTTGAGTTCAAAATACTCAACAAGGCTTTTTTCTAAGTAAAACGCCACAAATGTGTTTACATTATTAGACAACAATGTAAACAAGCAATGAACAAGATACTAAGAACTCCGAAGAAGGAGTAATTATATTGTTTCTCTAGCTCTAGTGCACCACGCTGGCAAGAAATACTAAACCAGGCCGTAATATGCAGTTTAAGAGCATTGAATCAGTGGAGATGGCAACACTGATAATTTTTATTACTTTTAAATGTTTTCCATTAAAATTTTATGAGAATGATGTGAAATTACATAAGTTCTCGTAATTTTTCTTATTTTTCGGTAAGTTTACAGCTTTATGTGTTTTTATTGAATAGGAGACCACTGTTGAGAAGAAAGCCGAAACAAACTCAACAGTCAGTATTATTTTCTAAATATCTCTTATCTATTACAATATTTGTACTTATTAGCCTATCATACATATATTTTTTCTACTCCTGTACTTCTTTCTGTCGTTTAAATGGTTACCAACTCTACTATAAAGACATACATTACTTAAGACTTGTAAAACTCTATAGTCTATTTCCCAGAAAGCACTGCTAAGCGTGATACAATGTCGCTATTAACGTATTCCTTGGTGCCACAGAGTACAAAATTTCAATCTAATAATTTATATTCCGTAAGTCTCAAACTAATGTTATTTGAAATAATTTATATTACCAACTTAACAAACCGCCGAATTTATACAGTTTTAAATTTAAAAAATATAATGTACGTAAATGCAACTTAAATAAAAAAACATTTACAATTTACGTACACGTATTTTATCGACTATTTTTTTTTAAATCATAACACGTTTTCATCACGGGCAAGTATACGCGAATTTAAAAAATAAGAAAGCCATAGATATTGACAGCTCGCTTTTTAATTTTCTTCGTGGAGCTAAATTTTATTAATCTTGAAGTTGTTGGTTGTTGTCTTGTTATAAGCTATTGAAAGTGAGAAAAATGGAGGAAGACGAGCCTAACTGTACTTACTCCCGAAGAAATTTCTGTCGTGGCGCAAGAAGTATCAAACAATTTGCTGCTAGAAAAATCTCCGTGCAAATATAAATATAAATTAGACTTTTTGTGTTTTATTTAAAAGTGCTTATGGGTCATTCATTAATTACGTACGGATCCCTGGTGGAGAGGGGTTCGAAAAATCTATCGTAATAAATGAATGGCCCCTTAGTTGTAGAAAAACTATTATACATAGACTTTTGTTTTAAACTGAGCTAATCAGCTTAATTCTTTAAGCACACGTTACAATGGCCGATTCGCTCAGTTTAAAAACCAAAGACTATATACAACGTTGTATAATTCGGTCAAAAAATGCTCGTGGCGTCTTCCTTTGCGATACTTGCGATTGTCCTTACGTAATTAAAGAATGGCTCTTTAGTCGTAGAAAAACTGTTGTATGCAACGTTGTATAATTGTGTCAAAAAACACTCGTGGCGTTTTTACTTGCGATGATTTATTTATTTATTTATTTATTTATTTATTTATTTATTTATTTATTTATTTATTTATTTATTGCATCCATGGTTTACATTTGGCTGTTACAGTAGTTAATAGGTATCTCATGGGCCCTGGTAGGGCACAGCAATTCAAAGTCTTAAGTCTAATATTGAATTTAAATTAATTAAATAATTAAATTGCATCTGAATCATAATTGGGTAATTGAGCAATATAAGACAATAGTAATAATTTAAGAAATAAAAATAATTTAAGATGTACAATGTAAGACAATAACAATAATTAAATATTAATATACTAATAATACACTATGAATATTACAATTGGTCATTAAAAAAGTCCTTAAGGCTATAATAACATTTATCTATTAAGAAAGTCTTTAATTGTTTATTGAACTGCTTGTCATTTATAATCATTTTAAGGTCATCGTTAATTTTATTATATATTTTGACTGCCATCATGTTTGGACTTGCTTGATGGAGTTTAAGTTTGGAGCTGGTGAGTGGTGCAAGGTTATATTTGAATCTGGTTTCATATCGCCGATTTTGCTCTGCTAGTTTAGTAAACAACTGTGGATACTTTCTTACAAACTTGCACATTTCTAAGATATATATTGAGGTTACTGTCAAAATTTTGTGTTTGACAAAATATGATCTGCAGCTATCTCTGTTTTTAATATTAACTAAAATCCGTATGCATTTTTTTTGTAAAATAAATAAATCGTCTATGTCAGTGCTATTGCCCCAAAGTATTATTCCGTTTGTTAACCATGAAAAAGCGTATGCGTAATAAGCAGTTAAGGCGCATTGAAAACTTGTTGCTCTCTTCTATTCTCTTAATGCGTACACAAATTAAGAAAGTTTGTTTTGTATTTTTTTTATATGTGATTTCCAGTTTATATGTTTATCGATATCTAATCCGAGGAGGGATCGCCATGGCTCGCATCGCCACCCACGCCACTCGCCTCTTTTGACCCCTATTATACAACAATTGCATAAAATACTATTTTAAGTATAAACTCAATGCCTAGTTTTCCAAGAAAACATATCAAAACTTATAAAAGTATATAGAAAACGAAAAAACTAAATATGATTTTTTAAAACAACTTACGGACGTTTGATACGCCTTCTTATAAGAACCGTGTCCCGGTAAATTGCATGTAAAATTTCATTTTTAACAGTGAAGGCAAGCCGAATCATTGGCGAACTATTTTTTCATGCACCGTTCTTAGTGAAAGGTAAGAGGAGTACGAGAGTACGTACAGCTTAACTAACTTAATATATGATCCTGTGTCCCTTAGATGGGGCAGAGGGCATCCACAGTGACTCTTCATCCCGCTCGGTCTTGAGCGTCGCGCTTAATTTCGCTCCATCTCTTCCCAATTACCTTTGCTTGGTCGGTTATGGATCACCGCGAGGTTTGTTTGGGACGAGCAAGTCTTCGCTTCCTTTGAGAGTTCCAATCTATAGCCTGTTTAGGAATATTCTCGGGGCCGCTCCGCAGTATCTGCCTAGGCCTGGATTGGTCCAGTACCAATAACGGCGCTTGATCGGAGTTTAACAGAAGAGTCCTCGGAAGTTCTGATTTCAGGTTCAAATTTTCTCGGGCCCGTATTCGAGGAAGACATCGATTGATAAACACTTGGAGCTGGTACGAGATGAGCTTGGTTACTTTCCACATTGACGGGGTAACTATGCAGCAACACATACCGTGCACTACAGAAATATTCCAATTTCTAAAAACACACACAAAAACTTATAAACAAAATACACACCCACTGACAATGACGGTTTTCTCAAATGGAAATGTCACCAGTTGGTGCCACCGTGACGTAAGGTTTAATTGACAAGAAGGATCAAAATCTTGTGCTGTGATTGGTGGATGTTGACACTTTTTGTCAGTTAGACCTTACGTCACGGTAGCGCCAACTGGTGATATTTATTTCCATTTGAGAAAACCCTCATTTATCATATAATCAATCAACTATTTCTTGTCCCTTAGTTATTTCTTCGTTTTTAGTTACCAAAGCATGTGTATTTGATAAAAGTTATAAGTTATTATACCCAGATAAATAGTATATTTGAACATATATGGTGCAAAATATCGTATTCTAGCAGAAAGCACTATTTTCATACTAAATCGGGGGACGTTGGCGTCCGCTGGGCAACCGGTGAAATCAAAGGTTTTTTTTTTTAATGCCGTTGTCATATAGTTTCACGCTATAATTAATTAGCTAAGAAATACTAGAACAAACCACAGCAAACATCGTATTTTCTGGTAATTGCCTTTTAAACAGCAAAAAGTAGAAACATGGAGGACACTATAAACAGTTGATTCACCCACAAACTGACATCATATTTGTTCATATTTGGTCATATACATAGGTTAATATGTAATTTTTTGCTCCTAATGACCTAAGGAATGAATGGTTAAAATCCTTCACATTCCTCGCGGGCACCGTGTATACTTACTTTGGCAGAGGCGAACGCGTCCATATACCATCTCTAGTACCTGAATGCTCGTAACCAGTATAATGGAGTAATCGGACGCCGGCAGTTGCTACAACGTGTAACGACCCCTCCCAGTCGTATGGAAAGGTAGGTCAAGTAACTATCTCTAATGCGCTCTACGAAGTCGAATGCGCGTCTCCACCATAACATCTGTCACGGCATACAGAGTGCTCTACGATCTACGTAATAGGACCACTTCTAACTAAATATTTATAGTTCTATAGTATTTAAATAGAATGAATGAATTTGACGACCGGTTGGCTCAGTGGGAGTAACGTTGCCTGCGAAGCTGAGGTCCTGGGTTCAAATCCTGTCAAGGGCAAATATTTGTGTGATGAGCATAAATATTTGTTCCTGAGTCTTGGATGTTTTCTATTTGTATAAGTAATATATCTATTAAATATATCGTCGTCTAATACCCATAACACAAGCCTTATTGAGCTTACCATGGGACTAGTGCGATTTGTGTAAAATTGACCAGTAATATTTATTTATTATTATTTATTTATTATTTTAAAGTCAAACTAGCTGTAATATCAGAATATAAATACAGATTGGGGGATCTAATTAGATATCAGAGGCCTGCCAGACTGCGAAGCCTGGTAAATAATAATAGTTAACACTTTATTGTTCCAAAAAGCAATATGGAGTAACTTATTTTACCTCATACACTAAGAGCCGATTTCACCAATCTTTTATTCCGAGAATTACGCTTCATCTCAAATAGTTATGTCAAATGAATATGGGGTTTTGACATTACTATCCAAGAATAAGCGTTATTCTCGGAATAAAAGTTTAGTGAAATCCAGCCTCAATGCATTTCCCACTCATGTTATAAATAATATATGCTAAACAAGCCTTAGCAAATTAAAACCAGATAATGTTTAATAAATAGAATAAATAATATACGCTTAGTAATACAATATTGAATATTTAAAGATTAAATCTAAGCTAGATAACAATATTATAAACAAATAACTTAAAATTATAACTTATAACAGCTGATATTTTAATATTTTTTTTAAACGAAATCAGTTGTGATTCTTGTTGTGTTGATATTGAAAAATGTTTACTCATAATCATAATTGCGGTGCTATCATAATACAACTAATTAATACTTTAACGTCTAGTAAGTCGTAGTAAGTGTACGCTACATACCTACATATTTTCTCATGTGTATCGGCTACGCACGTGGCGCTACGAAAATTGTGGTCGCAGCAGTGTTAAGGCATGTCGCCAGTGCAGTTCGACATTAGCTCAGGAGAGGCGGCAGTAAAAGCATTCATTTGCTTGTATAAATTAACTAGCTTCTGCCCGCGACTTCGTCCGCCTTAAATTTGTTTATCGCGGATAAGGGTATTTTTCCGGGATAAAAAGTAGCCTATGTCCTTCCCCGGGACTCAGACTATCTCCATACCAAATTTCACCCAAATCGGTTCAGCGGTTTAAGCGTGAAGAGGTAATAGACAGACAGACAGACAGACACATTTTCGCATTTATAATATTAGTAAGTCTGGATATGGATATGGATTTACCATGGATAGCCCGTCTAGTTCACTACCGCAGATCGGTACTCCCCCTTAAGACGCGGTGGAGGTGGGTGGATTAGAGAACAGGTAACATCCCTATTGATAAAATATTATTAGCTTATAACTATTAATTAATCAGGATGGAACAATGGAGCCGCGCGCCGCAGGAGTAACTTTCTGGGTTAATTTCAATTAAAATACCCGATAGAACGTTCCCTTCAAAGGCGCAAAGAATTCGTAGTTCGTTCAGGGCCTTACTTGCGACTTCTGCCTCTTACGGATTGCATTACTCTCAAGATTTTTTCAATTATCAGGTCTAAAATAATAATAATATTTGTAGGGGCAGTAATCTGAGAGGCAACTTACTTGTAAATCCAGAGGCAAATCCACGTGTGAGGTACTGGAGTTTTGAAGAGAATCACCGCTCAAACGGACACCCACATTTCTCCAATAGGCGCTGGTAAAGATCTATTCACTTGTTGTGTTTTAGAGAGGTTGCAGCGACGGATAATAGCAAAAAGTAATTATTTCTGCACAATCGCGGCGGGCGGTGCGTGCGCCGTTCCGATTCAACAGTAACAGTCCAATCCAGATGGCGCTGTAAGCGCGTCGGAAAATGCGTTGAGATTCAGCTAGCAAGATTGCCAACTCAAAAATACTGCCACAAGAAAAACTTATTCCTTCCAAAGTGTGTTGTCTTGTATATACGAAAAATACCTATCCGTCTACCATGAAACAATAAAGAAATAAAATTAACTATTTTGTTCCGCGACGGAACATGCCGCTCACCTTAAAAGCACGTAGTGTCTTTTAACAGAACATGCGAAAGCTTACCAACTATATTGAAACATTTGAAACTAAACCTAACTTACATTAAGAGTCGTAACGATCTTTTGTAAACTATTCTAAGGGTAAGGGACATACGTTAACAACGGGTCGTTTGTATAACGTGTCCCCACTTTTTAAGGTTACGACGCGAATGACATGGTCGGAGCCCGGGTGGACGGCGTGAATACGCGCTAGTTTCCACTGTAGCGGCGGTAAGTGGTCATCGTAGACCACAACAACAGTGCCTTCACGGAGAGTGGGGCCGCGATCTTGAAGCCACTTTGTACTTTGCTGAAGGTGATGAAGATATTCGCGACTCCATCTATTCCAGAAATGCTGGACAGCTTGCTGTATCCAGCGCCAGCGAGTAAGACGATTAGGATTTTCGTCTGTCAATGAAACATCTGGTAGGGCCGTTAAAGGCTCTCCGATCAAAAAATGGGCGGGTGTGAGCGGAAGTGGATCATTGGAATCCGAACTCATTACGCACAGCGGGCGAGAATTCAAAACCGCTTCGATTTGACATGTGATCGTATGCATTTCGTCATAAGTTTGCGTCCGAGTACGTAGGTACTCGGTATAAATGGGTTTTGAAACTTTTGACAGCCGCTTCGAATAATCCACCGAAATGACTAGCATAAGGTGGCTGAAAATGCCAAGTCAATCCTTGTTTTAAGGTTTGTTGGTTGAGCGCGCTCATTACCGAGTCGTTGCGCAGGAACGTGTACAATTCCTTCAAATAATTATTGCAACCAACAAAGTTACGTCCACAATCTGTGTAAATGTCCGTACAATATCCGCGGCGGGACGTAAAACGTCGCAACGCAGCTAAAAAACCTTCTGTCGAAAGTTCGGAAACGAGCTCGAGATGTACGGCTTTAACGCTCATACATACGAAAACCGCAACATAACATTTTATTATTTTTGCATTGCGCACCTTGTTTGCGCGGACGTAGAATGGACCACAGAAATCGCATGATGTTTTAACGAAAACGCGCGCTGGTCTTAAGCGGACGGCGGGCAGCGCGCCCATCCTAGGCTGCACGCGCGTCGGGCGTGCACGGAAACACGGGATGCAGCGATGTATGCGCAAACGGATTATATCTCTGCCCGATATGACCCAATATCTCTGTAAGAGGGCATTTTGCACACACTGCGGCCCGGCATGCAATTCTTTTATGTGAGCATCGTCTATGATAAGATAAGTAAGCGGATGCCGTTTAGGTAAAATCAATTGATGTTTTGATTCATACGGTAAAAATGATTTATGAATGCGTCCTCCGACGCGCATGACACCGTCGTTATCTAAAATTGGCGAGAGACGCCGTAAGCGCCAGGAAGGTAATTTATTTGACGAAATCAGTTTAATATCTTCCTCGAAAACCTTTTGTTGCGTAATCAATATGAGTCGATTTAATGCAAAACGATACTCTGGTACGGTGACGTAATCCGGGAATGTTAGTGATTGTTTTCTACATTTGTTAAACGAAATATTAATGCCGTGATGCGAACTAATTTGCCTAGCGATGAAAATCGCGTAATAAAAGTGTCCTCGTTCGGGGATGGAGGCGATGACGACACACAGGCACAACTTTTGTTTACAGATTCGGTATTATTGCGTTTTTCCTCTGACGTGTTTACTACCGGGTTTTGTATAGGCCAGGAGTCTCGACCTTGTTGGAGCCATGGAGGACCATGGAACCACAAGTCGCTTTGTACCAGTGCGGCGGGCAGGAGACCGCGTGACGCCGGGTCGGCGCTGTTCTCAGCCGACGGAACGTGACGCCAGCAGCTCGCCGGGACACGGGACAAAATCTCGCTGGTGCGGTTAGAGACGAACGTTTTCCATTCGTGCGGAGGTGACTGAAGCCACGCTAGCACAATGGAGCTGTCCGTCCACGCGTATACTTGATCGGGACGAATGCGATCGCCGTAAATATTCCTTACTCTTTCTATCAATTTTGACAGTATAACACATCCCATTAATTCTAATCTTGGGATCGTAAGACACACACGTAGAGGTGCTACGCGTGTCTTTCCCATGACGAGGTAGGTTTGTACCTTACCGGTATTTCCTGTAATACGTATGTAAACGCAAGCTCCATATGCAATTTGGCTTGCGTCCGCACACCCGTGGATTTCGATAGACTCGTAGTCATTAGTGTTAAATATGTGACGCGGAAACGATATTTGTGATAAGAGCGGTAACTCGTTTACGAAGTTCGTCCATGAGTTGACAATATCGATAGGGGGTTCTGAATCCCATGGGACCTTAGCTAACCACAATAATTGAATTAAGTGTTTAGCGAATAACGTGGCGGGCGAGAGGACCCCGAGTGGATCGTAAATTTTCGCAATTTCCGATAGAATAGCCCGCTTTGTACAAACCTTCGAAGTACTTTGTACTTTGAAACTGAATGCATCGGACCGTGGATTCCATTGAAGTCCAAGGACCTTGACCCCTTGGTCACTTTCCATTTCGGCGAAGTGAACATTTTCACGCCGCTCACCATGAGCATCTGGCGGTTGCACGGCAGCGAGGATCGCCGACGAGTTGCTTTGCCATTTGCGTAGCTCGAAACCGGCTGTGGCGCAAATACCTATCAGTTCCTGCTGCAGAGCGAGCGCTTCGGCGGTTGTATCTCCGCCGGTAACTACGTCGTCGACAAAAACGTCATGCAGCAGTACGGGTGAAGCGAGCGGGAACTGCTCAGCTTCGTCTTGAGCTAGTTGCTTCATTGTTCGCAAGGCTAAATAGGGGGCGCTGCTGACGCCGAAAGAGACTGTTCGAAGTCTGTAATCACGCAGAGGCTCCTCAGGTGATTGGCGCCAAAGGATGCGCTGAAAATCCCTATCACTTTCACGAACAAGTATATTACGATACATCTGTTTGATGTCGGAGCAGAATGCAATTTTATGCATTCGGAACTTAAGCAAAACGTCAACGATGTCTAAGTGTAACTTAGGACCCGTCAACAGAATGTCATTTAACGCGTAACCGTTTGTCGTACGACATCCAGCGTCGTAGACAACCCGAGTACGTGTCGTCTCGCTTGAAGTTTTGACCACCGCATGATGTGGTATGTAGTAACTCGCGCCAGCGGGAGGGTTATCGTCCGTGAGCTCCATGTGGTTGAGATCCACGTACTCTTGGAGACACGCGTGGTAATCAGCTTTTAGCTGGGGGTTACGTTCTAGACGGTATTCCAACTTATGGAATCGAGCTAGAGCAATTTTCCGAGATTCACCGAGGGGCGGTGCATCGGGCTTGAAAGGCAGTGCGACCATGTATCGCCCTGTCTCATCGCGCGTATGCGTCGTTTGGAAAAAGGATTCGCATAGCTGCTCTTCGGGAGTGTAACTCCGCAACTCTGGAACTGACTCTAGCTCCCAAAACCTTTGTAGGTTGTCGTTGTCGAACGACGTAAAACACGCTTGAAGTGGAGTCGCAACACTAGCAGTAAAGTTCAATTTACCGCATAGCAAATAACCGAACGAACTGTTTACCGCGGTGGGTGTTCCCGGTTCACCCCTAACAATGCCATCCAGCAAAATATCTGCGAGAATATCCCCACCGAGTATCATGTCAACAGGTTGTGGTTTATGAAATTCAGGATCCGCTAATGCTAGCCCCTGTAAATGAGGCCAGTCAGCGAGTGGTGCTAGTGGTACACTAGGCATTTGACGGGTTAACTTCGATAAAATACTAGCCTCGATCGGAATCATTGGCTGTTGTTTGCCCCTAGGCGCAATTGAGCACTTAAAAGTACCCCTTGGTTCAAGCGGTAGATCGCTGATACCTATTAATGGTTCACTATAGCGACATCGTGGTAGATTTAACCGTTGCATACATTCTTCTGTAATAAGTGCCGCTTGAGAACCGCTGTCGACCATACAGCGAATAGTAGCCCTCTTATTTCCTTCCAGATAAATATCAACTAAAGCCGTTGACAATAAAACTGTGCGCGCGCGAATACCTAAACTTTTTTCGCTGCGAACTCCGTTAACCGCTGAAGGATTATGAACTGTCCCGCTTGGGCCGCACTGCTCCGCAGGAGCGAGCGCAACGGCCGCTACTTCCGCAACTTCGCTTATAACGGCTAACGAATTGTTTGTTTCTAAATGAATTAATGTATGGTGCATCTTATTACACTTTCGACACTTAAAATTCGACTTACAATTCCTTAAGTCGTGTCCAGGACACAGACAGTTATAACAAACGTTATTTGTTTTTACGAGTACGAATGCAAATCGATCCCGCGCGGATAAATCTAGGAATTCTAAACATCTACTCAAACCATGCGTGCCTTTGCACTTCAAGCAAGATCGGATCTTATTCGTATTATCATACGATCGACTTTGGCCGGTAGCCGTAGTCGCTGCAAGAACCCGTTTAGGCGTAAATTGACCTATATTTGTATTTGTATGACTTTTACTATTTAGGGAAGTGTTTTTAATGGACTGTGTATTCGAAACCGTGATTATTTGTTCCGCCGAAAGTTCGCGTTCTAAGAACGTAATTAATGTATTTACTTTAGGTATCTCGCTGGGGTTGGTTAAAGAACGTTCAAATTCTTTCCTCGTACTGACGGGGATTTTACGTAACAATAAATTCAACAACATGAAGTCCCATTCTTTAACGGGAAAGTTCATAACTTCGAGCGCCTTGATGTTTTCGTGATAAACATTCAATAGATTTCGCATGGCAACAGCTGATCGAGTAGAACAAGTTTCAATGTCAAGCAATTTGTCCAGATGTTGTGATGCAATTATGCGTTTGTTGTCATATCGTGACTTTAGAATATCGAGTGCAACTGAATAGTTGTCTTCCGTTATGGGAAGTGATTTAATCAAATTATGTGGCTCATTTTTAACCGAAAGAAGCAAATACCTAAACTTCTCCACGTCCGTGTAGGCATTGTTGCTGTGAACTAGCGATTGAAATAAATCGAAAAATGCGGGCCAACCCGTTGGTTCGCCGTGGTATTCCGGGAGCGAAAGTTTAGGTAAATTACGACGTTCATTGATAATCGTATCTTGGGAGGAAGGTGCGCGACTCGCGCGCCGCCGTTCAACATCGGACTCCTTTAAGTTATTTAAATGTGTAACTATAGCATAATACAAATCATTGAAATCGTTACGAATCTTAATATTCGCTTCTTTATTGAAGTTTTGCGATTTGATTAAAGTCTTTTCGATCTTGGTTTGAATTTTGGTAAATTTTCGCTGATGTACCGTTAAGTCGGTTGTTCTAGAACGGAATTGTTGGATATTTGTCGCTGCGAATTGCAAAGTACGTTTTAATTCGTCGAGTATTAGATCTCGTTCAAAGATGTCTTGTGTAATACACGACGTATCAATCTCGGCATTGCCGTCACTAGGGTTTGGTGGAGCCATTTTGCGTAACAAAGATGGCCGAAATGACAACGCGAAATTGAACTATGAATTTAGCTAAAATGCACTAAAAATGGGTACGAAATACCGCAAATAGCAAGACAACACAACAAGGTAAAGAAAGATCCGGATCGAACGGATCAAAAAACTATGTAGGGGCAGTAATCTGAGAGGCAACTTACTTGTAAATCCAGAGGCAAATCCACGTGTGAGGTACTGGAGTTTTGAAGAGAATCACCGCTCAAACGGACACCCACATTTCTCCAATAGGCGCTGGTAAAGATCTATTCACTTGTTGTGTTTTAGAGAGGTTGCAGCGACGGATAATAGCAAAAAGTAATTATTTCTGCACAATCGCGGCGGGCGGTGGGTGCGCCGTTCCGATTCAACAGTAACAGTCGAATCCAGATGGCGCTGTAAGCGCGTCGGAAAATGCGTTGAGATTCAGCTAGCAAGATTGCCAACTCAAAAATACTGCCACAAGAAAAACTTATTCCTTCCAAAGTGTGTTGTCTTGTATATACGAAAAATACCTATCCGTCTACCATGAAACAATAAATAAATAAAATTAACTATTTTGTTCCGCGACGGAACAATATTTATTTAGTTATTATAAAAGTATTTTACTGTCACGAATCATGCGAGGATTTTGCAGTAAGTAAGTATGTCTGATCAATTATCATCGAATTTTCTGAAAACTTTCTCGTAAGTTAAATAAACTTATTGGAACCCATTCCAAGTCAGACTATTATTCAGAAATGAGTTTTCTGAACTGTGATCTATCCTTGAAGCCTAAATATAAAAGTTATAACTAAAATCCCCTCATTTCATGTACAAAAGTTTCATAAAATCTTTCAACATATTGAAGTATAACACTTTTTTCTCTGAAGCTGCTTATTTTTCATGAATTTTTGAAGGCCATTAAATAAAGTTTTATATTACAGGAAAAAACATTTTATGTCACAATAATAAAATATTATTTGACCGATGGGGTTTATAGGCTCTTTGAAATTCGAATTGTACGAGTTCAAATTCACAGCGAAAGCTCGTTACATGTACTTAGATATCGATGGTTTTCAATTCCACCGGCCCCGTAATCAAAGGGCACCGCAAGATTGTTCTCTAACGAACGAAAGATGTCCGATTCATTAGACTGCTTTTTGCTAATCTGCGGTGGTACTGTGCTTTAACCCCAGTTTAATCAGCGTTTAACGATGGATTTAAGTTAGGCTTAGTCGTGCTTTGACTTAATACACGTAAAATTGGCTGAGTTTGATCATTGAATGTATATTATGGCTATTTAAGGAATAGCGTGTAAACTGTGGTTATAGCTTAATTTTTACAATTATAAAGTTTTGAAAATGAAATGAAATAAAAATAATGATCTATTTAAATGTGTATATGTGTATGTGTTTGAGGCTTAACAAAAACGGCTGGACAGATTTCAACCATTTTTAGGATAAATATATCGGAGAAAGGTTATAATATATTTTTACCCTACTATGTGAAGTAAAAATGAGGATTATTATATAACTGATTTACCCTCCGAAACGATAACCACAACTTTGTACCCGTGTGTAACACACAACTCTTCACCTCACTATAGCGAGGAAAGTGCAATATGAAAAAAACAGGTCATAAAAATAAGTCTTTATTTGTACACATTATAATCATCATCAGATTAATATTAGAATCATCATCAATAAAAAAGTTTGTAAGTAAAATTTTGCTGACAATGTTGACATTCTGACGATGCGTTTTGTAATTGCATCGACTCAACTTATGCGTATAGAATTATATTCAACATGAAGGTTTGTGACTTAAAAACATTAAATGAAGAAAAAATTGGTATATAACCAATTTTTATTAAATTCTTAAAGCATTTATTTAATGATAATTAATGTCGAACGAAACATTATTATGAGCGTTTTACGTTTTTTTTATCTAGTCAAGGTCAAATTACTTTCCCCACTAGCTAGTGGATAAATGCGTTTTTACCCACTTGTTTTAAAGGATAAAAGACGGCTTTCCGAGCTAGTGAGGGGAAAAACTATAAGCTGCCCGAAGGTTGTAGATGCCCTTCAGGTCACCTTTGCTGTATAACACCGAATCGACACAGAACTTCTTTATTGAAAATTTCACGAGAATGGATTGAAAAATGTAACCTGTAAAGTGTGCTTAACCAGATTGCACTGGAAGCTTTGTCTTATTACTAAAATGGATGACATGGTTCCTAAGAAGAGATTTTCGTATGTCTTATAGTTTCAGACTTTCCCATACTGACCGATCTAAATGTGACACCCTGTATAGTTTGAATTAATTTGTGCAAACATTACAAGGATACCCATATTTTTAATTACTATGCTCACTTAAGCTCCAGGTCAGGTGAAGCGTGAGGTGTTCCTAACTTATAAAACGACTAGAAGATGCCCGCAACTTCGTTTGCGGAGGAGAAAAAGTCATAACCCGACGTTTTTTCTTCAGCGTAATCGGGTAAAAAGTATCCTATAACCATCTGGAGATACCAAGCTACCCGTGTAGCAAAAATTGTTGAAATCTGTTCGGTTTGTGCTGGAGGTTGGCTTGTCAGATGTTAGTGAGGTGAGGAGGAGCGAACTGACTGCTCACTTCCTCATCCGTTTCTTACGGGATGTCCTGGTCCATCAGCTGCGCGACATCCTCCTCCAGGCCATCGGAACCGACGTCCATGTTGGAGGTAGTCAGCGAGCAAGCTGATATCCCATCCTGCCTCTGCCTTTCGGCGGAGTAGTGTTGGGTGACCGTCGGTTTGTCGGCCTGACTCTGCCTTTCGGCGGAGTCTACCCGACTACCCATGGACATAGACGCGCCTGCTCCCTGATCGTGCCCAGCGCGCTCTCTCTGTTTTTCAGCGAAGGAGTCACTGGTGACCATGGGTGCTGTCGCAGTCTCAGTACGTTGTGGCGGCATATCCTGCAGCTTTCCCGTACTGCCGAAGAAACGGATATAGGCGTTTCCTAGCTTGTAGCATAGTCTACGCCCCCTCGCTAGAATCCCGGGAATCTGATCAGCCGGTATACCCAGCACCAAGAAGGTGCGCGGAGGGCTTCCTTCGTGGCGCTCGATATGGTAAAGCGACCATCTGCTGACCTGATACCACTTGTTTTGACCCGTCAAGATGCGTTGAATCAGCTTGACGTCATCTGAACAATTTGGTAGCAGGACTGCAGACTTCACCCTTCTGAGGATGTCGGTCTGGCGCCTTACCACCAGCATTGTCCCGGGAATTGGTGACTCAAAAAAGGCTACAATGTCTTTGAGCCACTCCACGTCTTTTGTGTCCTCGGACTGCAGTTTGAGCACCCCTTCGCTTTAGAAAGGCTTTCCACGGAAGGAGGGCCAGTACGGGACGACGTTGAGATCTCCTGGAGCGTTAGCAATGGTCTCAATGCTGGCTTCCAGCGTGCCTTTGATCCCTTCCACTTGGTCGGCGGTTAGGTCGGTAAAGAGCTCCGCCATGACTGCGACAAAAAGGTCGTTTAAGATGTGTGTCTGCGTAAGTGGTGGCGGGGCTCACCAGACTAGTGGAGGCCTTTTGGCGTTTGGCGTCGCCGCTGATGGGCGATTGTGTGTCGTCGGGGCGAGGGCGCTTGGAGATGGGAGCTCTGTCCTGGCCGCCTCGTTTTTTGGGGTCGGGTTTACCCTTTTTGCGTCTGCTCTCGAGCTTTCTTTAGGGCGATGCGTCAGATTTCTCTTTCGCACTCGCCTGACTGGGCTGGGGTGCCTTTTCTGCGCGCTGCTTAGTACCGCCCTGGTGTTCACTGAAGTGGTTCTTCGGCTTCGCGCTTACTCCGGCGGCGGGGGCCGTTGCCGGTCCTTCGGCTACCTCCGGCCTTGCGGCGGGTTGATGCCTCCTGCCTGAGCCAGCCTGGGCCTGTTGTGCGCTACGCTTGGTCATGCGTTTATTCTTTTTGCGCAGATCTGAAGGAGTGCGCTTCCGTTTGACGACCTGCCATTGCTGTTCACCGGCTACCGATGGACAGGGATGGTTGGAGGTCGTTGGGTTTATGCAGAGCACTTCCATAGAAGCTGCGGCCTGTTGTTGATTTGGATGTTTATCCAGTTGGGTTGTTTTGTTACTCTTTTTGTCCATGTTGGTTAGAGTTTTGCTTTATTCTCCATGACGTCCCATCCTCCTGGGAGCCCGCAGATGGGGATGCTCATTTGAAACCAGGACCTACCACGGAGAGTATACGGTCCAGGATCCGTGATGCAGCGAGCCCGCACGGTGCGAAGACTACTACAGCTGTCGAACCGAGTTTTTGGTTCGTACTCACCGTAGACTGTTACCCTCCCCAGCTACCCTTAGGGGGCGCCATTGCCGGTTACCTCAGGATGGCTGGTCCCTGAAACTGTCGTTTTGGATGGAATGCCAGACGAAAGAGGGCGTGTTGCTCCCACAGATAACTTCAACCCGACCTGTGGTAAGCTCAACCCCCCAGGACTCCATTATCCCCCCTACGACGCTCAACTACGCACGGCACAACGTGCAGGTGGGTTCTGCGCTCTTCTCGAGAAAGAGGCCGGTCTGACACGCCCACGTCAGAGTAACTGACTGTTGCCCAGGGTATACCAACGGTTAGGGATTGGCGTTACGCATGGACAGATCCATAGGGACTGCCCATCCCGCCGCACGCGGGGAGGTGACCTACGCATACCCCACAACGACACATCTACAACGGTGTTATCTTTTGGTTTGCAAAAAAAAAAAGTAATCATAAGATCTAGTTGTCATTACATTGAAGAGATAAAAAAACTGAATTCTAAAGGTAACTAAGTCGAAAAATCTTCTTGGAGTTTTTGTATGTTTGCATACGCATGTGATGTTGTGTTTTTGCTGCGTCATCACTTCAGAA
Organism: Hedya salicella; assembly: GCA_905404275.2. Lineage (NCBI taxonomy): Eukaryota > Metazoa > Arthropoda > Insecta > Lepidoptera > Tortricidae > Hedya > Hedya salicella. Next base: position 5,211,269 of record FR990100.1, read on the forward strand.
TGGCAGAACGGATATCGAGCATTTTTGGTACAAGTATAGCTGGACATCCAATGATGGTTACGCGATATTTTGTATCCTACTATGGTGATGCAAAAGGAGGGTTATGACTTCTTCCTTTGCTAAATAAAGTTAACCGTTATCCAGTGCTACGCGGCGCGGCATCGTCAGGCCGGCCACGTCGCGCGCTGTTGATTTAAACGTGTGCCTGATTAGCGATTACGGTCTTCCACCCACTACGAGTACAAAGAAACTGGCTTTCATTTATTAGGTACATTACGTTTACATTCACTTATGATTAAGCTCTTAGATTACGAAAGAAAAAACCTCAAAAAGGTCTTTTTCCTTGTGATATAAATACGAAGATCAAAGCGCGAAGAAACAAGAAAATCGCAATTGCGCTCGCACGTGTTTACACCAGGAATCGAACCTGGTACCTTTGGATTACGCTGCGGTGTGTCGTCCCAGCTGATCCACACAGATTTAATGAAATATAATATCTCCTTTGGCAGCACAATGTCATGTTGTTTTATTTTCTACGTACTCCCAATACTTGAACGCATCCAACGCGTCAACCTTTCCACCAGCGAGCACTGTTTTGCGATTTGTGAAAATATGAACCATGTAGGGCAAACTATGCCTGTCACAACAACTTGGAGTAGGGTAGAGACGCGGTGCGCTAGCCATAAGGATTCAAGGTGGGTTGAACCAGTTGAACCCAACTTAAGGCATGGAAGAAAGAGCGAAATAATTGAACATAGGGGATAGAATGAGTTGAACATAGGGGCGAGAATGAGTTGAACATAGGGGAGAGAAATAGGGGTGATCGTCTGTTGTTTCTTCATATTAGTGGATGCCACGTGCCATGGCCACATATGGGTTTAATTGCACCTCTTTCTTAACGCTGTTGACGTCTCAGTTAAACGGCAAGTCAATAATAAAACACTCTCATAAAATACTTATCAAAGCAGTATGTATATCTACATGCGGCGGCCCTCAAGCACTCAAAAATGGACAGCCCTAGGGCATTCAATAATAAAATTAAGACCTCGTTAGCCTGTCAAAAAAACGTCGTTTAAGATCTTTCGTGGCCCCCGTGAGTTTGGGGGGCGTCTATTAGACACGTGACCAGAGTGCCCAGTGGGGCAGAGGGGCCTGGTACTTTTGCAGGCTTTTTCGCTGCTGTCCTACTGCTGGGAAAAGCCCCCCCCCCCCCTTTTCTTCCACTGATCCTGGTTTAAAATTACCTCTGGTCACTTTTTCAAGAAGAGATCTAAGTCGTCCCGCCATCGAAGGAGTTTATTTATTTATTTACATGTAAATTAACAGTACAAGTACCAAAACATTTACATGGCATGCTACAAACAAAAATATATTAAGAAAATATCAAATTATCAAGCGAAGGAAACAAACACATCGACAAAAATCAGGTTTGACCACATGAAGTTATGTAGGCCAAAACCTTCCGATAAAAAACCCCGGGGCCGACAGAGAATACGTCAATATCCCCAGCATCCACTGCGATGCAGTTTAAAACGGCAATTGCTCGGGATGTAGGAGCGTTCGCGCCACGCCGGGTGCGCGAGTGGTGCGCCGCGAACAGCACCGCACCACCGTCAGCGTTCTCCGCCACTCGCCGAGCCGGTACGAGCAGTCCCATTCGCTCCAGCACCGATGGGTTGACCACTCTATTGTTTAATAGGTGGTAGTAATGCACTATATGCAGTAATTCGCGCCTCGATTCGAGCGTGTGGAAACCTACCATACCCAACACGAAAAGTGATGGGTATAAAAACGGATAGTATCCATACAATCGTTTGTACATATATCTGGCAAACTTTTTCTGCACTCTCTTCACCGTAAGAATATACTTACCCTCATGGAGATCCCATACTGCAGCACTAAATTCGAGCCTACTACGGATATACGCATTGTACAGCATAACCGCCACCCGCACAGTAGAGAACTGCGATGCGATCCTCATGATGAACCCCAGGGTTTTGGACACCTGTCTACACGTCATCGTCACGTGTTGACGAAAGTCCAGTTGTTAGTCTCGAGTCAGTCCCAAGTCACGTACTTCGTCAGTTCGTTGCAGTTCGACACCTCTAAGGGTGTAGGTTGTTGTAATTGGCGAGCGCAGCCTGGAGAATGTAACACACACGCATTTGGAGACGTTAAAGTATAGTCGATTGTCCTCACTCCACTCAGCTATGGCGTCGATGTCACACTGCAGTTTTATTCTGTCATTGTCGTCACTTATCCTATGGTACAGTTTAATGTCATCTGCGAACACCCAGCCGTTTTGACGACATTTGGCAAGTTATTTATCATTATTAAGTAACTAAGTAGGCCCCAAGGTACTCCCTTGACTAACGCCGGAACGAGTATAAAAAGGCCGCGACTCAAATCCTGCAAATTTAACATATTGCATTCGATTTTGCAGATAACTAGCAAAGAAACGCAAGAGCTTAGGTGTAAAACCAAAATCCACGAATTTCCGCAGTAGTATATCGTTATCCACAAGACCGAATGCTTTACGAAAATCAAAATATGCTGCGTCCACTTGCATGTGGGCGTCCATGGCCTCAGCTATATAATCGACCAGAACTATTTGGCTTGTTGTAGTCAATCGGCCTGCACGGAAGCCATGCTGAGCGTCGCTGAATTGTACTGCGACCTGTCGAGTAATGGCATAGTCTATAATGGACTCAAAAAGCTTGCCAAATACCGACAACACGGCAATAGGCCTAAATCCGGATACGTCAGACCCTTCGCAGCTCTTAGGCACCGGCATTACCCGGGACAGTTTCCAACACGAGGGATATATGGCATTTTGCAAGGAAAGGTTGTATATGTGTAACAGTGGTAGCTCTAATGCAGAAACACAATCCTTTACCAGACACGAAGGTATTCCATCGGGCCCAGACGAAGAGCGCGCTTTGAGGCGCTTTGCGGCTCGGCGTAGGTCACCGGTGCCGACGGCGTCGACAGCAACCCGTACAGCGTCGCGCGCACCCCGCGCCCGCGCCGCGCTCTCTCGTGCCGCCTCCTCGGGGTCTAGCCTAGGTACCTCGCTGTGAAACACAGAGCCAAAATACTCCGCAAACGCTTCCACCGCATCCTGATCCCATCCAGTTACTTCAAGCGTTTTCCAACATTAATATATTACGATAGTTCGTGCTTAGATTGTTCCCCACAACCAGGCGCGGCACCCTTCGTGACTACGCAGAACAGCAAAAAGTACTTACCGTTGGCCTGTGTCTGAGGAGATTGATATGCATTGGCGCGTATCGTGCGTAATAAACGAACGTTCACTTTTCAAGCGGCGCAATGGTTGCCAAAATACCACAACACAACAAGCTGCGTGCTTTCTCACTCGCCAGCGGTGATACACGGTTTTGACTAAGATCAAAAGAGAGACGAGTCTATACTTGTAATAAGTTATTATTTATTCCGTGCAGGGCAGTACAGTGTCGCACTTTAATAAAATACCTATCTCTCATTTAATAGTTTCTGGCTTTTTACCCAATGACGTCACACGCTACTCTGAATAGCCCCCGTGGGCTTATACTTCGTTTAGAATTTTACCAAGTGTCGCGGTGGACGCGCTCAGTAATTGGTTTTATGTAAATATAGCGTCGCCAAGGAGCATCGGGACCGCGGAACCAGCGGGCGCATAAGCTGAGCGATTTTTCCTAGCGCGAAGTTCATCATCATCATTAGCCTATCTCCGTCTATTGCTGGACACAGGCCACTCCCATGGCGTTCCACTGAACTCGGTCTTCAGTATTTTTTTATTTTTCAACCCCTGCTAGCTACTTTTGATGTATCTTCGGTCCACCTAGCTGGAGGGCGCCCTACACTACGTTTGCTTAGATGCAGTGTCCACTCCAGAACATGTTTGGCCCAACGACTGGCGGTTCTATGACAGATGTAACCGGCCCACTGCCACTTCAGTTCGTTAATCTTGTGGGTTATATTGACAACTTTGGTTCTCTGTCGGATCACCTAATTTCGGATCCGATTCTTTAGAAAACTATAACCATCTACAGATGTAATTTCATTCTTGTAATTGATTAATGTTGACATTTATTTATTTTTTATTTTTTTATTTTGGTTGACTTTTTTATAATGCTTAAATTTTCTAATCGTACATAGTTTACTTAATTAAGGTCTTTTTTTAATTATGTGTATTATTTCAAACACAATTTATAATCGTTATTTGTGAAATAAATGACTATGACTATGACAGACAGTAAAATAAGTAAAACTGTGTTAAAATCAAAACTAAAGGACTTCCTTCACGAAGATAAGCCAGTGTCATCGTAAACACGCTGACGCGTACTGTCGTCGAGGGCCTACCTATAAAATATGATGCTGTAAACTATTATTTTTACTAGATAAACAAATAAATAAAAAACTTCTTAACTCGCTGTGTGACCTTAAATTGTTGTACCAAATGTATTTGGTACAACAAAGCCACCAGTGTCTACGCCTCGACTCCGTACGTCATATTTTATAATCATAAGTTCGTGCAGAGTTGCTTAAATCCACATAAAGGTTAGTTCATATTGTATTTTTACTTTGGTCTATACGGATTATGGATTACCATATAGACAAAAGTAAAAATACAATTATTTTGGTCTATATGGTCGTTGTAGAAATCTTGAAGGCCTGGTTGGTTACCAAGATTTCATGCCAAATTGTTGTAAACGTGTGTTGCATGCACTAATGTGGGTATCAACTTGCAAAACACTTGTAATTATACTTTAAAACAATTGTGACAGAATTAGTTTTTCTGGCCCAACCGAGCCTTCAATTCCACAAGTAATATTTGAATTAAACCAGCGACGGGTCGGTGTCGCCAAAATAGGGTAGATGTTCCAGAAATGGGCCCGGCCGGCACCGCTTGTCCCGTTAATTGATTTATGTGTTCCAGTCCGGGCCTTCTTAATAGCTCTGTTGCTTCAATAATAATCCAATTTGATTTACGTATCTGCACGGCTAATCCAGATGATACTCTACAATAAAAATTGGGAGGATTGGAGATTAAATATCGAATTGGAGTCGGGGCTACGCTAGGCTCTGTACCCATGTTACTTTAGGAACAAAGTTACAAGCCCTTTTCTCTTTGTCGTATTAAAAAAAGGGTCGGTTAGGTTAGATTAATAGGGACACTTTTTATGAATTTCTTTTTCTCCTATCCGTTTCAATTATGATATGATAACTTTAATTAAAAATTAACAAAACCATTTTTGAAGCTTTTCAGTTTAGGGTTCTTTCGTTAAATTGTCAGGTCGGCATTTGTTCGAAATCATAAATTTATGTGTATGATTATATACCAAAAGTGGTTGATCTTATTGTACCCATTTATCCCTTAGTCTACTCTGATTTATAATTCAACTTCAAAATCTGTTAGTTCCCATCATCATCATCATCGTTTCAGCCGTAGGATGTCCACTACTGGACACATGCCTCCTGAATAGATTTCCACATAGGCCGGATAGAGGCAACCCGCATCCAGCGAGTCCCCACATTCTTAACCAGGTCGTCCGACCACCTTGCGGGTGGCGGTACGCGGTCGCCACTCGAGAACCTTTCTGCCCAACGGCCATCGGTTCTTCGAACAATGTACCCTGCCCATTGCCACTTCAGTTTGCTCACCCTGTTTGCTATGTCGGTGACCTTGGCTCGTCTACGAATCTTCTCATCTTGGATTCGATCTCGTTGAAAGATGCCGAGCGTAGCCCTTTCCATAGCTCGCTGAGTGACTCTGAGCTACCTTAAGGGGCCCATAGTTAGAGACCACGTCTCTGCTCCGTAGGTCATCACCGGTAATATGCATTGATTGAAGACTTTCGTATTCAAGCACTGAGGTATCCTGGACGAGAAGACACTTCGCAGTTTTCCAAACGCTGCCCATTCGAGTTGAATCCATTGATTGATCTCTTTCTTGAAGTTGGACCTGTCTAACTAGATTATTTATACTTGATAGAGGTATTCGTCGACAACTTCGAGGACCAAGTTACCAACCAATACTGGGGTGGGCGCCACATGGACATTCGACATAATCTTCATCTTGCCACCCGTCCCCATATTCATGGTAAATAAAACCTTGTTTCATAAAAACTTGAATGAGAACTTGTGTAACCAGTAAAATTAAGATAAGTTTTATTCATAAAAATACTTAAAATTAAAATGCAGTAATTACCACGAATGTGCACCCGTAAACATATTAGATTTTGGAATAGACAAACGACATCATGTTCCTATAACTAAATGAAATAATAACGTTAATACGAAATGATATGCTTCTTCCCAGTTTGTGAAAACACGAGCTCCTACATAAATAATTAATTCGCATTCCTGTCACACCCCGAAAACTGTTTTATCTTCAGAGTTTCTTTTCTTTTACAATATAACAAAGGCGACCCTCGAAAAAAATGGGCACGTACCTTTTCTAACGAAGATTTAGTTAATTACATCTGTAAATTAAGTAATGAAAGAGCAAAGAGCTCGTGATACGACTGTTAAATAACTTTAATCTTAGATGAATTTAAAGTTAGACGCGAACTGAATTAAAGAGGTGTTAGCCGTTAGTGCTGAATTCAATATGGAAGCATGCCGCTCCAAATGGTCCTCCTCTAGTCTTTGAGACTTTGTAGAATGCTAACAATGTTCAAATTCGAAGTAATAAAGACAGGAGTAATTTCATGGATACCTTCGACAAATTCGCGAGTAATTTTGATCAGGGTTTTAGTACGGCTTGTTAGCTTTAAATAAAAAAATACTGTTCTGAGTCTAACACATAATTATTTAGATAACAATAGCGGTTACTCACGCGCGCAGCGTCCGAACGTGGTCATGACAAATTAATAAAATTCAGTCATATAAACGTCACTTTTAAAGTGACTTTGTTATTTTGATTAATAAAATATGTTAAAGCATTGATGTCATAATATTAGAGATGTTGATAATTGATACTGTCTTTAAAACATTTTATAAATGATTGTTCTAATCAAAAAACTGTTTTATTAATAATGTTCATTGTTCACATAGCCATATTTTTCACCAGCTGAGGACAAACAGATCTTCAACAATTGTTGTGTTTTGGAGCACATACAATACTAAATAAGATCTTTGACTATAAGGTCCTCGGAATGGAACGACATATGTTGAGCAGTATGAGTACTCGATTACTCACGGCGTGAGTGACGAGTTATTATAATCTAAATTGTTCATAGTATTTATCAAGATTTTTCCTAAACTAGGATTACGTTATAGGAGTGGAAGGATGCATGGACGGCCTTAAGGCCGAGCCACACCGATTGCGTATGCGTGATGTGTTCTGTTGAAATGCCTGTATATTATATCTAGAAGTTTCCCGCAACTTTGTTCGCGGAGGAGAAAAAGTCATAACGCCTCTACTTTTCTTTAGCGTAGTCGGATAAAAAGTATCCTATAACCATTTGGAGATACCCAGATACCCGACTATCAAAAGTAGTTGAAAACTGTTTAGCTGATTTGGCATGATGAAGCCACAACGACACATACAAACATACAAAAAATCGAAAAAATATTGTTTTCAATTCAGTGACCTCCAAAGCTCGTTAAATTTTTTTTTAGAAAATATCTTCAATGTACAGTCATTTCATTTTTACAACTTTATAATAGTATAGATGTTTAATGTACAGGCATTTTATTTTTACTACTTTTTAATAGTATAGACTAGGATTTCCACGCGGCTTTGCCCGATGTCTTCTATTTTAGGTCTCCCGTGGGATCCAAGCATTTTTCGAGAATAAAAACTGTCTTATGTCTTTTCTAGAGGCTCAAACTATCTCCATACCAAGCGGTTTAAGCGTTTAGATGTGACAGATAGAGTTGCTCTCGCATTTATAATATTAGTATGGAAAGTACGCTACCCAAAGGCAAAGGTTGTCTGGAAGAGATCGCCATTTAGCGTTAAGACCGCCTGTTGTTTACTTTCATTTAATTGTAACTCTCATGTTTCTGTATTTCTGTGTATTTCAGGTGTGCGTTAAAGAATAATAGTTTGTATTGTATTGCGTGGAATGACAAGAATCTCGCCGCTTTCGAATGACGTATCTTATCTATAATTCGTTACTTGAGTTAATCTAAGCTTTTAATGTAAGTAGGCGGCCGTCATAGACTCTTACTTTAACAGGAATGACAGATTTAGTAAAACTTGTAAATATATATCAGACGAGATAAACTCGGCACAATTCTTTGACCCGGTTAGTTAAGATTCGATTTCTATTGCCTATTTAAATAAGTCGGTTTTCCTCAAATCAATCAAAAATATTTATTATTGATCAATATCCTACGGAGCCACCTACCGGAGGTTGGCCAGCGTCAAATGCATATTTTATCATTACTTTTGTCTTAATCATAATATGCAATAACGCTTCTAAAGCCTCTTAATTGATAATCCCTATGTTCATATCGGGCAGGTAATTAGGAGTGATCGAATCGGATTCATTACTACAGGAGGGATCAACGATAAGTAATGAGAGGAAAACGTTCCGTTGTGACCGCAATTTGAGGAAATAGATTTGGTTGAAACACACAGAAATACAAATTTATTTTTCGGAAAAACTAGGTACTAATAACAGCGCCTTCTCGTTGGTTTTATTTCGTGATTATGTGTATTACTCGTACCTATACCTACACGTTCTCATAGATCGCGCTAATGTTAAATACCTTTCAAAAACCGGTCAAGAGCATGTCGGATCATGCTCAGTGTAGGGTTCCGCAGCCATTCCTACAAAAAAAAAACACTGCAGATGAAAACAAAAACGATATGGAAAAGTGCACTAAAAAGAGCGTGTCTCCACGGCACTTAGGTGTTTTGGTGTATAGCGCAGTTTTTCGGCAATAACTCAAAAACGGTTTATTTGATCATGCTGAAAATAATTTTCACTGAAAGTATTTATTAAGGTTATACGTTTTTTTTTTTTTCATATTTTGTAGACATAAGGTATACAAAATACTTAGACACACAATGTATGCTGCTTTCGGAGCGATTATTTCCGAAAATATTCAATAAATCAAAATACTTTTTTAGGAACCTCATAATGTTTTTAAATGAACTGTCGAAATATGTGCCACACAATGGCAAATATCAATATATTTGCTGATTTTTTTTCAGTTTCGGTTACATGTATGGAGTGCCCTCCATAGAAATGTTAGGTACTTTTTGTTATTTAAGTATCAAACTAAGTATATAGCGGCCCATACAAGACATCTATACTCCAAATTTCATCAATATACAACATGTAGTTTTTAGTAAAAGGCCTGTGATCTATGGACATGACGAAACTATAAGGGTTCCGTTTTTGCCATTTTGGCTACTGGGGTCGAAGCGAATGAGTAAATTCAAGGCGTACAGAACAGTGGTCAACATTTTAAAGTATTTTTTCAAACAGATTAGTACCCTGTTGTAGCGCGTTCCGGAACGCAATAACAATTTTTTTTTTATCATACCTTGTCCTGATACAGACATAGAAATACTTAGTTTAGTAGAAAGCAACGACGTTATTGTAAATTTGAAGCATACGGGTCCATTTTGTGGCACATTGAAAATTAGTTTCCAGGATCCCAACCGACGTCAAATAATTTCGTAATAATATAATATTAAATAAAGGATAAAAGATACGACGTATATTGGATATTTGCTCTCGACTATGTCCATAATCACATAGTTTCGTGCGATATTAAAATAGTTTCGGTTTATGCATCGGTTAACTTTCGAGAAGTAGTTCAACGGATTAGAAAATTAATACTAGTTTGAAAGCAAAACAAAAACGAATCAACGCATTGATTCAAAGTTCAAACTTACGATTTTCAATCAGTATCACAAAAAAACCGGCCAAGAGCATGTCGGACCATGCTCAATGTAGGGTTCCGCAGCTGTTTATACAAAAAAGTGCACTACAAATGAAAAAAACACGATATGAAAAAAAACAGTAACAAAAGAGCGTATCTCCCCAGCACTCAAAATCAAAATATCCTTTATTCAAGTAGGCATTTAACTTAAGCATAATATTATTAATACTATCATCATTTTAAAAAAATCAAATAATTAATACGATAAATCCCAAAATGATTGTCAATAAAAAAGAAAAAATCTAGAATGTGTCTAGAATAAAATTCCAAATGTCAGAGTATATAAAACAATTAATATGCGTGTACCAATTAACTATTACAATATTGTCTTAATTATACTTTAAACTTTTACAATTGTGCATATCTAACCAATTTTTCACTTCTCCTGCTCAAAAAGGACGTCATATTAGCTTCGCGAAGCGAGGCTAAAATAGTACATTTAGCCCTAAAGGTTTAAAAGAAAGCCATATAATCCCATACAAATTTCTATGGCACTGAAAAAAAAATACAAATAATTAAAAACAAACAAACTAACCTGGTTAGATTGGCCACACTTTCTGATAGAATAGCTCAAACTGTACTTTTAGTTTTTCATGAAATATACAATTTTAATGTTAAGTCTTTTTTTATTTTCTCGCAGTCGAAGTGAAAAGCAGAGTGTTTAACACGTGGCTAAAAGCCATTATGACACTCAGACATATTTGCACTCGCTCACTTCGTGAGCTCGTCCAAATAATCACTTCGTGTCATAATGGCTTATTATAGCCCCTTGTCAAACAATCTACTATATAATTGATACACAGAACATTGGTGTACAGAGGAGATGTACAGATTTTCCAGATCAATGTTAATATATACAATAAAGTCTAAAAAAAAAATCTTTTTCTTTTTCAGTCACTTACGTCCATTTGCTGAGAAGCATAGTTTTTTGGCAATAACTTATAAACGGTATGTCCGATCATGTTGAAAACAATTTTCGTTGGAAGTATTTATTAAGCTTTATATTTGTAAATTTTTTCATATTTTTTGAGCATACGTTTAGAAAATAGACGGGGGGGGGGTAGGCACAATTTTTGCTACTTTACGAGCGAATATTTCCGAAAATATTCACTAAATCAATTTTTTTTTTAGAAACTTTAAAGTGTTTTTAGAAGATCTGTCGAATGATGTGCCACACATTCATATTTGTTAAAAAAAAACAGTTTTTTTTTTCAGTTTCTGTTACATGTATGGAGTGCCCCCCCTAGAAATATATATATTTTTTGTTTAACTATCAAACTACGTAGCGGTTAACACACGACACCTATGCTCCAAATTTCATCAATGTACATCTTTCGGATTCTGTTTTTGCCATTTTGGCTAACAAAAAAAAAAGGGGCTTAACCGTGTATAAAGATGATTTAAGGGTGGATCAACTGTTCCCATTGTTATGCTGTCCAGTGACACAGGAGACATTAGTGACAGAGTTACTTAGAAAAATGCAAATAATCTAAAATCTAAAAAACATACTGACAAGATGGCCCTAGAAAAATTGAGCTATATTGGCTTGAAATAAATATTTTTGTAGTCTTTATGTGTAAAATCGTAGTTTTAAATAGTGACTCGGGAGACGGAACAACAACGAAGAACAGAAAAAAGTTGATTCACCCGTATTTAAATACCTTGCGTTGATAATTCTTCCACGTTTCGAACATAACGCGATAATATTGAACACATTTTTTAAACATTGATTTTTTACGAAACTCTTGATAGGTTACCATCACGAACTTCGTGATTTTTTGAGTGAGTTTCTTCACTAATAAACTATATTCTTAAAATACAAAGATCTATATAATGAAAAAATTTTAAGACACCGACTGGATTTGAACCAGACAGTGCCTTGACGGGGCGCACGCTCTGCCAATTCAGCCACAGTGCTCAGTCAGCTTGTCTTCAAATAAGGCTTCAAGAAAAGCCGGTTAAAATGCAAAATGCAAAGTTCTTTGTAACAAAGTATCAAAATTTGAAGACAAGCTGACCGGGCTCTCTAGCTGTGCCAAACGTGAGCTTCGAGCCAACGAGCTCAAGATACCACGTTCCAAGCAGAAACCCAGTATGAAGAATCCAACTGTCGAGTGTAAACCTGCCGTATTACCATATGTGAAAGGAGTCACAGACAAGATTTCTGCGATTTCTCTATAAGAAAACTTACGAATCCTATCCATTTCTTTATCCGACAAAGTTTCTGCTGGGCACCTTAGGTTTTAATTCTCTGGAGGCAAGGCGAAATTACTGCCTGATGACAGGCGCGTGTTGGATATTGCGTGGAGAGTCAGACTGCCCTGAATTGATGGCGCAATTGGTACGCCTTCTCGCGCCTTCACTGTCTCAATCCAGGTTTAATTACAGGCCACGTACCCGCGATTTGCTGGCAGCACCTAAAGCGCGTACTGTGTCTTACAGGAATTCTCCTCTTGTTCGCGCTTTACACTATTTGAACGAGCTTCTCGCATCAGCACCCGAATGTGATGTTTTTGCAAGTAGCTGGATGTTAGTATCTGATGAATGTATGAGGTTTTGTGAGGCGATGGATGACCGCCCTTCTGCAGTCAACTGTGTGTAATGTAAAATTGTTTTGTAATAGTGTCTGTTGTATATTCTGAGTTTCACAGTGCATTAGTGTTTAACTGTAATACTGTGTAATTATTTTGATAAATAAAATAAATAAGATCGGGAACATATTGAAGCGTGCTTCCATAAAAACATATTTCAAGCCATTGAAGAAGGTGTCTCAATAACTTAGACCCGTGAAGAGTAGCACCCCATTGCAGCACATTTATAAGCTGGACTGCGAGTGTGGTTTTTCATAATTTGGTCAAACGAAACGCAGTGTATCAACCGGGGTGAAGGAGAACATAGCGGATGTTAAGCACCGTCGATGTAATAGGTCTGCAGTCTGTGAACATGTCATTAACAAACCAAACCATTTAATAAAGTTTAATAATCCTTCTATCCTTGCCAAAGAGAAAATATACTTTCCCAGAATGCTACGCGAGGCTATTGAGATTAAAAAGTATTCTAATTTCAATAGACAAGATTGGTTGTCGCTACCACCAGCTTGGGATCCTGTAATACATCTTATCAAGGAACAAGCAAGACACAGGACTGCAAAACCTTAATTTCCGAACGGTGTAAACGGGGGTGGTGGTCCCAGCGAGAGCGAAGAGTGGGCTATGGAGAGCCGCTTTGCTACGTTAAATGTAAGGGGAGGAATTAATGATAAAATAGATGAAGTATGTCAGTTGATGGATGCGAGAAATATTGATATTCTGTGTGTGAATGAAACAAAGCGAAAGTGTTGTGACAGCACAAAATGAAGAGATTAATATGAATGTTGATTAAGCGGTAGTTGTATGCCAAGACCGTAGCAAGTGGAAGGAGGTAGTCTCTGCCTACCCTGTAATGGGAAAAGGCGTGATTGTATGTATGTATGTATGTATGTATGTAAAACTATCTTATCTGTTAAAAAGTAGTTTAGTAGTCTCTGCTTTTTAAAATAATAGAATTAGTAACAAAAAAGTCTCGGAGTTTTTCTTTGCAGCGTTTCTTTTCTCCTCAGTACGCCTTATTTGTGAAATGATGCTTGGTAAATTATTACAATAAAATAATTAAGCCGCATATGTATAATTGTCTTTACAGATTAGGCTCATCTGGTATGTATTACACCTTTATTTGTTTTCTCAAAGTAGGTAGTTTGCACAAATTGTAACTCTGACAGAGGAAAATATATCTTTTCTCAACCCGTGAACATGGCAAGCTGGAAAGCTTCCGAAACATCGGGAACTCAAATGAGATAGTGTACGCGATATAATTCGTTAAAATTGGTTTATTTAAATGAGTAATAATCGCGGAAACAGGAGAAAGTATTATAAAATAAAATTATCACAGAACCATTATTTATTACTTTGACGTCACCAGACGAACTGACGCCTCATGACGCTGCAGGCGCAATACGTCAGCGCGACAGCTCATACATCTCGCGTCTAATCACAAGCTGCAATAAGCAGCAGACATCTTGTGTACAGCGGAGACACTGTCTTACTGAAATCGCCATTCATGGCTAAAAATAATAGTACATTACTGTAGAGGCTGCGAAATAGGGGATTGCCGGCCGGGTGTTAACGAGGCCATCTAGAGATACGAGGCCGACAATCCCTTTTCGCGCCGAGGCTTGAATAGTGCTTTTCTCAAACAAGCAATGAAATACCAATATTTTTTATATAATACATATTTTTTTCCCACTAAAGCGTTATTTTAATATACATGGTGTATCGTTCTAACGGCGGCGCGGCGGCGGTCGGAGCGAATTGAAAGAAAAGACGGTCGCTTTGCTGGCCTTGGCCCGCAATTTCATATGAAATTATCATTATATGCCCCTCGTTGCGCCGCACCCGAAATGTGAGACTTCGGGGTCTATTACAAGGAACACAACGTGAATATTTCATTGCATGTTTGAGAAAAAAAAATTAATCACAGAACATTATTTATTACTTGGACGCCTCCAGACGAACCGACGTTTCATGACCCTGCAAGTGCAATACGTCAGCGTGACAGCTCATACATCTCTCGTCTAATCATAATCACAAACTGTAATGTACAATAGACGTCTTATACCGCAGCGGAGCCTCGCTCCTTCGGAGAACGGCACCTACTTCAGAATCTCTGAAATGGTCTGTCTAGACCAATAGAAACAAAAGGAGCACACAAACAAAAACTTCAGCGGAGACACTGTCTAACTGTAATGTACTAAAAGTAAAATAAAATAATCACAGGTAATTATTTATAACTTCGCTTCGACGTCTCCAGACGACCCGACGCCTCTTAATGCTGCAAGCGCAACACATCAGCGCGACAGCTTATACATCTAGCATCTAAAGCAATGTACAGCAGACGTCTTGTGTCGCAGCGAAACCCCTGTCTTACTATAGCTGCCATCCTTAACCTTATCCTTACTATATTATAAACGTGAAAGTATGTATGTACGTTCCACTTAATCTCAAAAACTACTGGACGATTTTTTATGAAACTTTCCAGTTATGTACCTTATATATCAGAATAGGACAAAAGGCTATAATGTATGTCAAATTTCATCTTTTTTAGGGACGAAAAAGGGGATGAACATTTGTATGGAATATTTACGCTAGGAACTTGAAATCTTGATAATATGCTTCACATTTAAATTAGTAAAATATCGAGTTTTGGAGGAAAGATATAAGCTACTTTTTATCCCGGAAAAATACCTTTTATCCGCGACAAACGAATCTAAGGCGGACGAATTCGCGGACGGCCGTTAGTACATGGATATAAAACCGACTCCAAAAAAACTAAAAAGTGAAAAATAACGCCATAATTCAGTTTCTTCAAATTACTTACAAGTAACCGTTTGTATACTCAATCTATACAGTATATACAATTAATCTTATTTTGGCGTCGGTGCCATATAAAGAATGGGTAAAATATTGAAAATTGACGATTTTAGTAAGTTGTGACATGATGGCATTGAATTATGGCGTTATTTATCACTTTTAGTTTTTTTGGAGTCGGTTTTATTTTTTTGTTTTAAAGTTTATTTATTTTACACTTTTTAGTTAATCGTTACTTAAAAGTGTATCTTGTGACGATTCGAACAAGCCCAAACACGGCTAGGATACATTATTTTATTACATAGATCTGGTGCCTACCTTCCGGCTCCATCATCATATCAATTCGATGGTACCATTCTCATCAGGAACATTTAAATTTGTGACTATGAAGTTGCTTAGCTAAATTAATCAAGATATTTTGTCGCCACCCGTAAATAATTTATCATTGAGGAGTTCCGATGGCATTCTGTGGTCTTCTGCATCAGTTCCACTTCACCAATTTACACTTTCTGAATGCAAATGCTTATTATGTTTCTTATAATACCAAAATCGCTATATGTAGGCCTACAATATTTGAGGAGTTCCTTCAATTCCTCATGGATGCCATCATCAGATCTTCACCAAAATTAAATGGGACCAACTAGAAAGTACCTTCTATAAAACCAAAAAAAAAAAATTGAAATCGGTATTTGAGTAATCGGTGAACATCCATAAAAAAAAAAAAAACAAACATTCCGTCGAATTGAGAACCTCCTCCTTTTTTTGGAAGTCGGTTAAAAAGCGAAATACGTATAAAGAATCGAGCACATGACATAATGTATTAGTTTTATAGCGTAATAATACGTAATATACTCACAAAAAATATTATTAAATCGAGAACCTCCCTTGGTGCATTTGGATTAAAATCCAGGCCCAGAGATTTTGTTGCATTTTTTAATTCAGAACGTTCTTGAACTTTATGAGAGATCAAAACTCGTATCAATTTGTACATACTTTTAAAAGCACACGAGGTCTTACGAGGATATAAGTATACTTGGATACGCAAAAGACTTAACGAAGAAAAATAACAACCAAGTCCACTAACAAAACTTATATTAAGCACACTTGCACTATCTTCGTATAGACTCCCTGTGGAGCCTGCTGCGTTAGATGAGCTCAGATTTAAATTATGATTAGTTGCAAGCAGGTACAGTATTATATAGCGCGATCTTGTTCAGGATCCCCCGAGTACTTCATACAATTACACGTAATAGCTTCCTCTACAAAGGGGATTCTGTAACTTACACTGTACTTACTGTGAATTAGGGGGTAGGTACCTTTTTATGCTCCCCAGTTGGCGGCATCACCGACGAGTAAGGTCCAGGAAAATAGCCTAAAACTATACGTTGGTTTACTTTTAATCATTGTATATCCGTAATCTGTAGACAGCGGGGACAATTGGATTACTCGCGATATCAACGCAAAAAAAAAACCGGCCAAGGCTTTTTAATGACCGTATCTTTGGATTTCGTTGACTTAGAAGCTTGATTTTTTACAGTTGCAAGTGACCGCAGACATGAGATTTTGATGTTAATTTCAACTTGAGACTCTTGCCTGGGAAAAATATTCTTGACAGACAGACGGACTACAAAGTGATCTTATAAGGGTTCAGTTTTATATCTTTTTAGGTACGGAACCCTAAAAATAAACTAAGAACAGATTGCACACGGTATAAATTCTTTTAAACTCGCAGGTAAATTAATTAAATTTCATGGCCGGATTTTCATACCTACAGAGTATCAATATCTAACAGAGTATCAATTTTCAATGTTTTCATTGTTTACTTGGAACAGTAAGCTATTGATTTCACATTGTAGGTATGTCACAAGTTTAAGATAATTAAGGTAACTTTGACGTATATTGTGTTACATCCGATTGCCAAAAATATAATGATTTATGTCAAATATGTAACTCTTTGCACTTCGAGTCTTAAATCTGTTTAATAGAGCTTAAAAGCGTCAAACTGGTCTGATATGGTTATGTTATTTTGTACTAGAAGTTACTCGAGTTATATATGCGTAGGTATGTACGCGTATTGTACCGCCTCTATTGTCAATCTGGAAGGCTTTTGTACAGTTTGACGGCAAGTTTCGTTAATTAACAATTTACTTAAATAAATGGCAGGTATAATAATTGGAGTTAGTTCGCTTCGCTTTTCATGAAGATACAATCACGATCTATCAATAGACTTTGACGTCGTAGTTTTTGGTGAAGGCTAAACATACTGACATTTGGGTTCCGCGTTTAACTAACCACCATATACCATACCAACGAGGATTTTTTTAATTAATCCTACAATATACTCCCATGGGCTACTTTTATAGTAGTCAAACATGACAAGGGGCTAAAATAAGCCATTATGACACGAAGTGATTATTTGGACGAGCTGACGAAGTAAGCGAGGACAAATATGTCTGACTGTCATAATGGCTTTTAGCCACGTGTTAAACACTCTGCTTTTCATTTCGACTGCGAAAAAATAAAAAAGACTTAACATTAAAATTCTTTTAAACCCTAGGGGCTAAATGTACTATTTTAGTCTCGCTTCACGAAGCTAGTATAACGTACTTTTTGAGCAGGAGAAGTGAAAAAATAATTACATAACGTAATGTGTCCTGAGCAGCCCGCAACTTCGTTCACGGAGAAGAAAAAATCATAACCCCTCTTTTTTTCTTAAGCGTAGTCGGGTAAAAAGTATCCTATAATCATTTGTGGATACCCAGCTACCCGTGTACTAAAAACGGTTGAAATCCATTTAGCCGATTTGGCGTGATAAAGCCACAACGACAAATACAAATATACAAAAAAATCCAAAAAATATATATTTTTCGTTTCAGTCAATGACTTCCAAATAGTTCGTAACAATAGTCTTTTTTTTTAAATATCATCAATGTACAGAAATTTCATTTTTACAACTTTATTATAGTACCTATCGATATTCAGCCGGAGATGCAAGGTCGGTATAGCACCGAGAGCGATAATCGCGACAGCGATTTTCGCTAGAAATAGTATTAGAAAATATTATCGCAGCGATAGTATTTTTAAATATACTGTCGCTGCGAAATATTACCTTCGCGTCCTAACCTTTTTCCAACTGTTTAATTTCCCAACTCACGCTTCTCTCCGAGACCGAAAAACAATCCAGTTATTTTTTCAATAATAATATTTTAACGCCATTGTGAGCCCAATAGGTTAGGTTAGGTTTGTTCTATAGATATTCTGAAAATTTTGCCGTTTCCGAAAAACTAAGGTTGGAAAATGAATTTGAATGAATTTGAGAAATGAAACAGTTTGAGAATCAAAATTCACTTGTTTTTAGTAACGCGACGCGGCTAATTATAGGTTCTAGTCCTAGAAGATGTCTGCAACTTCGTTTGAAGAAAAAATCATAACACTTTTTTGCTTCAGCGTAGTCGAGTAAACATATCCTATGACTATCCTCGAATGCCCAGCTATCCATGAACCAAAAATATTTAAAATTCATCCAGCCGTTTCCATGTAACAATAAGGCCACTAAGACAAATTTTCAATTAAACTAAAAATAAATAAATAAATCATTTATACAACTTAATAACACGTTGTATTGTACGACACTTGGACGACACGTTTGGCTAAGTTGGTTCCACAAAGGCCTACGAAGCTGGCGGTCCCGGGTTCGAATCCCGGCCAAGGCAAGTATTTGTGTGATGAGCACGAATGTTTATTCCTGGGTTTTGGATGTTTTCTAGGAATTTAAGTATTATATTTATGTATATAAGTATGTATATCGTCGCCTGGTACACATAGTACAAGTTTTGCTTAGTTTTGGATTAGGTCGATTTGTTTACGATTGTCCCTGATAATTATTTATTTATAACAGTGTTGTAGGGACTTCCTAGTATGCTGTAGGTACTAAATCTCAACGGCAACAAAAGAAAAGGTAAAAGCCGAAGTGGAGTGTGTCTTGGCAAGTTCGAACGCTAACTGTCCCGCTGGGAGCTGAGGTATTTACGTCACCCGCCACCTTAATACTGTTTGGAACAAAAACTTTGGCTAGGTACTCCGATTCCTCGCAAAACTAGTGACGATAAACAATTTATACGCTGAAAAGTGGTAATAACAAATGACTTATCATCAGTGATCGTAAATTAGGTAGCATTTTTGAGGCAGCGATCATGGTTTTGTGCTATAGATGTGGAAAATATCAATTTAAACGATATAACATAGTTAATATTGTCTACAGTAACCCTAATCCATCATTTCGGTTGAAATTTGTCACACCTATATACGTAGGGTTGCCAGTTGTTCGGTTTTTGACCGGACAGTCCGGTTTCCTTTATGCTTGTCCAGTCAAGAAAATCTTTGAAAAATTACAGATAGTTCGTTATCTGGCGCTTGAACCGCTCCCGAATGCTGCGTTCGAGTCAAACTGCACGGTGCGGGCAGGGCGGGGTTGGCTTGGCGACGCAATTTTTTTAACAATGAAGCAGCACCAAATGTATTGAAAATCGTGCAGATGTGTGTAGCATTCCCATATCTAATGCTTTAGTGGAAAGAATCTATAGCATCAGAAATGTATGGCCAGACCAAAAAAAGTGAATTGTGCGTTTTCTTTAATATAACTGCTAGTTGCACTGAATTCAAAGATGCCATCTCAAGCAATAAAAGCAATAATATCGAGTACTAAATACACGAAAAGTAGATTGACTCCTATTTTTTGGTAGCTCTATAATTGCCTAGAAAAGAAGCCTTAACTTTTAAGTAATTTTGTATTAATAAATTAAAATTAAAAACTTCTTCGGTTTTTGTTTTCAACACATCTGGCAACTCGGCACTCTACCATGATCTGCTGCACCAATAATGCTACCAAATTTATGATCACTGCTCAGTGCTCATCATCTGTGATCGGTTATTTGGATTCTCCCTCGCGGGATATCAAGTAGAAAAGTTAATATAGATACGACAGTTTCCCGCGATACCGAAGAAATCGTTCAAAAATAAAACAATTGAAATTGTCTGTAAGGGATTTTTTACTCTTACATGGCAACCAGGTGAGACAAAAACTTATATTCTTTTCCTCATCTCCCACACATTATTTTAAGCAAACTTTTTGATAGCGAATACATTTATTCAAACAAATAACCCGTAGTAACCATAAATTAGCTGATAGACACGCGTACTTACTCGCCGAACTTTTATCTAAACTGTACAAAATGTGCCGCTTTGGTGGCAGCAAATGAGCTGTCAGTGTGAATACTTGTGCTCAATTATTCGATTTGGACAAAAGAACGGAGAGTAAGTACGCGTGTCTATCAGCTACTTAGATGTTTTAAAGTGTAATAAAATAAACACATTGTATTTTTTGCTTTTGCTAACAACATAAAGCCCGGATTCCCGGGGCATATCCATACTAACATAATGATTGAGGTCGTTCACCCCGTGTCTAATCCAAATAACCGATCACTGCGGCATCATCTTCCAAAAGACTTCTACTGCTGGATACACATTTAAAAATGATATAATTTTACACCCAAAACAAGACACAAACCTGTTAAATTCTCGAAAATGAAAGGAAACTAACGAAAAATTATGTAATTTTACATAAATTTCATTAATTTAATAAATATGCAAAATAGGCTTTGTAATTTTTTTATGGTTTGTTATAAAACGACGTCTTAATACTAGAAATATTGGTGAAATAACTACTCCAATATCATAAAAACTCCCCGATACAACGACGTTAAAAAGCAAATTTTTGGACTTTCCCAAAAACCGCTTCAGACTAAAGCCTACAACATGTGACGTCACACGCTTGTATCTTGTAGGTATAGGGAAAATAAGAACTCTGTTCTGTAGCTATGTTAAAACTTGCGTTTACCGAAACGGTTTTTTAACAAAAATTACAAATATCATACAGTTTTTGTATATGACAACCTATTATCACCAACTTCTACTATGATTAGTGAGCCAATATTTTAGCATGTTAAATCAGTAGCCATAAGCACCAGATTTAATAGATGTGCAAACCAGAAATCGAAAAAAAAATTTTTGAACCAACCTAATTTTCATATTTTAAAAATTGACTTTCCCACCCAACTTTAAAGACTCATAAAGCTACACGTAAGGTATCGAACTCAAAATTTTAACGTAGTTTTTTATTTTGCTTGTTTTATCAGGATTTTTACATTTTTTTCTACTGTCAAATACCCTATTTCATGTTTCGTCAATTTCCTTGCTTTTTCGAGAATCAAAATTACTTTTCTGTGTTTTTTTTTCGAGTAAAATTACATAATTGTATATAAAAATACTTAATTTGTAATAGTTTAGGTGCCCCTAATAACGCTTCCACGACCGGTCATGCGCGTGGTCATGGTTACCCACGCTTCGTCTTCCGGTTACCAGACCACAAATTAACTCATCGGCCTCAGCGGCCGTCGACCGTCCTGCCCGTTGTCACTTACGTTTTGCAATTCTTCGAACTATATCGGTAACTTTAGTTCTGCAACGAATTTCGTCTTTCCTAATTCTAAGCTGATAGGTATTTTTTGCTGCTTTTTGCGCCGCGCCTGGCCAAACGTAAGTAAGGAGGTACTTGAGAAGAATAAAAATCAAACTAAATAATGATCCTAGTCGTGTCATTTCATACTTCTAAAACCTCTGTCCTCGAGGTACTTTTGTAAATTACGAGCCCTTGTAAAGCGGTAGACCAAATTCACCGACACGCTAAAAGGAAGCGTACTTTGTCAAAGCAATTATAATTATGTGCCGAAATAAGAAAGTCGACTCCCAGATAAACAAAGGGTTCATAATGAGGGATACTAAATTGCGAATTATTTTCACGTTTATTTCCTTTTAACGGTTACGCAATAATTTTCTTACAGTTGCCAACAATCGCACATAGCATTAGCAAGAGAAATGCCAAACATGTATCTATTTTTAGAACTTGACTTTTCTTTTTCAATGGGAGGTACGCAAACCCAAAAGCGAGAATGCCACTGCGGCCACTTGGCGTAGGTTGGGGACGCAGTGCGCAAGGCACAAGTTTAACTTGTTAAATCCGACTTAGAGTTTGAATGAATGAATGTTTATTTGCGTGGGAGAGAGAGCTAAAAAATACAACATATAGGTAGGTTATTTATCCTTATTTGTCCTAAATAGTAAACAACATTCAAACCTAAAATTACACCTTTTTTGTCTTAAACTCTCATTTTTTGGTAAATAAAGTGGGTAACAGGAATTAATATTTTTAGTGCCACATTACCAATTTCATACATTCAATTTATTTCCTTGGGAGAAAACAATTGGTATTGGCACTAAACGCATATTTTTAGGTTAGAACGAACGTTGTTTATTATTTAGGACAAGTAAGGATAAATTTAATATCCCCCAAAGGGTAGGGTATTTATCCTTACTTGTCCTACAGAGCGCAAGACTATGGACACGGACAGTCATAATAAGTTAAAACGACCAATTATAATGCAAAAATCTTTTCACTTTCCTGCTCAAAAAGTACGTCATATTAGCTTCGCGAAGCGGGACTAAAATAGTACATTTAGCCCCTAGGGTTTAAAAGAAAGCCATATAATCCCATGCAAATTTCTATGACACTGAAAAAAAAACTTGCGGCAACAAACCAACCTGATCAGATTGGCCAAATTTTCTGATAGAATTGCTCAAACTGTACTTTTAGTTTTTCATGAAATATACAATTTTAATGTTAAGTCTCTTTTATTTTCTCGCAGTCGAAGTGAAAAGCAGAGTTTAATGGCTAAAAGCCATTATGACACTCAGACATATTTGTCCTCGCTCACTTCGTGAGCTCGTCCAAGTATTCACTTCATGTCATAATGGCTTATTTTAGCCCCTTGTCAAACAATCTACTATTATTACTTTTTTAGGATACTTCCCATAGCGGTTTGGTCTTCTCATCGTCATCGCCCTTATCATTGAGAACCGTAATCAGCCTGTTGATTCACCTGCCGTAGGTAGTACTCCTCATAGTATTTTCTGATAGGCCAATTAAAAGGTGACACATAGTTGTCAGACTCAAACGGTGTGTAAACAGGACATTATTTGTGACGTCACGGTCTTAATAAATGACTGGCTCTGCAACCGACACAAAGCTTGATGAGATTTCACCAGCTTTCCCGAAACCACATGACCGAAAAATAGCCCGGCTCGACAAAAACTCCACCCGAAACTCGACAAAATAGTTTATCACCTCACGCCATCTAATTGAAGCTAACTAATTTTCCAGTTAAGTGAACGGTGAGACCGAATGATTGACCGGTTTAATCAGACTGAGTGAATGAGCGGATCCGCGGGTTGAACTCGGGAAGGGGGGTAAAAAATTGATTACTGGAATCAATTCATTTAGCCGACTTTTTGTTGACACCTCACGGCTCGCTTTTTGTTCGACTCGATCCATCTTGCCCAAACGAGAGGTGTCGCATCACCAATTTTAATTAACCTAACCTTAGGTACTGTCTTTTTCCAAGATTCCAAAGTAATAAATGTCGACACTCATTTAAATAGGAAAGTAATTATCTACGTAGATTGGTAAACGAGAAAATAATACCGTTTCATTTTGGACAGCCGTTTTAAATGGAATATATTTTTTCTTGTAGTCTCGAAAGGTCAACGGAGAATCACAAAACGAATCATAACTCAGGTAGCGTTTCTTTTTAATCTAAGCACGAGTAAAATGTTTAACTTTATCTTAATGATGTAGGTATAGAAATATGAATCACTAATTTATACTTAGATAAAAATAATTACCTGAGTTTTTGCCGTTTCTTGTGGGTGGTATGTTGTAATGTTGTAACCTGCTTTCGTCGGGGGCTAAAAACGCTCATTGTTTTAGCAGAACAGTGTTCTCTCTAAATTAAATACGTAGCTTCGCTGTAATGAAACAACCAGGTAAGTTGTCACTCATGCATTAGGTGCGCCATGGAGTCTGCATTACAAAGCCTTCAATTTGTACCGCCAGTAATTAGTGACACTGGGGACTCGCTACGTTATACGACCCAGTTGAAAAAAGTCACAAAAACGCTAGCTTTTGTAACACTGTAGACGTTTTGGAACTGGAGCGCGGATAGGTTAAGATCGCAATGCAAATTTCTGTTCCTATCTGTTATTTAATAATTAGTAATCCGATAAAAATCCCACACACATACACACCCATCCAAGACATTTAGAAAAAACTTTCAAACGGCTGAGTCGTTTTTCTCGAACCACAGCTTAGAAGATTCTTAAATAAGTCATCCTATGCCACAAACAGACCCACAGATACACAGACGCAGATAAGGAATCCAATCACGCAACTTTTTAGCGGGAGAGACATAATACACGCGTCAAATTTATAACACCCCTCTTTTCTCGCCAGAGATGGGCAAAAGGTAATCGATTAAGATTAACCTACTTAATCGCGATGAACAGTTAAAAATTACGATTAATTAATCATAATCGAATGAGTTCCGATTAATTTAATCTGATTAAATTAATCGCAAATTAATATCCAGCTATTAAGTTTTCAATCGATTAATTAATTAGATTAATTTTCTCTCGATTAGTATTAGGAATAAATAAGATATATTTTTGTATGTTTATTTCTCGAAATACGTAGACATAGACTACACTTTAAAAACCACCTTGTATTACTGAAACAAGTTTATTTCACACAGCACACGCTAGAATGATTTTTCAAGTGTACACATGTGGAGACATATTGTACTTTTGCAACGTGCACATTTGTGTTGAAAAATGCTCTTTTGAGTGTTTTAATTGCGATTAATTTTCCACGATTAACTTTTTAATCGATTAAAACATTAATCGACTAATGCCCATTTCTGTCTCGCCAAGGGTTGATATAAGATACAGATAGGTGCAGAAATTTGCAGTGGACTCTCAACCTAGAAGTCGTTTATATAATTGCAGGGTGTTACGTTTTCTTCCGGCCGATTCCGTGGAGGCATTAAAGATTCAGTTTGGAGTCTTGACAAAGTATGCCCCGCTAGGCGCTAGTTGGTCAGACTATAGATCGAGTTTCGGTGTCTCAAACTTGCCTACAATAATTAACTACCTGGTCTCTCCATAAAAAATTTGAAACTCCCCGCTAGGCACTAGTTGGTCAGACAATAGATCGAGTTTCGGTGTCTCAACTTGCCTACAATAATTAACTACCTCGTCTCTCCATACAGAATTGAAACTTCAGGAACTGTTTCAATCACTTCTTCTTACACGATCAGTACCAAGGTTCCAATTGCCATAATAAATGTACCTGCACTGAATGTTGGAATCATAAAATTGTTACCCTCATCTGGCATAAACTTTTTTGACATAATCATCAATTGGCATAATGCATTTTATTCTGAAATTGTAGAATTTTCAGGACTTTTTAAGCCATCATCCTGTTAAATGCATTAGGTTAGGTTTGTTTTAATTTAATGATGAATTATGCCAAATGGTGATTATTATGACAAAAAACGTTTATGCCAGATGAGAGTAATTCGTCATAAACATTAAGTCGGCTCTTCTCGCTCGCGCTTTAGAAGAAACAGCAAGTGGCCTATTGCCACTTCAACCATGCAATCCTGCGAGCTATGTCGGTGGCTTTGGTTCTTCGGTTACTAAATAGATAAATAAATAATAAATAAGTATTACAGGACAATTTTATACAAATCAAACTAGTCCCATGGTAAGCTCAATAAGGCTTGTGTTATGTGTACTAAACCACGAAATATTTAATAGATATTTACGTTACATACATAATATTTATGCTCATTACACAAATATTTGCCCTTACCGGGATTCGAACCAGCGTCGTAAAAACAACGTTGTTCCCGGTGAGCCAAACCGGTCGTCTAAACTAAAACTCATTAAGTAGGTAACATCATTACTAAATTGGCTCCAATTCCACACCATTAAGAAGTAGAATGTAGTGTATTAAAGCATATATTTTTATAGCATGTACAAAAACTCGTCATAGTATTTAACAATATTACGAAGAATAATACAATCGGCCAGGCAATAAGTCGGCAAGCCCCGACCGGCAAATACACACCAGACGGCATATTCCGTCAGCATCAGCGTCAAATACCGACCAACGTGTATTCACATAAGGTTCAAATGCCAGGGGCAGGCGGTAAGGGAATGAAGACTGTAGCTTCATCAAGAATTCCCAGGTGCATACATTTACAGGCAAACTGCAATCTATGGATAATGTATGAACACTCCTATTAGAGATGGTAATTTCGACAGGGACATAGAACTAAAGAATGTTACAGTGTGCTCCTGACAGGTCAAACTATTTAAGTATTTACTATAACGCTATATCGCAGGAACTGCTTATGCTATCCATTTAAAATTTGGAATAGTTATAAAGAAAATAATAAAATAGATTTTTTTCATTTATAGTACTTCGCTGAGCTTCGCTTCGCAGAGAGATATATTTATAGTACTTCGCTGGCTGCTCACACTGCCGGCGATCTATCTCTCTCTTTCATTTACACGGGAGCGATTATCTTTTGTTCGTATCCCGGGCGAGAAAATCGCCGATAGCTCATCGCTTATCGCCGGCGGTGGGACAAGTGCCTGATACTCCACTTGAGCCATACTTTGAAGTTTTGCCCCCCCATATTCATAGGAAATAAAAATCTAGTAGCTCATCGCTTACTCGCCCGCGGCGGGACAAGTGCCTCATGCCCACACATCGTCAAACATTTTTTTTTACTGTAGTGGGTTAAATGTTGATTTATGAAGAAAAATGTGGAAACAAATATTTCTATTGGGCGATTCAATGCAATAAAACAAAAGGATACAGATTCGGATCCACCCAATTACTTTAATGAAACAGTTAAATCCACACAGCATAATAAAAATACATAATATTCATATAAAATACATTTGTTTGCATATTCGCGTTAACCTATATTAATATCAAATACAATTAGACCACATAATCTAGCAGAATTGGTAATTATACAAATCGACTGTGGGAATTTGTACGGACATTAACATTTTAAGCTGATTTGGCATTCCGGTGCAAAATGTTAAAATTGTGCATTATTTATTGCGTTACAAATTAAATGGTTACAGTCAATTTACGTGATGCCGATAACATTTAATGGTAAACCAAATTACACATAACATCAGTACCTCTGTACCATACTGCACTACGCAGCGAGAGAAATTTACCTGTTTCTTTTCTATCACGTACGTTGCAAAAGAGACGGGTGATGTCACGTCTTTCGACAATGGTCGCGTAAATGATTAACCCTTTTCCAGGCACAGCACGATTCATCGACCACATAGGTGCTATTAAAATTTTTACCTTAATACCCTGATTAAAATTGGAACCGGATTGAATTATTGCGAAAAATTAGTCGCGCGTTGTCGAGGCTGGGCCGTAAGAGAGTGACGAATGCTTTATCTAAATACTGTACGTATTTAAGAAGAATCATTCATATATCGCTCCTACAGCACACTATCTCTTACAGCGGTTAAAGCATCCCTGTCTTTCTAACATGAAGTGCTGAATACTTTATGGAGATTTCAAAACTTCTTGCAGATAAACTTATACCCCCGCATAAATATTCGTATTTTAAAATGAACTAAGATTTTCATAAAAATATGTATATTTGTATTTCAATACAATCAACATATTTTTAACCTTCACTTTCTAATTATGAATTTGGTAACGCAACAAATTTTGAAATGCATGCGAAAGAATGAACAGTGTTAAGGTAATTCATATACATGGTGTTGGTTCTACAAAAAAAACATGGTACAATTAAATTCCACTACACACTCTCAATGGAAAACTAAAGAAAGGTCATATTTATATTTTATAAACATTAAAAAGTCCCTCATGGGCTGGCAGTCCAATGAGCTTTTTGTAAATATCGTGACATAGATTACAACTTCTCGAGAACAATGTACATTAATAATTACAATATTTAAAGCAACTTATACTTAATAAGGTACACATCCAACTTCCATTACAATATAAACGTAAAAAATAGAGTCGCTGTAGAAGCTTAATTCTAAATAAAAAAATACACTCGAGCTATATTACCAAGCAAACAAATTACAAATATTAAAGCTAAGTATATTTACTCTGAAAACATTGAAATCTAAATATGCTTTTGTACTAAACGCTTACAAATTAAAACGTTATTAAAAATTAAAAACTCTTATTAATAAATTAATAATTAACGTGATAATCTGTTACCAAACAGTTTGTACAGTTTATAGAACACCATAGTAGCCGTTCACTTATCTGGATCTATATGGTGGTGATAGATCATGACCTATTGGGAGTACAACTTTGTCAGATTCATTACAATTTACACTTATGAGATAATAGATAAACCGTCACATACTCAACTTTCTTCTTTACAATGTCATAGGCGCCGCCTGAAATTACAAGGCTATAGCTTAACCAACAGCGCTGTACCACGCCTTAGGTCTGCGAGCGGCGAGATGGAGGGGGGCAGACGTCGGCGGAATGACGAATCAGCTGCTGCTCTGACCCCCCGTTTCGCCGCTCGCATACCTAAGGCGCGGGTACAGCGCTGTGGATTAAGCTATAGTAACTCTTGTTTTCCGTGTGAAAGCATCACATCTTATAGCAGTTTATCCGGATACTTGCGCTTGAACATACGCTCCTTTGAATCTGCAACAAACGGAAATCATGGCGTAATCTTTGGATCTAGCTTGAGAGCGAAATCATCGAGATTCAAATTGAAATAAACGTAGGATATCCTAAATAAATAAACTCAATATTCATAACTCGGTACGCAAAAATGATTCAGCCAATTTACATGAAATTGGTGTCGATTTCGTGAGAGGCGCTAGTATGAATATCGAACGTAGAAATAGAGATGTTAAACTGTATTCATATAAAAATAAAATTTAGATGGAAATCGTAGTTCATAGAAATCCTAAATATTAAATATTAGTTCGATACCTTTATGTGTAGCTTGTTTTATGAGCCTTTAAAGTTGGGTGGGAAAGTTCATCTTTAAAGTAAGAAAAAATTAAGAACTAATAATACTATTGATTAACCCATAAAAATTGTAGTAACTTTTGTTGTGAAACCGTTTCGATAAACACAAGTTTTAACATAGCTGCAAAATAGAGTTCTTAATTACCCCTTTTAAGGTAGAAACGTGTGCCGTCACACTTTTCAATAGAATTAAACTATGATTATCCTTTACGTTAAATAGCATATTTTTTTATAAGTTACTTCCTTATCACATTTCCATTAGGAATGCTATTGACGCGTTCTCTTTAAATCGTGTCCTTAAAACTGATTGCTCATTACGTTATTTATTTGGTAATCGTACATCACAAGCTCATGTATTGTGTAAAAAACCGGCCAAGAGCATGTCGGACCATGCTCAATGTAGGGTTTCGCAGCCGTTTATACAAAAAATGCACTACAGATGAAAAAAATACGATATGAAAAAAAAACACTAACAAAAGAGCGTATCTCCCCGGCACTTACGTCCTTTTGCTGAGAAGCGCAGTTTTTTGGCAATAACTTAAAAACGGTATGTCCGATCCTGTTCAAAACAATTTTCGTTGGAAGTATTTAATAAGCTTTATATGTGTAATTTTTTTCATATTTTTTGAACATATCGTTTAGAAAATAGAGGGGGGGATACAATTTTTGCTACTTTCGGAGGGAATATTTCCGAAAATATTCACTACATCAAAAATCTTTTTTAGAAACCTCAAAGTGTTTTTAGAAGATCTGTCGAATGATGTGCCACACATTGATATTTACTGATTTTTATTTTCAGTTTCAGTTACATGTATGGAGTGTCCCCCCTAGAAATATGTTTTATTATTATTTAACTATCAAACTAAGCAGCGGCTCACACAATACACCTATGTTTCAAATTTTATCAATATACATCTTATAGTTTTTGAGGAAAATCCCTGTGACATACGGACGGACGGACAGACGGACATGACGAAACAATAAGGTTTCCGTTTTCACCATTTTGGCTACGGAACCCTAAAAAGGCGATATACAGTACCGGGACTTATAGGAGTGATAGGCTTGTTAGTGTCGTAAATCGTCATTATACTTTTACAGTGCTCTAGTGTCAAGTTCTAGATCTAGGGATTAAGTTTCTAGAAATATCACATTATCACCATACTAGAATATATCATAACCCTCTTTCTTTCTTCAACATAGTTGGGTAAAAAGTGCTATTACCATCTGTCGATGACCAGCTACCCGTGTATCAAAAATGGTTGAAATCCATTCAGCCGTTTTGACATGAAAGCCGCAAAGTTCTTAATATACATATAATATTTTTTTTTTCGTTTCATTGACCTTCAAATACCCCTTTTCATTTTGTTTTTAATATCTTCAATATACAGACTTCAATTTTATAATAGTACAGATGACTTCAAAATTGCAAAGTGACCTGTTATTGACGATATAATAGGTATGGGTGACCGGGCAAGTACAAGTTGATCGAGATTCCGAATAAAATTTAAATAAATATTTGATTTGTGCTCTTGCGTATAATTACTTTTCTTTTGATACGTCAGTTCCATATGCATCCTCCTCCAGAACAATATGAGTAATTAGTCCCGATAAGTTCAAGGTTCAATTTACCCTCCCCATTATATTTTCGCAATATGACGTCACTCGCGTGTTTTCCGCAACTGTAATTGTATTATAAACACTAGTAGATACGCGCAACTTCCTTCGCGGAGGAGAAAAACTCGTAACCCGTCGTTTTTTCTTCAGCGTAGTCGGGTAAAAAGTATCCTATAACCATCTGGAGATACCCAGCTACCCGTGTACCAAAAATTATGGAAATCTGTTTAGTCTATTTTGCGTGATGAAGCCACAACGACACATACAAACATACATAAAGTCCAAAAAAAAAATTTTTCGTTTTAGTGACCTCCAAAGAGTCCGTTGCAATCAATTTTTTGAAAATATCTTCAATGTACAGACATTTCATTTTTACAACTTTATAATATTACCAATAAGACGGTGCCCGCAACGTCGTTCGCGGAGGAGAAAAAGTCATAACCCCTCTTTCTTTCTTCTGCGTAGTGGGGTAAAAAGTATCCTATAACCATCCGTGGATACCCAGCTATCCGTGTACCAAAAATAGTTGAAACCCGTTTCGCCGATTTGGCGCGATGAAGCCATAACGAGACATACAAACATACAAAAAAATCCAAATTGAATATTTCGATCCAGTAATTATACTCGTAGTCCGCAATAATCATTTTTGAAAATAGCTTCAATGTACACACGTCTCATTTTTACAACTTTATACATAGTACTAGCTTCTACCCGCGACTTCGTCCGCCTTAAATTCGTTTATCGATGATAAGGGTATTTTTCTAGGATAAAAAGTAGCCTATGTCCTTCCCCGGGACTCAAACTATCTCCATACCAAATTTCATCCAAATCGGTTCAGCGGTTCAAGCGTGAAGCGGTGACATACAGACATACAGACAGACACACTTTCGCATTTATAATATTAGTATGGATAGATATAAAGGAGAGTTCAGCTCAAACTCACAAGCACATGAGTGGATATCTACTGGGTCGGGCCGCGGAGCGTTTCAACCGCTGCACTTTTATGTAACTTTTTAGAATTGTTTAGATCATACGTGACGAAATTCGATAATATTATTGAATAGAAATAGAAAATGATTCCTTGCCTACCTTATGCCTAAAACTCCGATGCGTTTGTCAATTTTATTCACAAGTAATTTGTTACATAAAAGTATCGGCGGTAGACACGCTCCGCGGCCCGACCCTACTATGTTTCTTATAGGTACTGCGTCACCTCGGAGCCCACATTGTAATTCCATCAAAATTATAATTCTCAGGAAAGCGAAATCACATTCGTGAGGTGCCCGTCTATTTTTATACCTTTTCGACGCAATGAATAAGAATGAAGGGAGCGTATTTATTACATTTAACATCGAAAAAAATCGCGCCCAATCTAAATGTAGGTCAAACCAAATACTTTCACGCGGCGAATTTTAAAGTTGAGGTCACAATATGCCAACGACACGCGGTCTCGATCTCTGCTATTTCTACTTCTATTGTGGCTGTCGATAAGCATTGATGGCGTCGCAGCTAGAAATGATAAGCATTCTATTTATTTATTTAATTTTTATTGCACAAAACAAAAGTAAGTACAAATGGCGAACTTAATGCCAAAAGGCATTCTCTACCAGTCAACCATAGGGCCAAACAGAGAAGCATGAAAATGATGCAGTGGGGAAAAACATTCAGTACTGAGAGCGTTAGGATACACAAGCAAATAATGCATACATAATTACTTATACCTATACTATATATGATATACAATATATATATATATATTACATATAAATAATAAATACAAAATATACCAGCTACTTTATGGAAGATGGACGCTACTTGAGTTCTTGCTCCAGCAGATGCCTACGTAGCATCCGCTTGAAAACTACCTTGCTTGGGGCTTGTGTGATAGAAAGAGGCAGCGAAATCCAGAGACGGCTTTATTATATAGTAATTCATAAGCATTTCTATAATTCTCGATCGGAAATTCTAACGCCGGCATAGAATTTCGCATTTTGGATTTTCGCAAAATTAGAAAAAAATATATGAAAGTAAAATTACCTTTTTGTACATCATGTTGAAATATGTTGGTTCTGATACCTGTATATAAGTGAAGACTGATTTAGCTCAGCGGGAGTATCGTTGCCAGCGAAGCTGAAGGTCCTGGGTTCAAAACCCGGTAAGGGTAAATATTTGTGTGATGAGCATAAATATTTGTGCCGGAGTCTTGGATGTGTTCTATCTATGTACATAAATATATATCTATTAAATATATAATCGTCTAGTATCCATAACACATGCCTTCTTGAGCCATGGGACGAGATCGATTTGTGTCAAAAAATTGTCCTATAATAAAAAAAAGTATAATCAATCGGAAATTCTAACGCCGGCAAGGAATTTCGCAAAATTAAAATACATTACAATGAACTCTTTATACATTATGTTGTGAATATGTTCTAATACTGATATAAAGTGATAGTGTAATAAACAAATATAACCCGTCACGTTCTTTTTACTAAAAAACTACCAACACTCAAGACTTATTTAGATAATCTAAATAAATCGTCACGTCACCTGCAGATAAAAGTAACCCCATGTTATACACGTTTGTATTTATTTATTTTCCTGACTGTACTGCACGTTTATTTATTAATATTGAAAAACCGTTTTTAATAAGTTATCTGAATGGAACGGAATATCTGGCGAAATGCCTGTCAAAGAAGTGGCGTTTTTTCTTACTGCAAGCATGCTTTAAGTTTCCAAAGGCAACATTCGATATTGTACTTGTCAAATAAAACAATTTTAACAGATTACATCGCGTATATTATCTCATTTGAGTTCCACGAACTGTACTGGCATCTTAAAATGTGAGATATATATTTTTTTTCTTTATAAATTTCTTTTCAGGTACAGTGCATCGCAAGGGTACAAGTTCAGTCACCAGCATTAATATCTGACACAACAACGCGCGCATAAATATCTGACACGACTCTATTCTAGAGGACGAGTCACATATTTTCGCCCGCTTTGTTACGGCAGATTTTGATGTTGCACTGGTATCTGGAAGGGCATAACAATTATCTCACAAACGAAGTTGTATAATTACATTATTTTTAATTTATTAATTACTATTACTATCCCATTTTGACACATAGGTGTGTCACTCTCGATTCCACTGGATGTGGTGCCCTATCCGACGAATTGTAATATGTAGGTCAAACCAAAAGCTTTCACACGGAGAATTTTAAAGTAAAGGTCATAACAATATCAGGAGGCCACCCGGTCCCAACAGTTTGTTGGAATTAAAGTGCTAAGCCGAAAACTGTTAAAGCGAATTATGAAACATTAAATTTGCTTTCTAAAGCTAGTGTTTGAAAATAAATGGCACAAGGATCAACATTTTCTTGTTTCGTAACTCAGAAAATAATATTGACAGAGTTACTTTAGAAAAATGCAAATATGCAGCTATTATAAACATACTGACGAGATGGGTTCTTGAAAAATCGACCTGTACTGGCTAGAGATAGTTATTTGTTAGTACAAAGTTGTTATTTGGCGCGAGTGTTTAAATTGAAAGCCGAGTAAGCGAAGGAATCTAATATAGGTTCCTGACCATAAACGAGGCTTTCAAGGCACGAGAAGCCAAATAATTTTGCAACCGTGCGAAACAGAACTTTTCACTTCACTACAGCAAGGAAACAGTAAGATGTAACAAAAACAAACAAATTATAACAGACCGATTATTTTTTTATTTAAAACTAGTGATGACCCTAAAGGTGCGTCCACATTTGTATCATTTGCCCGTATCAGATCATCGTCGCGTGGCATGATCGCGTGTCACGATCACGCGTTTGGACGTTGCGCCGATCGGATCGCTCGAAATCCATTTTGCTACGCGTATCACACAGTTATATCGGACGAGTACGGCATGATCGGCGCGCCGAAAGTAAGCGTCCAAGCAGCGCGATACGCAATCATGCCACGGCACGGTGATCGGATACGAGCAAATGATACAAGTGTGGACGCACCTTAAGAACCACACTCATAACAAAACAAACAATTAAAAAAATATAAATTCGAACTTCTAATTACTTTTCCTCGCTAGCGGATAAAACGAACTTTTCCACGCATATTTGGCGCTGTAAAATGAATTCCGAGCGAGCGAAGTGAAAAAAATATTTTTGTTGCCTTTAAATCGTTTAAACTAGATGGAAGATCGGAAACCGGTATTCTCTTCATACAAAATAACCAGTTATATTATCGTTCTTTTCGTTCAATTAGAGATTTTCTTATATTTTGTTAAGATTCTAGAACTTGAATCAGGCGTTTCGAAAGATATTTGTCTTTTCCTAAATACGGTTTCATAACATTCCCGAAATAGCGTGTATTATAGAAAATGATTAAATACCGGTTCCGAGACCTGGCTGGAATAACAATTATCTTTGGATAATAATTATCTTTGGATAACAATTATCTTTGGATACAACGTAGTAGCCATTTACGTAGCGAAATATACAAATCAAATGTAGAGATTAATTCTCGAATGGCCCTCACCTTTTGGTTGGGTAGATATATAAATCATAAATCATAATAATATGCATTTAGACCATACAGGTTTTAATAATAGCTAGAAATATTTAAAAAAACTCGAATAATTAAAACGCATGTTTATCGTTATCTTTAAGGTTGTAAAAGTGAAATGTTTGTATGTGTCATCATGCTAAATCGACTAAACGGATTTGAACTATTTTTGGTACACGGGTAGCTGGGTATCTCCAGATGGTTATAGGATACTTCTTACCCGACTATGCTAAAGAAAAAAAGAGGGGTTCGGACTTTTTCTCCTCCGCGAACGAAGTTGCGGGCGCTTTCTAATAAAGTTATACAAATAAAATGTCTGCACATTGAAGATATTTTGAAAAAAAATAATAATGCAAAACTCTTTGAAGGTCACTGAATCGTTTTTTTTTTATATCTCGTTTTGGTTTATCACGCCAAAACGAATTTCTACTATTTCTAGTACACGGGTAGTTAGACATCTACGGATGGTTAAAGAATACTTTTTACTCTACAACGATGAAGTAAAAAAAAGAGCTTTATGACTTGTTTATCTTCCGTTCACCTGCCTGTACCTTCTAGTATGTTATAAGGCAAGAAATGTTTATGCAATAAAGATGATTATTCACAAGAATACCTAAGACGGGCAGCTTTGGAGCCAAACTCAAGACAGCTTACCTAACTAACGTGGAATTTAGGTAACTGAGGCGCTTCTACGGCACATGAGCAATTTATGCTTCAGTGTTATAATAGTGGCCGTAAGTGCCTTGCATTCATGCCATATCAACATTATGTTTCTGTGTGCGTAACATTACTATGGAACATAATTCTCAAACACACAAACAGACACACCAACACCAACTGCTGCTTTGAACTGTTATTACCCATAACAGAACCTTTTGACCGCCAAAGTCAACAAAACATGTCATCGAAAATACGTGCAACTGACGCCAGCGTCCTTATATGCCGTCCAAATTTCACTAAATAAATGAATAACACAGGGACAATCTTACACAAATCGACCGCGTCCCAAACTAAGCAAAGCTTATACTATGGGTACTAGGCGACGCTATACATAATAAAGGGTGTAACGAAATAAAACTGTAAATTTAAAATAAAAAAATAACGGTATTTTTGGTAGATATCAATAAAGATTAGTATAAGTAAAATAAAAAGCTATCTTCAGCTAAGATAATTGTATGTTTTTTTTTTTAATTTGAATACTTTTGTACTCGTGGTACAGCTTCTTTCGAACGCCTTCCATATCAGCCTTTACGGAGCTCCTTTTCTGGCTGCAGCATTCCATTTCTTGCGGAAGACGTCTATATTTTTGGCCACTTTACCCGTCTTTCTTAAATTCCCTTGACTTGAGCCCAATAATGCTCGATTGGGCGGCATTGTGGGACGTTTGGTGGGTTAAGTTCCTTGGTTGTATAATGGATATGATTCTCCTTGAGGACATTTACCGTGTCCTTAGCGAAGTGGGCTGGGGCTAGATCAGGCCAGAATAACTTAGAGACATAATGCTTCTTCACAAATGGCAGCAACCGCTTTTTAAGGCATTCTTTTATGTAAATTTCTCTGTTGACGGTACCTTTTGGGACAAAAATGGAGCTTTTGTCGCCACATTCACAGATAGCTTGCCATACGAGAAATGTTTCGTCGAATTTCCCAATCTTAACGGTTGTTTCAGACTCGGGAAGAGTTTCTCCTTTACCTGCCGTGTAGTATTGTGGACCCGGAAGCGTTGTAAAATCAGTTTTGCTATAAGTTTCGTCGTCAATGATTAAATGTGATTTTGTTGTGCCAAGCAAATCGTATAGTTTTCGAGCTCGGCTTTTAATAACAGAACGCTGCTTTTCGGTCACTTTTGCCGTCTTAACTTTCTTCCGGGTCTGCATACCTGCTCTTTTCTTTGCTCGTTGCACC
This sequence comes from Hedya salicella, assembly GCA_905404275.2. Classification (NCBI taxonomy): domain Eukaryota; kingdom Metazoa; phylum Arthropoda; class Insecta; order Lepidoptera; family Tortricidae; genus Hedya; species Hedya salicella. The sequence continues at coordinate 5,248,682 of FR990100.1, forward strand.
ATGGATGCATTTGTGCCACTTTTTTTGGCAATATCTCTGACGGACATACTTCGATTCCGCTTTATGCAATTGACTATCTATTTGTCAAGCAGGGTCACTTGGCCCTGTAAGTCTACCACTTCCGGGCTTCTGTTCAAGAGACAATGTGTTAAAATAGTTCTTCAAAATAAAATCCACAGAACTTCGCGGTAAGTTTAGGTCTTTGGCGATAAGACTCGTAGGACGTTGCGGATTTTCACGCCATTTGGAAACGACCATTTCGCGGCGTTGTTTTCTATTCATTTTGGAAAGTAAGTTTTTCCAGATATCGGAGTACTTTATATAGCAATGGCTAAGGCAAGAATGACACTTATTTATGACAGCGAGAAAATACTAGCTATGTTGTTTGGAATGAAAATGACAGTAGTTTGAAATTTACAGTTTCTTTTCGGTACAGGCTTTATTTACATAAATTGTATAAGTTATATACATAGAAATAATCCAAGACCAAGGAACAGACATTCGTGCTCATCACACAAACACTTGCCCCGGCCGGGATTTGAACCCGGGACCGCCAGCTTCGTAGGCCGTTGTGCAACCCACTTAACCAAACTTGTTGTTTTAAAGACTTCGAATATATATCAACTAGCTTCTGCCCGCAACTTCGTCCGCCTTAAATTCGTTTATCGCGGATACGGGTATTTTTCCGGGATAAAAAGTAGCCTATGTCCTTCCCCGGGACTCAAACTATCTTCATACCAAATTTCATCTAAATCGGTTCAGCTGTTTAGGCGTGAAGAGGTAACAGACAGACAGACAGACACACTTTCGTATTTATAATATTAGTATGGAAGTATGGATATGGATATCTCGTTCTGCAATCACTATTTTACTTTTGAACGTTTATTGATGTCGTCTGGGTCACGACGTATTACTTCGCTGCTTGGCAGTTAAAAAAAATATAATCATAACTTTAAAAGTCGAACTTGTCGGTGAAGCTGATGAAGCGTGTAGCTACTTCCATCTCTTCCTATCCGGGGCCACCTCTTTGATTTCTCTATACAACATGACGTCAACCTTCTTTTTATTTGTAGCTTATCCTTTATCTGCCAGTTCCTCGCTTGCCTTCAACCTTTCCGTCTACAATGTTATTAATAAAAACGCCATGTTGTATAAGGTGACCAAACATTTTTCCTCTCCTATTCTCTATCGTTTTTACTAAACTCCTCCTTTCCCCCACCCTTCCGAGTACTTCTTCATTTGAGATTTTTCCGTCCAACTAATCTTTACCAACCTACGCGAGCACCAAACTTCAATGGTAAAAACCACACTTCCAATAATTCCCCTTCGCCTTGTTCTTGTTGTCATGGTCCACGCCTCAGACCTATATACTGCACATAGAAGTTTTTATGAGTTTTCAGTTATATGTTTCGATTCAATAGGTATTTCATTATCTATACTATTATACAGTTGTAAAAATGAAATGTCTGTACATTGAAGATATAAAAAAAAAGATTGTTACGGACTATTTGGAGGTCACTAAAACGAAACATATATCTTTTGGATTTCTTGTATGTTTGTGTGTGTCGTTGTTGCTTCATCACGCAAAGTCGGCTAAACAGATTTCGCCAATTTTGGGTACACGGGTAGCTGGGTATCTCTAGATGGTTATGGGATTTTTACCCGATTCTGCTAAAGAAAAAAAGAGGGGTTATGACTTTTTCTCCTCCGCAAACGAAGTTGCGGGCGCCTTCTAGTTGTTTAATGTTTTTCTAACCCTATTCTTATGTCTGGTGTACAAAATTTACAATATGTACATTTATTTGTGTGACAATGGAGTTCAACTCTGTTTGTACCTCGATTTATTCGCATTTAAAATAGGGAGCCGAAGAAGTTCAGCTTGAGAATTAGCAATATTCGGAATTTCGAATTAAAAAAAATCCGGAATGTGAATGTTTCCTGACCTCAATGTAAAATTTATATAATATTCTGATAATACAAGAAAATAAGGAACTACGTAAAATTTCTAGTACTATATCTTACATGTAGCTTTTTTATGAGCTCTTATAGTTGGGTGGGAAAGTCCATTTTTAAAGTATGAAAACATTAATAACTACTAATACCATTGAATAACCAATAAAATGTATCGTAACTTTTGTTATGAAACCGTTTCGATAAACGCACGTTTTAAAATAGCTGCAGAACGAAGTTCTTAATTTCTCCATAGAAGGTACTCAACGGCTTTAGTATGAAGTATTTTTTGGGAAAGTCTGGAAATGTTATTTTAACACTAGCTACTGCCCGCGACTTCGTCCACCTTAAATTCGGTTATCGCGAATGAGGGTATTTTTCCGGGATAAAAAGTAGCCTATGTCCTTCCCCGGGACTCAAACTATCTCCATACCAAATTTCATCCAAATCGGTTCAGCGGCTTAAGCGTGAAGAGGTAACAGACAGACAGACAGACAGACAGACACACTTTCGCATTCATAATATTAGTATGGATTCTTGTATCTCGAAGTTTTTATGAGATTGAAGTAGTTTTTTCACCAATATTTTCATTACTAAGAAGTCGTTTTACAACATACCACAGAAAAAAGTTGATTATAGCCTATTTTAAATATGTACAAAATTTTAGATTTTCATTATCAGTTACTAATTTGTTGGGCCGAATTCACAGAATAAGACATGGTTCCACATTATAAGCTACAAAGTTAACCATCCTTCTGTCGAAGACGGGCAAAGAGGTTAAAATGGCCGACCTCCGTAGGTTATGTCAGATTTATATACGAGTTTACGGCTCCCGCTTCTTTGTCAACCAAATTTGAAATGTAAAAAACGAAGTACAGGCGAGCGACTCAGCGCTACGTGATATGAAACCATTTTACCTCACGTTCAGATTTCAGCGAGACGAACGGTAAACGCACCAGGCTTGGAAATACTATTGAGTGATGTGTGTGTATATGGGTGTGTGTATGATGTTGCCCATGTCCATATATAGAGGTATATGTGCAAATGTGCAGATATAAGTACATAGATCCATCGGAAAAACTAGGAAACTCGAGTAGTCCCGAAGTATCAATCGATTATCGTATTAAATGATCGCCGTGTTAATATCCATTGTCCATCCACTGTGAAAATGACAAATGAAGCGACGATTGACAATTACTAATAGAGTTTCATATAGGGATGATGAGTGATCTCAAAATTTGTAAAAAATATATCATCATCATTGGCCTGATTTCATCTACGCGAGATGATACTATGGTGCATCCGGTGGGAAACATCTGCGCTCCTGGCTAAACAAGCCGATACGGCAGCGACAGATGCGGCCACAATTTTGGCGTGTAGACTTGCGCCGGGAGTGGCAGCTGGTTGCCTTCGCGTTGGTGCCTGACTGCGCGCTTATTGGGTAATCCTTCCAGCCAGGCATCGTCATGCAGCTTGACACCGTCAGCAATCAGGTTTTTCCATTTGACGCGCTCGTCGGATAAAAGCTCCCAGCCGGTCGATCCAATACTGAATCTAGTCATGTCGCGCTTAACGCTGTCCTTAAATCTCAGCAAAGGACGTCCTACCGGTCGCTTAGCATGTGCGATTTCGCCAAGAAGTACCTGCCTCGGCAAACGAGATGGCTTCTTTCTATGCACATGCCCCAGCCAACGCAATCGTCGCAATATTCTCTGTTTCAGGAGACCGGTTATACTAGGCAGCTGTGCAGTATTCAGCACTGTGTCTCGTTTGTCGCTCGGTCCTTCCATGAAATGTTCAAAATGCTGCGAAGACAGCGCATGTGGAATGCGTTTAATCGCCTAAAAAATATATAAGATCCCGATAAAACAAGCTAAATAAGGAACCACTTTAAGATTTTCAGTTTGTGTGTAGCTTGTTTTATGAGCCTTTAAAGTCGGGTGAGAAAGTCTATTTTTAAAGTATGGAAACATTGATAACTAATAATACCATTGTATAACCCATGAAATGTATTGTAACTTTTGACATATAAATCGTTTCAATAAACCGTTATGAAACTTTCGATACACGGAAATTTTAATATAGCTGCAGAACACAGTTCTTAATTTCCCCATACAAGCCTACGAAAGAGTGACGTCACAATTTAGTTTGAAGCGTTTTTGGGAAGTCCAAAAATGTGATTATAACATTGTTGTATCACGGCGAGATTTTATGAGATTGTAATAGTCTTTTCAACAATATTATCGAAAGGTCGTTCTAGAAAAAAAGCATTGAAAAACGGTTTTCATCATTCGTAGTGATGTTCATCATTTAATGCGATAATTGACTGGCATTTAGGGGTTTGTTGGATAACAATTTTCCCGATGGGAGTTTTTTATACACTAAATGTGATTTCGGAAAACTTCTTTTTTATCACGGTTTTTTTGGGTACACCTGTAATTAATTCAGTAAGTAGGTAACTGGGCACATTCATTTATGTATCTGAAACTAGAAGTTAGCGGCTGTCACGATACTGAAATTTAATGTCAAATAGCATGTATTTCGTTACAAAACTAACAGGCTATACGCCATTCAATATACTTTAAGTTTTGTCTAACCGTACAATTTCAAATAAAAATTCCCAGCTATGCGAATATGTTTTTTCCTTTCTGTGCACAGCTCTAACCACCGGTAGCTGAACTCTCGAAGGTTAGGATTTTTATAATATAAATCCGTAATAAATAAAGAGAATAACATTACAATCATACTCCTTCACCGAGATCTCCAATTTCCAATCTCCAATTTTTCGGTTAGTTTCCAGACGGTGTTCACCAACCTTCTGTGAGTCGCTCCAAGGTACCGGGTGTGGTGAGTGGCTCCGTGGCGGCCGGTGTTCCCCGACTTACTGTGTGATGGTGTGGTGAGTCGCTCCGTGCGGCCGCGTGCAGTGGGCGGCGTCACCGGCGCGGCGCGGGGCGGCAGCAGGGGTGCTGTAGCCCACCAGAAGGCCGGTGTTCCCCGACTTACTGTGTGGTGGTGTGGTGAGTCGCTCCGTGCGGCCGCGTGCAGTGGGCGGCGTCACCGGCGCGGCGCGGGGCGGCAGCAGGGGTGCTGTAGCCCACCAGAAGGCCGGTGTTCCCCGACTTACTGTGTGGTGGTGTGGTGAGTCGCTCCGTGCGGCCGCGTGCAGTGGGCGGCGTCACCGGCGCGGCGCGGGGCGGCAGCAGGGGTGCTGTAGCCCACCAGAAGGCCGGTGTTCCCCGACTTACTGTGTGGTGGTGTGGTGAGTCGCTCCGTGCGGCCGCGTGCAGTGGGCGGCGTCACCGGCGCGGCGCGGGGCGGCAGCAGGTGTGCTGTAGCCCACCAGAAGGCCGGTGTTCCCCGACTTACTGTGTGGTGGTGTGGTGAGTCGCTCCGTGCGGCCGCGTGCAGTGGGCGGCGTCACCGGCGCGGCGCGGGGCGGCAGCAGGGGTGCTGTAGCCCACCAGAAGGCCGGTGTTCCCCGACTTACTGTGTGGTGGTGTGGTGAGTCGCTCCGTGCGGCCGCGTGCAGTGGGCGGCGTCACCGGCGCGGCGCGGGGCGGCAGCAGGGGTGCTGTAGCCCACCAGAAGGCCGGTGTTCCCCGACTTACTGTGTGGTGGTGTGGTGAGTCGCTCCGTGCGGCCGCGTGCAGTGGGCGGCGTCACCGGCGCGGCGCGGGGCGGCAGCAGGGGTGCTGTAGCCCACCAGAAGGCCGGTGTTCCCCGACTTACTGTGTGGTGGTGTGGTGAGTCGCTCCGTGCGGCCGCGTGCAGTGGGCGGCGTCACCGGCGCGGCGCGGGGCGGCAGCAGGGGTGCTGTAGCCCACCAGAAGGCCGGTGTTCCCCGACTTACTGTGTGGTGGTGTGGTGAGTCGCTCCGTGCGGCCGCGTGCAGTGGGCGGCGTCACCGGCGCGGCGCGGGGCGGCAGCAGGGGTGCTGTAGCCCACCAGAAGGCCGGTGTTCCCCGACTTACTGTGTGGTGGTGTGGTGAGTCGCTCCGTGCGGCCGCGTGCAGTGGGCGGCGTCACCGGCGCGGCGCGGGGCGGCAGCAGGGGTGCTGTAGCCCACCAGAAGGCCGGTGTTCCCCGACTTACTGAGTGGTGGTGTGGTGAGTCGCTCCGTGCGGCCGCGTGCAGTGGGCGGCGTCACCGGCGCGGCGCGGGGCGGCAGCAGGGGTGCTGTAGCCCACCAGAAGGCCGGTGTTCCCCGACTTACTGTGTGGTGGTGTGGTGAGTCGCTCCGTGCGGCCGCGTGCAGTGGGCGGCGTCACCGGCGCGGCGCGGGGCGGCAGCAGGGGTGCTGTAGCCCACCAGAAGGCCGGTGTTCCCCGACTTACTGTGTGGTGGTGTGGTGAGTCGCTCCGTGCGGCCGCGTGCAGTGGGCGGCGTCACCGGCGCGGCGCGGGGCGGCAGCAGGGGTGCTGTAGCCCACCAGAAGGCCGGTGTTCCCCGACTTACTGTGTGGTGGTGTGGTGAGTCGCTCCGTGCGGCCGCGTGCAGTGGGCGGCGTCACCGGCGCGGCGCGGGGCGGCAGCAGGGGTGCTGTAGCCCACCAGAAGGCCGGTGTTCCCCGACTTACTGTGTGGTGGTGTGGTGAGTCGCTCCGTGCGGCCGCGTGCAGTGGGCGGCGTCACCGGCGCGGCGCGGGGCGGCAGCAGGGGTGCTGTAGCCCACCAGAAGGCCGGTGTTCCCCGACTTACTGTGTGGTGGTGTGGTGAGTCGCTCCGTGCGGCCGCGTGCAGTGGGCGGCGTCACCGGCGCGGCGCGGGGCGGCAGCAGGGGTGCTGTAGCCCACCAGAAGGCCGGTGTTCCCCGACTTACTGTGTGGTGGTGTGGTGAGTCGCTCCGTGCGGCCGCGTGCAGTGGGCGGCGTCACCGGCGCGGCGCGGGGCGGCAGCAGGGGTGCTGTAGCCCACCAGAAGGCCGGTGTTCCCCGACTTACTGTGTGGTGGTGTGGTGAGTCGCTCCGTGCGGCCGCGTGCAGTGGGCGGCGTCACCGGCGCGGCGCGGGGCGGCAGCAGGGGTGCTGTAGCCCACCAGAAGGCCGGTGTTCCCCGACTTACTGTGTGGTGGTGTGGTGAGTCGCTCCGTGCGGCCGCGTGCAGTGGGCGGCGTCACCGGCGCGGCGCGGGGCGGCAGCAGGGGTGCTGTAGCCCACCAGAAGGCCGGTGTTCCCCGACTTACTGTGTGGTGGTGTGGTGAGTCGCTCCGTGCGGCCGCGTGCAGTGGGCGGCGTCACCGGCGCGGCGCGGGGCGGCAGCAGGGGTGCTGTAGCCCACCAGAAGGCCGGTGTTCCCCGACTTACTGTGTGGTGGTGTGGTGAGTCGCTCCGTGCGGCCGCGTGCAGTGGGCGGCGTCACCGGCGCGGCGCGGGGCGGCAGCAGGGGTGCTGTAGCCCACCAGAAGGCCGGTGTTCCCCGACTTACTGTGTGGTGGTGTGGTGAGTCGCTCCGTGCGGCCGCGTGCAGTGGGCGTCGTCACCGGCGCGGCGCGGGGCGGCAGCAGGGGTGCTGTAGCCCACCAGAAGGCCGGTGTTCCCCGACTTACTGTGTGGTGGTGTGGTGAGTCGCTCCGTGCGGCCGCGTGCAGTGGGCGGCGTCACCGGCGCGGCGCGGGGCGGCAGCAGGGGTGCTGTAGCCCACCAGAAGGCCGGTGTTCCCCGACTTACTGTGTGGTGGTGTGGTGAGTCGCTCCGTGCGGCCGCGTGCAGTGGGCGGCGTCACCGGCGCGGCGCGGGGCGGCAGCAGGGGTGCTGTAGCCCACCAGAAGGCCGGTGTTCCCCGACTTACTGTGTGGTGGTGTGGTGAGTCGCTCCGTGCGGCCGCGTGCAGTGGGCGGCGTCACCGGCGCGGCGCGGGGCGGCAGCAGGGGTGCTGTAGCCCACCAGAAGGCCGGTGTTCCCCGACTTACTGTGTGGTGGTGTGGTGAGTCGCTCCGTGCGGCCGCGTGCAGTGGGCGGCGTCACCGGCGCGGCGCGGGGCGGCAGCAGGGGTGCTGTAGCCCACCAGAAGGCCGGTGTTCCCCGACTTACTGTGTGGTGGTGTGGTGAGTCGCTCCGTGCGGCCGCGTGCAGTGGGCGGCGTCACCGGCGCGGCGCGGGGCGGCAGCAGGGGTGCTGTAGCCCACCAGAAGGCCGGTGTTCCCCGACTTACTGTGTGGTGGTGTGGTGAGTCGCTCCGTGCGGCCGCGTGCAGTGGGCGGCGTCACCGGCGCGGCGCGGGGCGGCAGCAGGGGTGCTGTAGCCCACCAGAAGGCCGGTGTTCCCCGACTTACTGTGTGGTGGTGTGGTGAGTCGCTCCGTGCGGCCGCGTGCAGTGGGCGGCGTCACCGGCGCGGCGCGGGCGGCAGCAGGGGTGCTGTAGCCCACCAGAAGGCCGGTGTTCCCCGACTTACTGTGTGGTGGTGTGGTGAGTCGCTCCGTGCGGCCGCGTGCAGTGGGCGGCGTCACCGGCGCGGCGCGGGGCGGCAGCAGGGGTGCTGTAGCCCACCAGAAGGCCGGTGTTCCCCGACTTACTGTGTGGTGGTGTGGTGAGTCGCTCCGTGCGGCCGCGTGCAGTGGGCGGCGTCACCGGCGCGGCGCGGGGCGGCAGCAGGGGTGCTGTAGCCCACCAGAAGGCCGGTGTTCCCCGACTTACTGTGTGGTGGTGTGGTGAGTCGCTCCGTGCGGCCGCGTGCAGTGGGCGTCGTCACCGGCGCGGCGCGGGGCGGCAGCAGGGGTGCTGTAGCCCACCAGAAGGCCGGTGTTCCCCGACTTACTGTGTGGTGGTGTGGTGAGTCGCTCCGTGCGGCCGCGTGCAGTGGGCGGCGTCACCGGCGCGGCGCGGGGCGGCAGCAGGGGTGCTGTAGCCCACCAGAAGGCCGGTGTTCCCCGACTTACTGTGTGGTGGTGTGGTGAGTCGCTCCGTGCGGCCGCGTGCAGTGGGCGGCGTCACCGGCGCGGCGCGGGGCGGCAGCAGGGGTGCTGTAGCCCACCAGAAGGCCGGTGTTCCCCGACTTACTGTGTGGTGGTGTGGTGAGTCGCTCCGTGCGGCCGCGTGCAGTGGGCGGCGTCACCGGCGCGGCGCGGGGCGGCAGCAGGGGTGCTGTAGCCCACCAGAAGGCCGGTGTTCCCCGACTTACTGTGTGGTGGTGTGGTGAGTCGCTCCGTGCGGCCGCGTGCAGTGGGCGGCGTCACCGGCGCGGCGCGGGGCGGCAGCAGGGGTGCTGTAGCCCACCAGAAGGCCGGTGTTCCCCGACTTACTGTGTGGTGGTGTGGTGAGTCGCTCCGTGCGGCCGCGTGCAGTGGGCGGCGTCACCGGCGCGGCGCGGGGCGGCAGCAGGGGTGCTGTAGCCCACCAGAAGGCCGGTGTTCCCCGACTTACTGTGTGGTGGTGTGGTGAGTCGCTCCGTGCGGCCGCGTGCAGTGGGCGGCGTCACCGGCGCGGCGCGGGGCGGCAGCAGGGGTGCTGTAGCCCACCAGAAGGCCGGTGTTCCCCGACTTACTGTGTGGTGGTGTGGTGAGTCGCTCCGTGCGGCCACGTGCAGTGGGCGGCGTCACCGGCGCGGCGCGGGGCGGCAGCAGGGGTGCTGTAGCCCACCAGAAGGCCGGTGTTCCCCGACTTACTGTGTGGTGGTGTGGTGAGTCGCTCCGTGCGGCCGCGTGCAGTGGGCGGCGTCACCGGCGCGGCGCGGGGCGGCAGCAGGGGTGCTGTAGCCCACCAGAAGGCCGGTGTTCCCCGACTTACTGTGTGGTGGTGTGGTGAGTCGCTCCGTGCGGCCGCGTGCAGTGGGCGGCGTCACCGGCGCGGCGCGGGGCGGCAGCAGGGGTGCTGTAGCCCACCAGAAGGCCGGTGTTCCCCGACTTACTGTGTGGTGGTGTGGTGAGTCGCTCCGTGCGGCCGCGTGCAGTGGGCGGCGTCACCGGCGCGGCGCGGGGCGGCAGCAGGGGTGCTGTAGCCCACCAGAAGGCCGGTGTTCCCCGACTTACTGTGTGGTGGTGTGGTGAGTCGCTCCGTGCGGCCGCGTGCAGTGGGCGGCGTCACCGGCGCGGCGCGGGGCGGCAGCAGGGGTGCTGTAGCCCACCAGAAGGCCGGTGTTCCCCGACTTACTGTGTGGTGGTGTGGTGAGTCGCTCCGTGCGGCCGCGTGCAGTGGGCGGCGTCACCGGCGCGGCGCGGGGCGGCAGCAGGGGTGCTGTTGCCCACCAGAAGGCCGGTGTTCCCCGACTTACTGTGTGGTGATGTGGTGAGTCGCTCCGTGCGGCCGCGTGCAGTGGGCGTCGTCACCGGCGCGGCGCGGGGCGGCAGCAGGGGTGCTGTAGCCCACCAGAAGGCCGGTGTTCCCCGACTTACTGTGTGGTGGTGTGGTGAGTCGCTCCGTGCGGCCGCGTGCAGTGGGCGGCGTCACCGGCGCGGCGCGGGGCGGCAGCAGGGGTGCTGTAGCCCACCAGAAGGCCGGTGTTCCCCGACTTACTGTGTGGTGGTGTGGTGAGTCGCTCCGTGCGGCCGCGTGCAGTGGGCGGCGTCACCGGCGCGGCGCGGGGCGGCAGCAGGGGTGCTGTAGCCCACCAGAAGGCCGGTGTTCCCCGACTTACTGTGTGGTGGTGTGGTGAGTCGCTCCGTGCGGCCGCGTGCAGTGGGCGGCGTCACCGGCGCGGCGCGGGGCGGCAGCAGGGGTGCTGTAGCCCACCAGAAGGCCGGTGTTCCCCGACTTACTGTGTGGTGGTGTGGTGAGTCGCTCCGTGCGGCCGCGTGCAGTGGGCGGCGTCACCGGCGCGGCGCGGGGCGGCAGCAGGGGTGCTGTAGCCCACCAGAAGGCCGGTGTTCCCCGACTTACTGTGTGGTGGTGTGGTGAGTCGCTCCGTGCGGCCGCGTGCAGTGGGCGGCGTCACCGGCGCGGCGCGGGGCGGCAGCAGGGGTGCTGTAGCCCACCAGAAGGCCGGTGTTCCCCGACTTACTGTGTGGTGGTGTGGTGAGTCGCTCCGTGCGGCCGCGTGCAGTGGGCGGCGTCACCGGCGCGGCGCGGGGCGGCAGCAGGGGTGCTGTAGCCCACCAGAAGGCCGGTGTTCCCCGACTTACTGTGTGGTGGTGTGGTGAGTCGCTCCGTGCGGCCGCGTGCAGTGGGCGGCGTCACCGGCGCGGCGCGGGGCGGCAGCAGGGGTGCTGTAGCCCACCAGAAGGCCGGTGTTCCCCGACTTACTGTGTGGTGGTGTGGTGAGTCGCTCCGTGCGGCCGCGTGCAGTGGGCGGCGTCACCGGCGCGGCGCGGGGCGGCAGCAGGGGTGCTGTAGCCCACCAGAAGGCCGGTGTTCCCCGACTTACTGTGTGGTGGTGTGGTGAGTCGCTCCGTGCGGCCGCGTGCAGTGGGCGTCGTCACCGGCGCGGCGCGGGGCGGCAGCAGGGGTGCTGTAGCCCACCAGAAGGCCGGTGTGCCCCGACTTACTGTGTGGTGGTGTGGTGAGTCGCTCCGTGCGGCCGCGTGCAGTGGGCGGCGTCACCGGCGCGGCGCGGGGCGGCAGCAGGGGTGCTGTAGCCCACCACAAGGCCGGTGTTCCCCGACTTACTGTGTGGTGGTGTGGTGAGTCGCTCCGTGCGGCCGCGTGCAGTGGGCGGCGTCACCGGCGCGGCGCGGGGCGGCAGCAGGGGTGCTGTAGCCCACCAGAAGGCCGGTGTTCCCCGACTTACTGTGTGGTGGTGTGGTGAGTCGCTCCGTGCGGCCGCGTGCAGTGGGCGGCGTCACCGGCGCGGCGCGGGGCGGCAGCAGGGGTGCTGTAGCCCACCAGAAGGCCGGTGTTCCCCGACTTACTGTGTGGTGGTGTGGTGAGTCGCTCCGTGCGGCCGCGTGCAGTGGGCGGCGTCACCGGCGCGGCGCGGGGCGGCAGCAGGGGTGCTGTAGCCCACCAGAAGGCCGGTGTTCCCCGACTTACTGTGTGGTGGTGTGGTGAGTCGCTCCGTGCGGCCGCGTGCAGTGGGCGGCGTCACCGGCGCGGCGCGGGGCGGCAGCAGGGGTGCTGTAGCCCACCAGAAGGCCGGTGTTCCCCGACTTACTGTGTGGTGGTGTGGTGAGTCGCTCCGTGCGGCCGCGTGCAGTGGGCGGCGTCACCGGCGCGGCGCGGGGCGGCAGCAGGGGTGCTGTAGCCCACCAGAAGGCCGGTGTTCCCCGACTTACTGTGTGGTGGTGTGGTGAGTCGCTCCGTGCGGCCGCGTGCAGTGGGCGGCGTCACCGGCGCGGCGCGGGGCGGCAGCAGGGGTGCTGTAGCCCACCAGAAGGCCGGTGTTCCCCGACTTACTGTGTGGTGGTGTGGTGAGTCACTCCGTGCGGCCGCGTGCAGTGGGCGGCGTCACCGGCGCGGCGCGGGGCGGCAGCAGGGGTGCTGTAGCCCACCAGAAGGCCGGTGTTCCCCGACTTACTGTGTGGTGGTGTGGTGAGTCGCTCCGTGCGGCCGCGTGCAGTGGGCGGCGTCACCGGCGCGGCGCGGGGCGGCAGCAGGGGTGCTGTAGCCCACCAGAAGGCCGGTGTTCCCCGACTTACTGTGTGGTGGTGTGGTGAGTCGCTCCGTTCGGCCGCGTGCAGTGGGCGTCGTCACCGGCGCGGCGCGGGGCGGCAGCAGGGGTGCTGTAGCCCACCAGAAGGCCGGTGTTCCCCGACTTACTGTGTGGTGGTGTGGTGAGTCGCTCCGTGCGGCCGCGTGCAGTGGGCGGCGTCACCGGCGCGGCGCGGGGCGGCAGCAGGGGTGCTGTAGCCCACCAGAAGGCCGGTGTTCCCCGACTTACTGTGTGGTGGTGTGGTGAGTCGCTCCGTGCGGCCGCGTGCAGTGGGCGGCGTCACCGGCGCGGCGCGGGGCGGCAGCAGGGGTGCTGTAGCCCACCAGAAGGCCGGTGTGCCCCGACTTACTGTGTGGTGGTGTGGTGAGTCGCTCCGTGCGGCCGCGTGCAGTGGGCGGCGTCACCGGCGCGGCGCGGGGCGGCAGCAGGGGTGCTGTAGCCCACCAGAAGGCCGGTGTTCCCCGACTTACTGTGTGGTGGTGTGGTGAGTCGCTCCGTGCGGCCGCGTGCAGTGGGCGGCGTCACCGGCGCGGCGCGGGGCGGCAGCAGGGGTGCTGTAGCCCACCAGAAGGCCGGTGTTCCCCGACTTACTGTGTGGTGGTGTGGTGAGTCGCTCCGTGCGGCCGCGTGCAGTGGGCGGCGTCACCGGCGCGGCGCGGGGCGGCAGCAGGGGTGCTGTAGCCCACCAGAAGGCCGGTGTTCCCCGACTTACTGTGTGGTGGTGTGGTGAGTCGCTCCGTGCGGCCGCGTGCAGTGGGCGGCGTCACCGGCGCGGCGCGGGGCGGCAGCAGGGGTGCTGTAGCCCACCAGAAGGCCGGTGTTCCCCGACTTACTGTGTGGTGGTGTGGTGAGTCGCTCCGTGCGGCCGCGTGCAGTGGGCGGCGTCACCGGCGCGGCGCGGGGCGGCAGCAGGGGTGCTGTAGCCCACCAGAAGGCCGGTGTTCCCCGACTTACTGTGTGGTGGTGTGGTGAGTCGCTCCGTGCGGCCGCGTGCAGTGGGCGGCGTCACCGGCGCGGCGCGGGGCGGCAGCAGGGGTGCTGTAGCCCACCAGAAGGCCGGTGTTCCCCGACTTACTGTGTGGTGGTGTGGTGAGTCGCTCCGTGCGGCCGCGTGCAGTGGGCGGCGTCACCGGCGCGGCGCGGGGCGGCAGCAGGGGTGCTGTAGCCCACCAGAAGGCCGGTGTTCCCCGACTTACTGTGTGGTGGTGTGGTGAGTCGCTCCGTGCGGCCGCGTGCAGTGGGCGGCGTCACCGGCGCGGCGCGGGGCGGCAGCAGGGGTGCTGTAGCCCACCAGAAGGCCGGTGTTCCCCGACTTACTGTGTGGTGGTGTGGTGAGTCGCTCCGTGCGGCCGCGTGCAGTGGGCGGCGTCACCGGCGCGGCGCGGGGCGGCAGCAGGGGTGCTGTAGCCCACCAGAAGGCCGGTGTTCCCCGACTTACTGTGTGGTGGTGTGGTGAGTCGCTCCGTGCGGCCGCGTGCAGTGGGCGGCGTCACCGGCGCGGCGCGGGGCGGCAGCAGGGGTGCTGTAGCCCACCAGAAGGCCGGTGTTCCCCGACTTACTGTGTGGTGGTGTGGTGAGTCGCTCCGTGCGGCCGCGTGCAGTGGGCGGCGTCACCGGCGCGGCGCGGGGCGGCAGCAGGGGTGCTGTAGCCCACCAGAAGGCCGGTGTTCCCCGACTTACTGTGTGGTGGTGTGGTGAGTCGCTCCGTGCGGCCGCGTGCAGTGGGCGGCGTCACCGGCGCGGCGCGGGGCGGCAGCAGGGGTGCTGTAGCCCACCAGAAGGCCGGTGTTCCCCGACTTACTGTGTGGTGGTGTGGTGAGTCGCTCCGTGCGGCCGCGTGCAGTGGGCGGCGTCACCGGCGCGGCGCGGGGCGGCAGCAGGGGTGCTGTAGCCCACCAGAAGGCCGGTGTTCCCCGACTTACTGTGTGGTGGTGTGGTGAGTCGCTCCGTGCGGCCGCGTGCAGTGGGCGGCGTCACCGGCGCGGCGCGGGGCGGGAGTAGGGGTGCGCGCTAACGCGCTCGCGCGAGCGCAGCACCGCCTTGAAGCCAACCATCTCACTGACCGCGCGTCCCGCTGTTAGTGGTTAGTCACGGCACAACACGCCACATGGAACCGAACGGGGTGCTTGTTAGTTACACGTAGGCAGTAATGATGCTATTAACTGGCAAATATGGAACTAGAGTAAACCCAATCTTAATAAGAACGCCTCTTCACCGAGTTTACCATACATTCGGATGAATGTTTCATTGGACGGTTAGTGGAGCGGCGTACAGTTTAGGATTGGTTTTACGGTCATAGTAAAAGTACGCCATCCGAGGAAGACGCACCATTTTAAAATAGCTCCATCACTGAGTTTCTAACATGGAAATATCACCAGCTGGCGCCACCTTGACGTTAGGTCTAATTGACAAGAAGTCTCATCATCCTGTGAATTAGAATGCACAAGAAGTTTTAACATCCTGTGTCGTAATTGGCGGTTTAATTGACAAGTGTCAACATCCTGTGCTGTCATTTGTGGTCTAATTGACAAGAAGTGTCAACATCCTGTGTTCTAATTGGCGGTTTAATTGACAAGTGTCAACATCCTGTGTCGTAATTGGCGGTTTAATTGACAAGTGTCAACATCCTGTGCTGTGATTTGTGGTCTAATTGACAAGAAGTGTCAACATCCTGTGTTATAATTGGCAG
Source organism: Hedya salicella (assembly GCA_905404275.2). Classification (NCBI taxonomy): domain Eukaryota; kingdom Metazoa; phylum Arthropoda; class Insecta; order Lepidoptera; family Tortricidae; genus Hedya; species Hedya salicella. The sequence goes on from FR990100.1 coordinate 5,263,842, forward strand.
TTTAATTGACAAGTGTCAACATCCTGTGTCGTAATTGGCGGTTTAATTGACAAGTGTCGACATCCTGTGTCGTACTTGGCGGTTTAATTGACAAGTGTCAACATCCTGTGCTGTGATTTGTGGTCTTATTGTCAAGAAGTGTCAACGTCCTGTGTTGTAATTGGCGGTTTAATTGACAAGTGTCAACATCCTGTGTTGTAATTGGCGGTTTAATTGACAAGTTTCACCATCCTGTGTTGTAATTGGCGGTTTAATTGACAAGTGTCAACATCCTGTGCTGTGATTTGTTGTCTAATTGACAAGAAGTGTCAACATCCTGTGTTGTGATTGGTGCACCAACTGGTGATATTTCCATTTTAGAAAACGCTCACACAGTGTTGCAACAAATTACATAGACCCCAGATGTAGTGAATAATGTTTTGTCGTCGTATTTTGTCGGAAATATTCGTATTTTTCTTGCTTACTCAATTAGCTTACGGAGGGTACGAGCCTTTTGATCGGAGTCTGTGACAGTCTTGGGCAACCCCGTATATACGACTCCAAAACAATAGTCACTACATCTGCACTTCAAGGAGAAGCGGCATTGCATGGGTCCGATCCTAGTGCCCAGCCCGTTGCTACGGTTGCGCGTCCCCGCCACATACCGAAACACCAATAACACCTATTTTTCCCTCTGTGCAGGTCGCCTCTGGTCGGTCATTCTCAACGCAACGAATATACGAGAGACTGGCTATAGTGACACACCGTCTACTGTAAGTCTAGTACTTCCATACTGTGCAAAGAACCCGGCCCGTTACTTTAACTTTGCTGACCGCCAATCTTGGAGAATCAAAAACTCCGGATGGTCATATTAAAATAAAAATAAAAAAGAAAAATCGATGCAAATAATAAAAAATAAAAATTAAACCACATAAACAGCTTAATTTAAATTTTAAAATATCTGTGAAGTATTTTCGCTTATGTACCGTTTGGAGTGTTAAATTCTCCAAAATTAATTTTATTCAGCATTAGAATGTTTGCTCCAGTGAAATAATTTACTTTGGAAACAATTACAATGAAGAGTTTATTTCACAGATACAAAATACGATCAACGAATTGCACGTTAAACATCGTCAAACAATGTCAACCAATTAGACTACTGCTACTGGAGAAATACTATAATATTGAATATGCACTACCGCTAATAGTATTTAAGCACTAATTTTTTTAGATACACAATTGTTTTAGATGGTTGAATTTTTTATTTGGGTAATATACTGAGCCTGACATCGGTACTGAAGTCAATCCTATTAAATATCCTGTTTTATTTGTGCGGCCTTTAAAAAATACTTTATATACTGTTTCATACAAAATCAAGCAATTTTATGCTAGAAATAGGTTTATGGATTTTTGAAAGCTTGTCTGCTGGTACATAGAACATTCACAAGGGTATTTTGGGTAGACTTTTGAAGCTCGATAAATCGGCTAAATAAAAAATGCAAATTGCACTCAAAACGGTTGGAGTCATCTGACAGTATAATTCTGAAAATACTTTATTTGTACAGACAGTTGCATGGAAAAAATAACGAGTGCCTAAATTTGTATAAGCGGTAGAGTGTAGAATAGCACGGATACGATGGTGCCGTTTAACGCACGATAAATAAAGCATAGACAAGTATGTAAATCTGAATAGAACGGACACTTGAACATATCGATGAGAAAAAGCTGAAATTTAGTAAACGCCAATGGACTCAGTCGGCGGTAACTCCGTTTCCGCTTCTTGCCGTCGATATGTTCAACGATAAATGCAATCATCACACGTCGATATGTTCAACGATAAATGAAAATACGTACAGATTTTGGAAATATAACTTTCCCCATTCACTCTTATGGTCGAATCATTTCAAACATAGCGTAAATTGTCCTTTACTGGCCACCCTCCAGTTACTGCTCAAATCGCAAAAATAAATAAGGGCCTATTTTTTAATATATCGCGTTATAAAAACCCGTGGAGTATTTTCATAAATAAGTTTATCCGACAGAATCAGTTATGAAAAAATCTGGCCAGTTACTGACGATTTATCCTATTTTCATACGTGACCGTTGTCACCCCACTCCCGTGTCCAAAGTGCAGCTACCTTGTGCAGGGTTCCTGGCGAGCGGCGTGCCGTCCATATGTTCAACGATAAATGCAATCATCGCAGACCACGTACAATCACGTTTGAAAATACGTACAGATTTTGGAAATATAACTTTCCCCATTCACTCTTATGGTCGAATCATTTCAAACATAGCGTAAATTGTCCTTTACTGGCCACCCTCCAGTTACTGCTCAAATCGCAAAAATAAATAAGGGCCTATTTTTTACTATATCGCGTTATAAAAACCCGTGGAGTATTTTCATAAATAAGTTAATCCGACAGAATCAGTTATGAAAAAATCTGGCCAGTTACTGACGATTTATCCTATTTTCATACGTGACCGTTGTCACCCCACTCCCGTGTCCAAAGTGCAGCTACCTTGTGCAGGGTTCCTGGCGAGCGGCGTGCCGTCCCTGGCGAGGCTGGAGCCGAAGCCCGGCGCTCGGGGTATCGCGGCTCGGCGCTGCGGCAGGGCTTTGCCCACCACTGGCTTCACTAGCTTAGCTGTGGGAAATGTATATACTATCACATCGTATTGTGACAACCAAAACTCGCTAAAATATCTGTGACTGCTCTTCTAAACCTGGTATTTCGGTGCGACATCGATACTGAGATATGAACTTTGTTTCAAATGGGTATTTCTTAGTTAGAGAGTTTTGGTTGTCAGCAGACGAGATGTTGTAATAAGTTTCTGTTAAAATTTCATTTTTGTGACAAGCTTTTATTGCCGCTTGTACTTTTGTTTGAACATCCATCAACTACTCAACCGAGACGATTCTAAAGAGCCTAAACGCGGTAGGATTGAATTATTTTACAGAATTATAGTGCTCCTATGACCACCTTCCTGCTCCATCATCAGATCAGCTCGATGGTATCATACTATCGGATTATTACCAAATTTACATAAGTATGCCAAATTTTAAAGCTGGGAAGTAGGTCAAATTTAACCTGCAATTTTTCACCCGAACATACAAATTTATATTGCAAGTTAAATAAAAGCTTGTAAAAAAGGAATGTCTGTACATTGAAAATATTGAAAAAAAGTAAAACGGGCTATTTATATGTAAGTACAAGCAGATGCCCGCAACTTCGTTGCGTTTGCGAACACCTTCTATGTTTAATTAAATTGCCAAAAACATGGCAAATGGGTGGAAGACTACCCAAGACCGACTATATTGACGACTGACGTCTTTTCATTTTAGACCGTAGAGACCCCGATAGAGGTACGGGCAATCGAGGGCGGAGATAATGAATCCATACTAATATTTTAATGCGAAAGTGTGTCTGTCTGTCTGTCTGTCTGTTACCTCTTCACGCTTAAACCGCTGAACCGATTTAGATGATATTTGATATGGAGATAGTTTGAGTCACGGGGAAGGACATAGGCTACTATTTACCCCGAAAAAATACGCTTATCCGCGATAAACGAATTTAAGGCGGACGAAGTCGCGGGCAGAAGCTAGTATGTTATATAAACCTTTATAATTACCTTTGTCACTAAAATTAATAGTCCTTTGTACATTGGTCCTGTCAGTCAACCCCCGCCTCATAAAAGCCGGCTCGACCTTCACTTGAGCTTCAGCTTTCAAATTTGGCTCCACTTTCGGCGTCTTCAACGCCGCCATCTTACCAGCTAGCACGAACGTAGAATTTAAGTCTTTAGGATCGATAAGCCCAACGTTCTCTATATCTGACACGACATCGGCTTCCCTCTTGACCTTCTTCGCAGAGTTCAAAGTTCTTGTCGCATCCAAATTCTCGAAAGAATCATCGATAACAATAGTCTCATTATTCGCCATCCTTATAGGCGTTCCTTTGCGCTTCTTTGGGGATACCACGCGATTTTCTACATCAGTCAAATCATCGCTATCGGTAACTATATCGACCATCGAATCGGTATTCGACGTGACAATCTCTAAATCCGAAGGCTGAGTCACATGCAAGCACGAGATGGCTTTGAATTGTGGGTCGTTACACTCATTCTCCGTGCCCCATGATATGCTTTTCATAGATTTGGCTTTTTTCATTAGATCGACGTATTCTGTGGTCAATGCTGGTGGGACTTTATCATAGCCTTTTAAAGTGAGATACAATTTTTTGAGCATGCGCGGCATTTCGCTCATGTATTGAGTGAACATGTTTATTTCTTTGTTTTGTATCCAGAGAAGTTTGTCTCTTAGGTTATCGCTGGCCTTTATAAGTCTTAGGTCGCGTTGGATGACTATTTTGTCGGTAAAGTCTTTGAGGTCTGGGCAGTCGCTGAGGGCTTGGTCGAGGGTGGTCTGGAGCCGCCGCCAACTATCATCACATTTGCTTTGAGCGAGCTGTATTTTCGCATCCAAATGTTGGGCTGTCTTCTCGTAGTTTTCCGCGGCGCGCTCTCGGCGGGGTATTTCTTCAGTCAACATCTAAACAATGAATATAAATTACATTTATAAAATAAAACCAAAGTCAAACAGTTAAAATTTTAATATTTAACACAAATTGTTTATTGCATTTAGAAAGATTTTCTTTAACAACTTTCAAGTTTGATAAGTTTTCTGAGTAGTTAAAAGTTATTGAAGCGTAATTCGTCGTCACTTTGATTCGCAGCAATTAAGGCGAATTCGAGCTAAATACAAAAAGTAGACTGAAATCGAATTACTAAATTAAATTAGATACTTATTAGTTGCTTCAAATTCGCAGTATTCTGGGATATACTAGGGTAAACGAGATAGTCGTAAAATTAGTTTTACTTCAAATAATAATTCTAGAAACATGGTTTGATTATCGGAGTCGCCAATTGTGAATATGTTTATATGAGTCGATTGGGACCTAAGGAGAAAAAGTGAACAAACTTAGTCAATTTTGGGACATCATTTTTTTTTCCAAAATGTGAGGGAATGATCAGCATCGCTTGACCCGAGGGTGGTAGGTGGAGCGATTGAGAGGCCGCGAATACCGCACCCGTTACCGACGTTTGTCAACGAAACTAAAGCGAGTTCGGACATTAGAAGCCAGTATTGTAGTTGCTAAACGTGTCTGAACACTAACAATTTAGCCGAGTACATTCATTTTATTCTATCCTTTCTGGCAAGTAATGTCCCCGTGACCACTCTTGAACGTATCGTAAATAGCCCAAAAAACAAATGTGAACCTGTCGATTTAGTAGAGCCCATTAACTGCCTCATGGATATCGTCTCATTGGAGCGAAGATAATACTAGAATGTAGTGCGAACGTTTATTGCTAAAATAAACGTTTATTGATCGAAAATACTCGCTCTTCTTGCTCTCACTCGACTAAATTACTTAAGGCGAGTCCGTTGCCTCGAATATCTAACAAAACATTGTTTGTCTAACATGTTAGCAAAACTTCTCGTCTGTTGCAACAACGTTTTTGCGAGCCAAAACATTGTTGACGCACAAGTCAAAATGAATTCTGACAAAGAAGACGTGTTATCCCAACGACGGTCAAAAACGAAATGAACGCTGCACCCCCCTCCGCAGGCGAACGTGGGTAATGTTTTCCATCCGTCGCGGCAAACATGTTTGAGTGTTTTTGCTAACTTAAACATTTAGGCCACGCCCCTTTTATGTTAGAATAACATGTTAGGTGTTAAAAAACACAAAAACACGTCGTAGCGGACCCGGCTTTACTGTGAACCAGCTTTTACCCCAAATAAGTATCATACTTGCGTGCCGAGGACCCTATATTAGGAGTGGGGTAAGGAACTCACCAGCTCCATGGCCTCATTGGAGGACTCGTGCGCCAGCTCGGCCACGTGACTGAAGGCGCGGGAGTGGAGACGCTGGCGCAGCGCCAGGACGTTGCTGCAAGTCTTCAGCTCCAGCAGGTGGGACTCTGATGCAACGTACGGCTTCTCTTCCTCAAAGACGCGCCGACGCCATTCCGCTTTCACTGTTGAATACAATACATTATTGCACTTTGTACCAATTTTTGGTACAGACTGTATCGCAAAATAAAAATGTTGTTGCATTTTTGTGACAAGCTTTTAATGCCGACTGTTCTTTTCTTTGGACATCCGTCAACCACTTACTCATCGAGAGAGCCTCTTGGTTGGATAGTGTTATATTCTTCTGTTTCCGCGATTATTACTCATTTAAATGAAACAATTTCACGGTACCAATTTACCGTTTTATTTAAATGGATAGTGTTATTTTATTACATATGTTAGTGGATGTGTGGAAATGGATAGTGTTAGTATGTATGTTTTAGTTTCTAGGACCTCCCTAAGCAGATGAGCTCGATGATGTCACCTAACCTTATGTAGGTTAATATACGACAAATTTTAGCTCAATCGGAAACCGAGAAGGTGGTCAAGAAGTGAGTGAGTGACACAAAAAATATAAGTATGCCCGAGTGAAGCGGGGCGGGCAACTCATTGAAAATGTTTTTTCTCGGACGGACCATTTCAAGGTCACTAAATCTTTCTTTTGTATGTTTGTCGTTGTGACACGTCATCACGTCAAAACGGCTGGGTATCCACAGATAAGATACTGTTTACCCGACTACGCAGAAGTAAAAAAGATGGACGACTTTTTTCTCTTTCGCGAACGAAGTTATTAATAAATTCACCAATTTCAAGTGTGGTATAAGATTATGACTGCTCCATCCAACTGTTTCCGTAGCAGCGTACGTACAGAAGGGAAATTTAAACAAGTTCCTTTTTCGGTCTTATCACAATGAAAATAAGGACTAAAAAGGTATGTGTTTCAATTTCCCTTATCCTATCCATAATAATGTTATAAATGCGTAAATGTGTCTGTCTGTCTGTCACCTCTTCCCGCTTAAACCGCTGAACCGATTTACATAAAATTTGATAGGAGAAAGGACAGAGGCTACTTTTTTATCCGCGATAAAGGAATTTAAGGCGGACGAAGTCGCGGGCAGAGGTCAGATTACTATATATGTACGCTGTTAGAGATCGAAATATAAAAATCTTTTAACTTGTGAAACTGTCAATGTCGATGTTACCTTTCTCCTTCGCCAAGTTGGGTTGTTCCTTCACCGGCGCCTGCTGCAGGCTGGACAACGACAGCTTCGCCTCTAACTCCTTGACTTTCTTCTTAAGCTCCTCCACCGTTTTCACGTACTGGGACATTTTCATGTCGCCATCCACGATGTTCTTCTTGATGCTCAGCTGTTAACGAGGTTAGGGATTAAAGAATATAAGCCGACAGGAAGAGTATTAAATCTGCGATGCACTTCAAACTCACGAAGTCCACTTACAGTCAAGGAATTTAATTTATATACCATTTCGTACTTTGTCGCAGTCAAAATCAATATGAAAGCCGATAGAGATTACATATCAATGTCACTATGACAAGGTGCGAAAGGGTACACAAATTAAATTCCTTGACCGTACCTATATTTAAGTATTAAACACTGAGAATTAAGATTTTAATATTTTACGCCTCTCTGAGGTAGGACCAAACATCACCAAGGGGAAGTAGAGGTCAACAGTAGGCCAAATATGATCACATGATTTCTGGATAAGCCCCTACCAGTCTAGCACCTCCCTGAGCTGTGTCAACGACCTTTGGATCTTCTGCGGATCTCATTTATGATTCGATCACGCAAAGTGACTCCGAGCACAGTTCACTTCATCACCTTTAGAATGGCTGACCCTACTTATGCAGCCCATTACGACTAAGCAGGTCTCAGTTAAGTTTTTTTTTTATACTACTAAGGTGGCAAACAAGCGTACGGCCTGCCTGATGTTAAGCAGTCACCGGAGCCTATGAGTGCTTGCAACGCCAGGGGCATGACGAGCGTGTTGCCGACCCTTTAAGAACCTATTCACTCCCCTCTTGAAGTACCCCATATTAAGTTTACCTGTATCTTGTTGGCGCGCGCGGCGTACTTGAGGGTGTTGTAGGTGTCCTCGTAGCTGACGCTGGAGGGCGATATGTTCGCGATCATCACCGTCTTGCAGTTGCCTCCCAGGCTGTCCTTGAGGAGTCGAGTTAGCTTTGAGTCTCTGAAAAATAGTCATTTGTTATGCAAAGCTACAAAGTTGTTAGTTGACGCGCGTGCTTTGAATTGAAAGCCGAGTAAGGGAAGGCTTTCAACCCTCGCAGGGTCGCCATGACGTATGATGAAATAGGGTTCTTCATAAAAAGTCCATGTGGATGAATATAGTATATTGTTATACCATTAAGTATGAGATAAAATATAAGATAAGGAACATAAAAAAACGTTACATAGGGTTTTATACTATCTATTTTCACACTCGAGCAATATATATGTTTATATTATTATAAACAGCGAAGTTACGGTGAAACTATAACTGAGGCATACACTACGAAGGCACGGGAAGCCAAATAATTTGCATCTGCGCGAAATACACAACTTTTCAAAATGTTATGTGCAAGTACTATGAAAATATAACAAAACCTGATATTTTTCCACTTTAAACGATTGTTAATGAAACTACAAAACACACCGAACATTCGAACTTCGGAACGCTTCGTGTCCACACGGCGCAAAAATCGACAACAACCGGAAGTCGAACGAAGCGAGGCGAGATTTCACGAAGCAAAGAGAAGTTCCGTTTCTACACTATCGTATTCAACTAACATCGATCAACTTCGCCAATAGTTGGGGACTAACCTGTAAGAGTTGCTGATGCTTGTTGATGCAGTTCCTGAGCGACAGCAGTCTGCGGATGATGCTGGCGCCACCTTGACCCTTGCCCTGGGTCTTGCAGTACACCTTTAGATGCAGCTAATGGACATGTCTACGCATAATCTCACTGGTAAGGTATGTAGCTGCTTCCATCAGCCAGCTTGTTGATGCAGTTCCCGAGCGAGAGCAGACTGCGGTTGATATTGGCGCCGCCTTGACCCTCGCCGCGAGTCTTGCAGCACACTTACGTACAGCCAACAGACATGTCTATAAATAATCTCACCTGTATGTAGCTGCTGCCATCAGCCAGCTTGTTGATGGGAACTGCATGAGCGAGAGCAAGCTGCGGTTGACATTTGCGCCACCTTGCCCCTTGCCGTGGGTCTTGCAGCATACTTTTACATACAGCAAACGGACATGTCTACACATACTCTCACCTGTAAGGTATGTAGCTGCTGCCATCAGCCAGCTTGTTGATGCAGTTCCCGAGCGAGAGCAAGCTGCGGTTGATGTTGGCGCCCTCCTTGAACCGCTCGCCAACGCAGCCAGTGGCAGAGGCGCGCTCGCTGCCCGCCAAATCTATCATGGACAGCTTCACCACTCGAGCTTGGCCACTGGTCTTGTAGCGCATTTTTATATACACCTGGTAAAATATATATGCTATTATTGTATATTACTTCAAGTACGACGACGACGGCGGACGGCGCCGTGGTAACGCAGCCACACTCTTCCAGGCGGCCACTTTTTTTCGTTATCAAAAATTTTCATGTTGCCCCAAGGCCGCACTGAGGGTAAAACCAGCCCAGATTAATATCTATACTGTTATTAAAAGATTCTGGCGAATTGAAAACCTCCTCCTGTTTTGGGAGTAAGTTAAAAATAAAAATGACAAATAAAAACAAAACAGACTTTTTAAAGGCCATTGATTTGACCTTTTTTTTTTGTATGTTTGTATGTGTAGTTGCGGCTTCATCATGTTGAAACGGATTTCAGCTAGTTTTGGTACACGGGTGCTGGATCCATAGATGGTTATAGTCATTATAGAATACTTTATACCAGACTAAGCTGCAGTAAAAAAGAGTTATATCTTTTTTCTCTTCCGCAAACAAGGTAGAAGGTGCCCTTCTAAAATAAAAAAATACCTGAAACACAGCGTGACTCCTAGAGCTCTCAGCATTAGCATCAGTGGGGTGCTGAGTCCTGTTCTTATTCCCATTCTCCAGCATATTGAGCAATTCCTGTGCAGTATTTATGTTCTCCAGGGTCAGACCGGCCACCATCACTCCATATTTTCCATCCTCTCGCAGTTGAAGTGCTGTTTTTGATGGTTTCAGCAGATCAAATACATTTTCGTTATAAACCTGTGGACAATTTTAATTTTGAAGTAAAATAGGGAATAAAATTAATTAATTTGACTAAACTTTATTTTTTATTGTTTAGCGTGGCCTCAAGGTGGACAGCTAACTTGATAAGGATTAATGGTCACCACTGAATATGGGCAGCACAGAACCAGGTGTGGTGTTGTTTTATGGGAAGGCCTAAATTCAGTGGACGTACTTGGGCTGAATATGATGATAATGATGACATATTTATGATTGCCATTTATGTATCTTTTTTTTCATCTAAAGTGAAAACACTTTTTTATGAGGAACTTTTGAAATAGATTTTTGAGATAAATGAATTTGAGATATTTTTGAATATTTTAAAATAAGGTTCAGAGGGAACATAGCCAGTGTAATGTTAGAGGGTGTATTTTTTTATACAGCCATTGTATATATTTTTTTGGGGATGCTTTTTTTTCTTTAGTGTTAGCATTATCATAGATTTTGGTATTTTTATGTATTATACTGTTTAAAAAAATATATTTTCCCACAGCCTGTTGTTTACCTCTCCTACGCTTTAGCTTTTTGCCCTCAAATATTTTAAAATTAAACTTGCAGTAAGTTTTTATTGCTGGCACCATATGATTAACAGCATCTTTATAATACTTTATACAAATTAAACTTTTCTACACATAAGGTACCTAACTAAATGTTTTTACGTAGGATTTCTATCATAGAAAGTTAGAAACTGATTTCCATCTAAAATACGTTAAAATCTCTATTTCTACCATTCTAAGAGACATAAAACTTTCATGATTTACAGTAAATTGTTTACCAAAACAAAATGTTACAATAAAGCTTGAAATTTTTTAAAAGTAAACTTAGTTTAAAATAGTAACTTACTTCAATATAAGAGACACCAATGTCAAACTCTCTTTCCTTCTCAAAGGAATTTATTTTGTAGAAGAGATGCTCCATAGTCAGGTAAGTAATACCGGGGTTATCTTTACTGCCTATCATGGTAAAGGTCTTGCCAGCCCCCGTGGCGCCGTAGACGAAAACCGAGCAATTATAGCCCTCCATCAATGAACCCAACACATCTTTGGTAGTCAGTTCAAAAATGTCCTTATTGGTAGCTGTTTGGCCACAAACATTGTCAAATACAAATTTTAACTCCTTATTCGCTCGCCGTATCACATTTTTTGTAGGCTGCTGGACGCCTTGATAGAAAAATGGAGGCATTTCTTCTTTGGGATCAAATACTAACATAGAATCGTCCACAACATCAACCACCACACGATTATTAGCTGTTTTTTCCCTTTCGTTCAACGGCCGCACACGGACCACCACTTTTATGTTCGCTGCCATGTTCAACGTCGATCCACACTTCGAGGGCAGAGCACCAGACTTTGACTTAGCACCGATCAACGGAGCAGCTCGAACCATTTTCACCTTAACACATCTATCATTGAAATAGCAGAACTATACTGTTTTTGAATATTGGCACAATGAAATCTAAGTAGGTCTCCAATCATAAGACGTTCAATTAGATAATAACAGCACTTAATGAAAATTGTTCGTATATATATTTCGTAAACAGTCAACGACTAAACAGCGTCCACAACGTAACCGTCAAAATTTGAATTTTGAACTGAAATGACAGCGAAGTCAGCGAACGTTAAGCGCTCCGTTTCACATGCGCTCGCGTTGATATGGCGTCAGTCATCTTTGAAAAGTTTCGTTATGTCACAGAGTAATTAGTTTATCGTTTTATTATCACTTTACTTTATTAAAATCTTGAAACATAAAGTTAGCAAGTACTTAACTCAATCATCACTATAATCATTTGACTCTCGAAAATTTGAGAACTGTAAAAAATGAATGTATATGAAAACCAAACGCTTTATAACTAGTACGTAATAATTATCTTTTTTTACTATCGCCGTTGGCTGTCACGAACGCGGATTAAATAATTTGGTCATAACAAAGTACTTTGTGATTTGAGGGGCTACTCTGAAAATCAATATTCGAAGTTCGCAACGTGCCATCTCTCTCGCTCTCATGTTAAACTGTATTAGAGTGAGCGAGATGGCGCGATACGACCTTCGAATATCGAATTTCAGAGTAGTCCCTTTGGTCTGTGATCCATGAGTGGTAGAAAAATCGTATTCCATATTTTAGGTATTAAAAGAGTAATGAAATGAGTGCAGCTGACGTGAAAACATTGCACAAAAGACTACGAAAGCCATTTTACATAGTTAAGCGCTAATCCTCTAAGCGAAATTAATTTTGTTTGCAAGACCTTATTGTGCGGACGTCACTGTATACGAAACAAATACAATTTCCTCTTAATTTCCGCCTCTGATGTTATCTAGACGTAACGAGAGCCTTAGCATTCAGAGGGACTTTCTCTCAAGTTTCGGCGGAGTTTCATTGAGCTTTATATTATAGCTAACGACTGGAGTGAAGGCAGGGGGTTATAATCCAGCTTACTTGAAAATTCTAGCGCCGGTATTTGCATCTATTCCGCTTTTTAATAAAATATGCATATTATTTGTTAATTTGGGATGTTGGCTCTTTTAACACATAATGATTTTGATAACTTTGCATTTCCCTTTGCATCAAAAGTTAAGAACCTGGGATTGGTCATTGACAGCGGTCTAACCTGGGGTCCCCAGGTGTCTGACGTATGTCGTAAAGTGACTAATACTTTAAGAGCGCTTTATAGATTTAAGCATTTTCTTCCGATTAGCACAAAAACTGTCCTTGTTCAAACATTGCTGTTGCCCATAGTTGATTATGCTGATGTGTGCTACTCCAATATTACCCAGGAGTCTCTGAGCAAGCTGGATCGGCTAATCAACAACTGCATTCGATTTATTTGCAACCTCCGGAAATATGACCACGTATCTGAGTATCGCCGTCAGTTAAAACGGCTTCCCATTCGCGAACGCAGGTCCTTAAAAAATTTTTGTACCCTTTTCAACATTTTATTTAATCCAACCACACCGGATTATCTTAAATCTATGTTTACATTTGTAACTGCCCGTCCTGGGTGTAAGCTGCGCTCTGCTCGCAGTCTCAAACTCTCTCTTCCTTCTCACAGCACTAGTTTTATGTCCAAATCCTTCTCTGTTCAAGCAATTCGTTTATGGAACGATCTTCCTCTCTCTATAAGACAAGCTCAGAGCATTTTCTCTTTCAAGCGCATGTTGCGCAATCATCTCTTCAATAAATCTCAAGATTGATTGTCTGTGTGATGTTTGGCAGGTGTAAGGGTACATATATATTTTATAATTGTATTGTATTTATCTATTTGTCTTTAAATGTAATATGTGTGTATGTATATAAATATTTATACGTATATATCCCCATATTGACTTGTTGATTTGTGTCTCTTTTCTTTACTTTTTTTTGTATTCTCAACATTAAGATCCTGCACTATGTACTAGTTTCTGTTTGGCTCTATGGTTGACTGGTAGAAAATGCCTTAAAAAATTAAGTCCGCCATTTGCATTACAGTTATTTATTTATTTAAATAAATAAATAAATCACTTGTATACATATAAATTTTATAGCGCCTACTAGAATTTGAATCGCAACATTATTGTCAGTGATATGATACTTTATACCACTCTGACATATTGAGGTGCGTCCACACTTGTATCATTTGCTCGTATCCGATCATCGTGCCGTGGCATGACTGCGTATCGCGCTGCTTGGACGCTTACTGTCGGCGCGCCGATCATGCCGTACTCGTCCGATATAACTGTGTGATACGCGTAGCAAAATGGATTTCGAGCGATCCGATCGGCGCAACGTCCAAATGCGTGATCGTGACACGCGATCATGCCACGCGACGATGATCTGATACGGGCAAATGATACAAATGTGGACGCACCTTTGGGCGTTTTCTGAAACCTAGAAAAAAACAAAGACAAAATATTCGTTCTTTCTTCCAATGTAATAAAATAAATATGCATGTACCTACGAGTATCTTCTAAAGTAAATGGAGGGTGTTCAATTGACAACATTTAATTTTTTCCCATTTCCCTTAATCGAAAACCATTTGGAGAAAAACGCCTCTGGAACCCAAAACATATTTTTGTAGATTTTATTTTACAATATTTTTGCCAAAAACTACCAAAATAGCTAAACACTAATAATTTGCCTCGAGTGGAGACTATATATAATGATGATGGAGTTTATGCAAAGCTCGGATAAGTATAATTTTGCCGGCATCAGAGGTGCCAGAACTTCACTGTCTTCGCGGACGTCTTATGTTGCAAATGCTATGGGCTATGTAGAAATGAAGCTTCAAAATTATATATTTTTTGTTAAATGCCGCATAACGCTGGAGCACATGGTGCCCATCAAAATGTACCAAGTACCCATCTGCACAAATAGACATAAGAGAATGGGCGATATACGAGTGTTGCTCGTACAAGTTTTCTTAAAACAATATTTTATGCGTGGCATTTTCTAGATAATTATTAAATTTATTTTTTTATTTATGTAAAGAGAAATGGCAGTTCGAGACTTTTGCCAGCATCAGTTTGAAAGATATATTAATTACAACACAATTGGTAAATTACACTACAAAAGTCCGATTCGATCCTATGTCAAATTATTAAATTAATCACACCACTGCGTATCGTTTTCAAGTTTTGACGTTTACCTCGACGCCGTGACAACTGCCGTCACTGTAAAACTGTTTGAGTGCACTAAAATGACAAAGTTCGCATTACATTTTGTTGTAATTTCTAACGTATTTTTAAGTGTGTGAAACAGAGCTGTGGCGTCATTTAGCTGATAATAAGACGTTTGTTACATACGCCCTTTTTCATGAAACTAATAAAATTCATGGATTTTTGCATTAAAAAATAAGATTTCCACAAATAGAATAAATATAAGATACACGATCTTAAAATTTTGCGTTCTTTCGAGTTGGACAATAAAAATTATCATTCAAAAATATGAAATATTGACAAATTTTACTTTGTATAAGGTATTCTTGTTATTTTAAAAGGGACGATCTTATTATATTATCTACAAAAAGGTGCCCGCAAACATTGTCCGCGGAGGAGAAAAACGTCATAACCCTATTTTAAGGGTTCCGTAGCCAAAATGGCAAAAACATAACCCTTATAGTTTCGTCATGTCCGTCCGCCCGTCAATCCGTATGTCACAGGCATTTTACTCAAAAACGACTAAATGTATATTGATGAAATTTGGAGGATAGGTGTCTTGTATAAGCCGCTACTTAGTTTGATACTTAAATAATAATAAAATATATTTCTAGGGGGGAGGGCACACCATACATGTAACCGAAACTGACAAAAAATCAACAAATATCAATGTATAGCACATATTTCGACAGTTCTTTTGAAAAGACTGAGGTTTCTAAAAAAAAAAAATATTTAGCGAATTTTTTCAGAACTAATCGCCCCGAAAGTTGCATAAATTATGTACCCCCTCTATTGTCTACGCCGTAAGTCCAAAAAATATGAAAAAAATTCTGTGAAAAAAAGTCATCTGTGGTGCATTTTTTTTGTAGGAACGGCTGCGGAACTGAACATGGTCCGACGTGCTCTTGGTCGGTTTTTTCTTCAGCGTAGTCGGGTAAAAATTATCCTATAACCATCTGGATATACTAGCTACCCGTGTACCAAAAATAGTTGAAATTCGTTAAAGGTGCGTCCACATTTGTATCATTTGCCCGTATCAGATCATCGTCGCGTGGCATGATCGCGTGTCACGATCACGCGTTTGGACGTTGCGCCGATCGGATCGCTCGAAATCCATTTTGCTACGCGTATCACACAGTTATATCGGACGAGTACGGCATGATCGGCGCGCCGACAGTAAGCGTCCAAGCAGCGCGATACGCAGTCATGCCACGGCACGTTGATCGGATACGAGCAAATGATACAAGTGTGGAGGCACCTTTAGATGATTGGCGTGATGAAGCAACAACGACGGGGGACCCTCTGGTTGCATAACAACTATTGTCATACTATCGATTATCATAACACTTTACGCATATAGTTACTGCCCATATATTTTTTCTATTGGCATAAATTGTACGATGTCATAATTGTTCGCTGTCATAATTTCACTAGGTCATAATTGTTTTAGCCATAATATCATATGTCATACATTCATTTAGTCATAATAATGATAATTATAATATTTTTTTGTAATAATTGCAAATATCATACACTTATCAGGTGATAATATTGATCATTATAATTATTTTAATAATTACAATCGTATTGCTTAAATTATGACAACGGATTTGCGATAGCGAGGGTTCTTAAAAAAAAGAAACGAAAAATTATATTAAGTAAGTATTTTTAATAGGAGTACCATACACAAGATTATAACAGAAGTAGGTTAGGTTAGAACTGTGAAGCCTACCCAACCTAACCTATTAATCTAGTTCTAAGGCAGGTCCAACTTGGCTTAGGTTAGGTACAATCCCCCCCGACGTGCTGCCACCTTGTCGTGGTGGGGGGGCTTGCGTGTTCCTGTGATCCCCGAGGCTATACCGGACAGGGCTACCCATACCGGAAAGGCGAGGGGGGAGGGACCAGACGAAGAGCGGCACACCCCGGCGGGGCCCATGGGCCTGTCAGGCGGGACGGACGCGCCCTACGTTTAAGGCGCGTTGACAGCGGAGCCCACCGCTGAATAAAGGGACGACGATGTGGAGCATCGATGCTTGCGCATGATGACAAAGGCCGATTGTGATAATGGTCCCCAGGCGGGTCTCCGAAAGGAGGAATCCCGCCCGTCCACTTCGGTGGATGGCAGCCCTTCGTATTCTGGGGTGGGCAGCAATCGCCTCGTAGGCCGGCAGGAAGCCGGTCTCCGTGAACACAACCTAGGCAAAACGAATTTGGACACCGATAATGCACAAGGAATGGATAATGTTACAACGAATCCCTTCGCCAGAACTCGTCTGACGGATTTGTCGAACGATGACAGCGACAGTGACGATGCGTTCGTTGAGGTCCCAATGGACACTTTGGAGGACCTGAGAAGGGGCAAGCGGGGTCGGGAAGCGACTCCCGAGTCCGAAAAGGAGGTGGACGAAGACCTCACTCCTGCGACGGGGACCAAAATTAACACCGCACGGAGGGGACGGGGCCTCAAGGGGGCATACGTCGGTCTCAGTGCGGCCAAGGCTCGTCTGAGGGATGTTGAAGGCTTTTCAGACTACGAGGAAGAGGCTGACAAGGCGGCCGGCTACCGCCTCATTTATACAGACGTAGAGCCCCAGGAACAAGAGCGTCCGAAAAGGAGAGGAAGAAAAAAGAAGGCGAAGGAGGGTGGCGCCAGGGAGCGCAGCCCCAAAAACGAGGATTCCGCCTCCTTACCCACTGATGGGTTAATCGAGAGCGCCAGACGCGGTGCCAGGGCGATCCTGGAGGAGGCCAAAAAGTGCGGCAACCTTAAAGGCGACGTCTGGGGCCGCATGAATGCAGCCTGCTACACAATTATCGAAGCTGCGGATCATCTTGCCACACGCGGTGAATCGGAGGAGGTACGCATCCTGAAAGCAGACAACAAACGGATGCAAGAGCAACTGAAGCTCCTGCAAGCCGAGACTAAGGCTCTGCGGACCGCCTTCTCTGACAGAAAGGCCCAAACAAAGACCTCTGAGACGGCCCCCAAAGAAGCAGCAGAGATCGTTGAGTTCATTCGCGATCTAAAAAAGGACTTGTTTTCTTCCCTGGGCGACATGATTGAGATGCGGGTGGGGGCCTTGGCGAACTTCGTCAACGTTCGCCTAGAAGGTCTGGAGAAAAGGCTCCCTGCTGAGCCTAGGATTCGCCCCCCGCTGGTGGCAGACCGGAATAAGGAGGCAGGCTCCAGACCCCGGAAATCCAGCCGGCACCTAAGGCCGCTAAGGCACCGAGCACTGCGGCCTCTGTACAGAGGCCGGCACCAAACAGTGCCCTGCCAACGTGTCCGGCTAGAGAAAGGCCGTCATCACAGGCTGCAAGAAAGCAAGTGCAGTGGGCCGCTACTGCTCCCGTCGAGACCCTTGTGCAGCAAAGAGAGGACGAACCTCACCCAGTTCCAGCCACACCTGCGACGAATACATGGTCGCAGGTCGTTAAGAAAGGGAAGCGGAAAAGGCCGACCCCAGCCAAAGCGGCGACTGCTCCGGCCCCGAAGGCTCCGAGGCCGAAGAAGTTCCCCTCACCCAGGTCTGCGGCGGTGGTGGTCACCCTCAAAGAGGGCACTGACTCGAATTATAAGTCAATTATGGGAGTGGCCACAACCATCCAACTCGCCGAACTGGGAGTGGAAAGTGTAAAGGTGAGGAGCACGGCGGCCGGTGCTCGCCTAATAGAAATCCCCGGAGCGGATAGCGGAGCAATCGCCGACAATCTGGCGGCCAAACTCCGCAGTCTTGTTGGCGAGGTGGCCGATATTCATCGACCCTTCAAAACCGCTGATATAAGGATCAGTGGATTTGATGAGTCGGTGACAACAGAGGTTGTCCAGGCGGCTATTTCGGCGAAGGGGGGATGTCCGGTCGGGCAAATAAGGATGGGAAGGATAAGGATGGCTCCCAACCAGACCGGGTCTGTCATTGCCGTCTGCCCGGTTATGGCGGCCAATGCCATCGTCGCCGCACGACGGCTCCTGGTGGGGTGGACGTCTGCCCGCGTCGACGCCCGCTCCCAATGAGATGCTCACCGGTGGACAGGAGTGGGCTTTGCCACCGATGCGGCAAAGAGGGACATAAAATGTCCGACTGCGAGGCCAGAAAGCCGTGGTGCGCCGTGTGCAACCACGCAAAATTGCCGGCCGGTCACGTGATGGGGGGACCTTCGTGCACCCCCCCACGAACAAGAGGGAGGGAGGCCCCCGGCAGAACTCAGGTGCCCCCCGCGAGGCAAAATGTAGTAGAGGAGTTACACATGGACACCGATGCCAGCACAACCGCAACCGCAGCCACAAACTGAGGTGTTGCAGTGCAACATCAATCACTGCGCGCGTGCCCAAGACCTTGGCATGCAGCACGCGGCAGAGTGGGGCATCGGTGTCCTTGTGGTGTCGGAGCCCTATTATATCCCCCCCCCAGCCAAACTGGGTCGGGGATACCAGCGGCTTAGTGGCAATAATGGTGCCACCGGTAGGGGACCACCCACCGCTGACTAAGATGGGATGCGGGCCGGGCTATGCAGCGGCCAAATGGGGAGATATTGTCCTGATCGGGAAGTACTTTTCCCCCAATCGGCCGCTGTCTGCGTTCGAGCAACACCTGGTGAGGCTCGGCAGGGTGGTCAGGACCGCGGCTCCGGCACCGATAATGTTGCTTGGGGATCTCAACGCCAAAAGTGCGGCGTGGGGATCCCCGAACACTGACCTGAGAGGGGAGGCGCTTAGGGACTGGGCGGCAGCAATGGGTTTGGAAATCATCAACAGGGGCAATGCCAACACGTGTGTGCGTCAGCAGGGGGGGTCCATCGTGGACATTAGGTTCGCGACCCCTGCCGTAAAGGCGCGCACGTCGGGTTGGCGGGTGTTGGAGGAGGTGGAGACCCTCTCGGACCACCTTTATATAAGGATGGGGGTCTCCAAACCTAGGCCAGCTCAGCCCGGTGTCCCTGTTGACGGGGGCCAGGGGTGGAGGGGGGAACGGTTCCCGAAGTGGAGCTTAGGGTCCTTCGACAGGGACTGCGCTGAGGAGGCGGCGATGGTGGAGGTCTGGCGGGCTCCTTCACCGGACCGAACAGCAGACGTAGAGGAGAGGGCCGTCCAATTTCGCGCGTCACTCACTACGGTGTGCGACGCGGCGATGAGGCGAGTGGGACGACCGGTACCGAAACGGGGGGTCTATTGGTGGACGGAGGAGGTTGCGGCCCTCCGTCTAGCAAGCAGCAGGGCGCGCTGGGCTTATACCCGGTGCAGAAGGCGGAGGCACCACACGGTCGGGGAGGAGGAGCTCCTCTACGAGGCCCTGCGGGAGGCCAAGGGCGCCCTATCCTACGCTATAGCCAAGGCCAAGGACTCCGCGCACAAAGAGTTCTTGGCCACGCTGGATAGGGACCCATGGGGGCGGCCTTATAAAATGGTCAGGCAGAAAATGCGGGACGCCCCCGGCATAAACACCCTGGAGCCGGAGCTCCTGGACAGAATAGTGATTGGCCTCTTCCCGTATGTGCCGACGTTCG
Organism: Hedya salicella; assembly: GCA_905404275.2. Taxonomy (NCBI): domain Eukaryota; kingdom Metazoa; phylum Arthropoda; class Insecta; order Lepidoptera; family Tortricidae; genus Hedya; species Hedya salicella. The sequence continues at coordinate 5,284,108 of FR990100.1, forward strand.
TCCCACCGGCTATGGTCACCCCCGCGGTGGAGCCGGAGAAGCTGGGCGATGTGCCACCTTTGACCGATGGAGAAATGGGGTGCACGGTGCATCGCCTAAGGGGTTGCAAAAAGGCTCCGGGCCCAGACGGCGTGCCGGGCCGAATAATGCCGGTGGTTATGGAGCACCTCGGGAACCGCCTCAAAGACCTCTTCGACGACTGTCTTGGGGCGGGGCGGTTCCCGAAGATTTGGAAAGAGGGAAGGCTGTGCCTCCTCCGGAAGGAGAATCGACCCGCCGATTCACCTTCCGGATGGAGGCCGATTGTGTTGTTGGACGAATCCGGGAAAATGCTAGAACGCATTATAGCTTCCCGGATCGTCCAACACTTGGAGGGTGAGGGCCCCAATCTAACGGACCGCCAGTTTGGTTTCCGCACGGGGCGGTCCACTATGGACGCATTGGGGGCCCTCAAAACGTTCACAGAGAACGCGTGGGAGCGGGGGGAGGGGGTCGTGGCGGTGTCTCTCGACATCGCCAACGCTTTCGGCTCCCTCCCATATGAGGTGATAGTGGAGGCACTCCGATTCCACGGGGTGCCTCTCTACTTAAGGAGGATCGTGGAGCACTACCTGACGCAGCGGGTAGTGCTCTACGAGGACAAAGATGGACGGCGGAGAGCCAGAGGAATGAGGTGTGGGGTCCCCCAGGGATCGGTGCTCGGGCCCCTCTTATGGAACGTGGGGTTCGACTGGGCCATAAGAGGGGCCCTGCTCCCCCGGATGGCGGTCATCTGTTACGCCGATGACACGATGGTGGTCGTCCGGGGGACAGAGTTGAGGGAGGCATTGAGGAGGGCGGCGGTCGCGGCGGACCTTATGGTCACCCGCATAAAGCTGCTAGGCCTTAGGGTGGCCCTCCCGAAAACTGAGGCCATCGTGTTCGGGGAAGGGGCTGGCGGCCGCCTGCGGCAATCGCAATACCGGTCGCGGGGGAAGCGGTCCAGGTGAAGGCCCACATCAAATATCTGGGCATCCATCTGGACCGCAAATGGGACTTCGGGGAGCATTTCCGCCAACTTGCTCCCCGAGTCGTGGCTGCTGCGTCGGCCATGGCAAAGCTCCTGCCGAAGGTGGGGGGGCCCAGTGCGGTGTGTCGCCGCCTGTACGCCGGGGTGGCCAGGAGCATGGCCCTGTACGGCGCGCCAATCTGGGTTGACCGGCTTGGCGCGGCGAACAGGGCCCAATTGAGGAAGCCCCAGAGGGTAATCGCCATCCGTGTAATAAGGGCCTATTGCACGGTGGCGTGGGCGGCGGCGTGCGCCTTGGCGGGCACCATGCCCTGGGAGCTGGACGCCCAGGTGCTCGCGGAGGCGCACAGGGAACGGGTCAGGCGCAGGGCGGCCGGCGAGTTCCCCCCCAACGAGGTGCTGAGGGAAGAGCGGCGGCAGGCGCAAGAGAGGGCGAGAGACCGGTGGAAAACGGAGCTGGAGGAGTCCCCCTATGGAGTCCGCACCATAGGGGCACTCCTCCCCTCGTTGGACGCCTGGTTGGACAGGCGGCACGAGAAGGTTGGATTCCGGATGGCGCAGGTAATGACCGGACACGGCTGTTTCGGTCATTATCTGCACCGAATAGGGAGGGAACGGAATCCGGCTTGCCATGAGTGCGGCGACCCAGACGACACGGCCCAGCACACCCTTGAGGTGTGCCGTCACTGGGATGCTGAGCGCCGCACCATGGCTGGGGCCCTCGGGGTGGCGCCATGCTGAGGACCGAGAGATCCTGGGAGGCGGTGGACGCCCTCTGCGAGGTTGTCCTTGCACAGAAGGAGTCCGCGGAGCGGGAGCGAGAAGACAGGGCGGATGCGCTCCCGCTCCGGCGTAGACGAAGGGGGAGGGCACGTGCGCGGTTCGCCGCAGCACTCCCCCGGTAGGGCCAGTGGGTTGGGGACCCACATTGCACGGCCCTACACGTCTGGGGGGAGGATCAGGCGTTGCTGATTCTCCCCTCCTTTGGCGCGGGTGCCCCGGCATAATATAGCCGGGGCCGCCGGGGGACGTCGTGGTGGCGCGTGAATGATCCCATGGCGTCCCCTTAACGGCAGTGACGGTAACGCCGGAGTGGTTTTAGTGGGTATGCCCCTCCCTCAGAGGGGAGAGTCCCACATACCCCCCCGCTATGGCCTGCCCCGGGCCTGGGGGGGGACGCGTAATGCGTTTCCACTTCGTCAAAAAAAATAAAAAAAGGGTTAGGTACAATGACGAGCGAAGCGAGGAGGAGTGTTAGGTTGAACTGCGACCCTAACGAGCGAGCGAAGCGAGCGAGCCGCGCAAGTAAATCCTCGTTTTACGTCCACTCAAAATTATGACAGCGGACTTGCGATAGTGAGGGTTCTTAAAAAAAAGAAACGAAAAATTATATTAAGTAAGTATTATTAAAACTACTCCATACACAAGATTATAACAAAAGTATGTTAGGTTAGGTTATAACTGTGACCCCTACCGAACCTAACCCATTAATCTATTTCTAAGGCAGGTCCGACTTGGCTTAGGTTAGGTACGACGACGAGCGAAGCGAGGAGGAGCGTTAGGCTGAAGTCTTACCCTAACGAGCGAGCGAAGCGAGCGAGCCGCGGAGGTAAATCCTCATTTTACGTTCACTCACTCACTCACGTACTAAGAAAAACGTAGGCTTATGAGTTTTGCAATATATGCGTTTATAAAGTATGGTTACATTGTTTTATGAGTAACGAATTTATAAACAGTACAAGGTATGCTTAAATCATTTTATGCGCATTAAATTTATGCCCATTACTCAGTATGTTCTTAAACATTATGATTAAATACGTTATGCGCATAAATTTTTGACTATTTACAGTTATGTGTAATGATGAGTATGACGAATCCACGTATGCCTATTAAAAATATGACTTTAAACTTTATGCAACCCGACCCCTACCCAACAACGACACATACAAACATAGATAGATTTCTACTATTTTTGGTATTACCCCACCCGACCTTACTTAAATTCACCAATCTTTAATACGATCATAGAATCGATTTTGTAACCGGACAGAGCACCGTAATTTTTGCGATAGATAAAGATAATTAGACCAATTAAATTTTTAAATAGAAATCCAATCGGGAATGTCTGGCCATGTAATTAGACGTAATAAAATTCACAGATGATTTATTAGTTATCAAAGATTCATGACAACTGCATTTCACGACTAGAATTCCCACGCCAATTTTCAGCGAATTGAACGGAACATTTCATTTACTCAGTAGACTCAAAGAGCGGCAGACTTATCGTTGGATCTCGTCCAATACTCGGTGACAAAGATGCCGACAAGGGAGATTAAAACGATCACAAATAAAAAAACATCGCGTTTCTCATTTCAAAATATTTTGAGGTGTCTCGAGGATCCTGAGCATCCTTCAGCTGGTCCATTCCTTCGCTTAATAAACCTTACTGGTAACTGGCGCCCACACATGGAATTAAAACTCACCCGTTTCAAGCAGGTTGTATATTATATAACCATGTGTTTCTTCTTCAGCCAGTACTTTAGATGCATCATCAGCTTGAAACTAAGCGCCCTCTTGTATATTCTTCAAACTGCCCCATTTCACATGGGCACACCAAAGACCATTTTCTTCCGAAAGGAGTACAATGATTGGGAGAAACTAGTCGGATACATATCAACTACAGAGCGACAACAAATCGCTGATAAAGACGATGAAGTTCTTGATATCATGGACAGTTATACTCAGAAAAGTAGGAAAGTCATCTACTTATTCTGGCTTTTGGCTATCCTTTGTAATATAAGCATCTTCACTGAACCGTACCAGAAAAATACAATCGTGGAGAATGGCACAGATGTTTACGTAAAGCTGTTCGATTTCTACGTTCCTTTTGACCAAGATGTGCCCCCGGGTTACTATTATTCCATGGCTTTGCAGACTGTTGTGGGTAATATAATGAGCACGTATGTTATTTCTTGGGACTCTCTGGTTATATCCACGTTGATATTCTTCGCTGGCCAGCTTAAAATCTCCCGCGTATACTGCTCTAAAATGGTAGACCCTCGGAGTAAGGCAAGGACCCATCAAAATATTGTTCAGTGTCATCGTTTCCACACGTCTCTTGTCAAGTAAGATTTTTTTCTAAACTAGCAATTTTATTACTTTAGTAGTTAGATTAACTTGTTAAAAGGCAGTATCCAGTGTTAAAGGATAGCATATATTTTATGCTCCACTGTACATATATATTTAAATAGCTGTGCCCGCGGCTCCTCCCGCGTGGAATTAGGTCTGTTTCAGTAAGCGGCTAATTCACCCCTCTCCCCTGGAGCCGAAACTTGAAGTAAAGTCCAGATAAAATGTTAAACAAATACCACTTAATAAAACTACACTCCAAAATCAACCGGTTTTCGCACTTATTTAAATTTTTGACGTGATTTAAAAGACACAGAGTATATACTTAGAGGTGTATATCGGACGATACAGTACCACTTTTCTATTTTTACGTCCTTGACTGTAGTACTATCTAAATCAAGTCCATGGCAAATATCACCCAAATCGATCCTCCAGTCAAATCAGTCTAAGCATGAAAGGTAAGAAATATACACATAGAAATCGATACTTCCTAACAACCTTTCGAATTTAGGTCTAATATTATTTAGAAGTAAGATTAGAGGAAAGGTGAATATAGATATTGAGGCCAAGTTTTTACATTTTATTTACAGTTATGTTTATGTATGCACAACTAAATATGTACATATAATTATATCTACAGTTACATACTCCAAAAGTAGGTATGTAAAGTATATTTACATAACTTTGACATTTTAAATTTTTTTTGGGTTACTAATGTGTTGCACAAATTTTATTGGCATATTTTCGTTTCGCATAGCAACCATTGGCACAATCATCATTTCGCACAATTGCTTTTTGCCTAAATTTCTTGGCATACTATCACTTCGCACATGTTTCTTTAGCAGAATAATACATTGGCATAATGTCGATTAGAACAATACTCCTATGGTCGAATAATTGTGTCGCCGAAATTTATATGGCATAATATTCCGTTTGCATCCTTGAGTGTAATTATGTTATAGTAATGATGTAGAAACCATTAATTGCTCATATATTTTTAGTAGGAGCTCATGCTTAGTTGTGGGTGTGGGTACCACAATAATATTTTTATTGATGTGTCACAATATTTCTATTCAATATTTCCTAGATGTTGTTTACGTTTAACTGTATTATGCAGTCAGTTTAAGGAATAATCCTTTTTCTTTACTATTTTGCATGTCTTATACTTATATAAAATAAAAATGACAAGTTCTGTATTTTTTTAACTGTCCTACTCCATCAGTTTTCTGGTAGCGTTTCGGTTTTGTGGGGGACGCAGTTTCAACCTAACCTAGTTTTCTGGCAGCGATTCGTTTCTGTGAGGCACGCAGGTTCAACCTAACCTAACCTAGTTTTCTGGCAGCGATTCGTTTCTGTGAGGCACGCTCGCTTCGCTCGCTCGTTAGGGTCGCAGTTCAATCTAACACTCCTCCTCGCTTCGCTCGTCGTCGTACCTAACCTGAGCCAAGTCGGATCTGCCTTAAGGTGAAATTGGTAATGTTAGGAATCGTAAGCCAAGTCGGACCTGCGCGGCTCGCTCGCTTCGCTCGCTCGTTAGGGTCGCAGTTCAACCTAACACTCCTCCTCGCTTCGCTCGTCGTCGTACCTAACCTTTTTTTTTTGAGTCGGTAAAATGTTTTATGCATACCCGCATCCTCGGGGGAGGAAATGCGAGTTATGTTGGACTCGGCACAAGTCGCCGCTACCCACTAAAAAAACCAACGGTGTGCCTGCGCACCGCCGCATGGGGCGTGGCCACGGGATCTCGGAAGGACGCAACCGCGACCACGCCGGCGCCGCCCGCCGCTGCCATCCGCAGCGGGCTCGTCTCTGGGAGGGGTAGGAGGAACTTCTACCCCTGCCTCCTCAGAAGGCGCGTGGACACACCACGCGCCCCTTCTCGGCGAGGCCTATGTTAGGGGCAGCGGCGTCCCCGCGCCACTGCCCAGGCCTCGCTAGGTGGGGGGGATGAGATGAGCGCACGCCCTCCTCCGGGCCCCTACGCGCTTGCGGCGGATCGGGTGCGAGGCTGGGTCGGCCTCCCGCTCCCTCACCGCCTTCTTCTTCTGCATCATCACGGCCTCGCAGAAGGAGAGGACCGCCTTCCACGACCTCTCGTCGGTGACCATAGCCTTGACTACAGCCGGCAAGGAGAGGTCGTCCCCCACCACTGCCACGAGGTCGCGGCGCTGGCCCGCCCAGGCTGGGCATTCCTTCAGGGTATGCTGCGCCGTGTCCTCGCCGCAGCTGCACTGGTGGCACTCGGCCGTCACTTCCCGTCTGGCGAACCGGTGCAGGTAGCTCCCAAAGCATCCATGCCCCGTGAGCATCTGCACCAGCCGGAAGGTCAGCGAGCCCCGCTCTCTCTCCAACCAGTCTCGTAGGACCGGCCGGACCGCCTCGACAGTCCTATGTCCCCCCTCGACTCTAGCTAGTCGCTCCTCCCATTGAAGGACGATGGACTGTCGGACGAGGAGCTTCTGCGCTTCTACCTCCCCGGGCGCAGAATGGTCCCATCTCCACTGGTACAGGGACGCTTGGGCCTCCGCCTCTAGGTCCCAGGGAGGCGTTCCCGCCAGTAAGCACGCCGCATCGTAAGAGGTGGTGCGGTACCCGCGTACGACGCTGACGGCCATTGCCCTCTGAGCCTTCCTCAGCAGGGCGACATTGCGGGCCGCCAGATTCACCGCCCAGATCGGGGCCCCGTACAGGGCCATTGATCGCACCACCCTCATGTACAGGCGGCGGCTCGCAACTTCTGGCCCCCCGACGTTGGGCATTAGCCGCTTCAATGCGGCCGATGCCGCCATCAATCGGGGGGTCAGGCGGGTGAAATGCTCGCGGAAGCTCCAACGGGAATCGAGGACAAGTCCAAGATACTTCATGTCGGACTTGACCTCGATTCGAGTGCCACCGACGACGATGCTGGATCCAGCAGGCGGTGCCTTCCGTGCGGCGTGGAAGCAGAGCGCTTCGGACTTGTGTAGCGCCACCATCTTTTTGCGCCTCACCACCAGCGCCACTGTCACGGTGGCGAGGCGTGCTGCCTCTCGGTACGAGGTCCCTCGGGACGTGACCAGCGTGTCATCTGCGTAGCAGGTCACGCTCGATCCCGGGAGAAGCTCCCCCCGTAGCACCCAGTCGTACCCGATGTTCCACAGGAGCGGCCCTAAGACCGATCCCTGTGGAACACCGCACGATATCTCCCATCTTATCAGACCGCCGTCCCGGACAGGATACTCCACACACCGTTGCGAGAGGTAGGCCCCGATTATTTAGCACAGGTAGGGAGGCACCCTGTGGCATTTCAGCGCCTCCTTAACGCATGACCACGGCAGAGTGTTAAAGGCATTGGCGATATCTAGCGATACCGCCAGGAGCACCCCACCGCGGTCAACCGCCTCATCCGAGAGGGCTTTGATGCGCGCGACCGCATCCACAGTCGACCTGCCCTCTCGGAATCCGAACTGATGTTCCGATAAGTCGGGACCCACCTCCCGGAGGTGCTCGATGAGGCGACAGCAGATGATACGCTCGAAGAGCTTGTCCGCCTCGTCGAGCAACACGATTGGACGGTAGGCTGATGGAGATTCCCCGGGACGCCCGTCTTTTTTAAGGAGAAAGAGCCGGCCGGTTTTCCATATGGTCGGAAATTGGCCGGACTGCAGACAGGCGTCCAGTAGCCCGCGGAATCTCTCCCCCAGGGCCTGCAGTGCCAGAGCCAGGACGCGTCCCGGGATCCCATCTGGCCCCGGTGCCGTGTTTTTGGCTTTAAGCCTCAGCACGGCTGCATCTAGCTCTGCCTCCGTTACCGGAGGCACTTCGACTTCCGCACCCTCGTACCCGACCTGTTGACGGGGGGATGCCATTTCCGGAGGCTGGTGTTCGGGTCTGTTCGGGAACAGATTGGAGACAACGGTCTCCAGCAGTCGAGGCTCGAGACTCTCCGTCAGAGGGGGGGCCCAGGGGCGTAATTTGCCCCTGACCGCCTTGTGCGGTCTCCCCCATGGGTCTCGGTTTAAAGTCTCGAGAAGCTCCGCTCTGGCACTCGCCTTCGCCTCGCAGATAGAGAGCTGCAGCGCCTTGACCGCCTCTCTATAGGCACTGTACAGCTGCGTCTCCTCGTCAACGTCGTACCTAACCTAAGCCAAGTCAGATCTGCCTTAAGGTGAAATTGGTAATTTCAGGAATCGTAAGCTAAGTCGGACCTGCGCGGCTCGCTCGCTTCGCTCGCTCGTTAGGGTCGCAGCTCAACCTAACACTCCTCCTCGTTTCGCTCGTCGTCGTACCTAACCTAAGCCAAGTCGGACCTGCCTTACTTACCTGCCTTACCTTCGTTTCTGTGAGGGACGCAGTTTCAACCTAACCTAACCTAATTTTCTGGCAGCGATTCGGTTCTGTGGGTATGCTATGGTACAATTATGCCGAAATAAATTCGGCGGAACTTATATTGTGCTACATAAAATTCTCTAAAATAAAAGTTGGCGATATTAGTATTCTGCTATTCAAAATTGTGCCAAATGAATACTATGCGACATAACAATTGTGGTAAGTATATAATTATGCGATAGTATCATTCGGCTAAAAATTATTGTGCGAAAACGGTTAGGCGAAATGTATTTTGGACAATAGAGATTGTGCAAGATAAGGGGTACCCATTTTTTTTGTACACCACATTGTGAGTCTTTCCGGTGGGCATCAGCACGAACAGCTCCGTGCAGCTGGTGACGCGCTACCCGTGCGAGAAGCAACCCGTGCGCAGGTCCACGCCGGCGGCGCGCAGCGTCTGCCCCTGCGGCTTGTTGATGGTCATGGCGAAGCAGACGCTTACGGGGAACTGTAGGTGCTTGAAGCGGAGCGGGAAGTAGCTCGGAATGTGGGTGGGTGCAAGGGATGAAAACGGCTTCTCCAGCGCCGCACCCCATCGGGATTTGCACCTTGATGAGGTTTCGCTGCAGCTGCACTACTTTTAGCCTGGTTCCGCTGCATAACTTTGGAGGTGACAAATTCCAAAGAAGCATGATCGGAACTCCATCAAGTATGTTGTGACGAAGCGTTCATCCAAGACAGTGTTAATGGAATTATATACTGCCTGTTCACCTTCCATTTCCGCCAATATCCGCGCATTAACGGCTCTCTCACAAACCGAAGAGTTCTCACGTCGCGTCACCTGGCTCAGGTCTCCGTATACGCTCCGAATGTGGTCTTCAACGGACAGAACGTCTCTGGTAAACGAATCAGGCCGTTGGTTTCCTCCAGAAGTCCTTCTCCAACCTGAAGCAGTACCTGGGAAAATTCTTGCACATGTGAGACTCCTCCTTGTTGATACTACTGAACCACTATCTCGTATTTTGTTGTATTATTAAATTAATTATATTCAATTAAATTTGTTGATATTCGTACCCCCTCTTCTAAACTTAGAGTTAATTTGGCAAAATGCCAAGGTATTTATAATAGCGCCACCTGTTAGTTTAGCAAGGTACTCAATAGTAGTCGTAGGCTCGTGTAGCACATATTCGGGAAAAGTTTGCACCTTCTTCCTAAGTAGCGCCACGTAGCGCCATAAGATTCAGGAGCAAACTTAATTCAATCAAGTGTATTGGCTACTCCCCCTTTTAAGGGTTGAATTTTTATAGCCTATAACCTGGCCGGTGATTTTTTCCACCGATTAGTAAAGTTTGCATCAAAATCTGTTCAGCCGTTTTCACGTGATGCGCGTACAAATAAACAGACAAACAGATAAACAGACAAACAAACAAAACAAAAATTCTAAAAAACTGTTGGAACGTGTTCTGTTATCGATTTTAAGTATCCCCGGTCAATTTTTTTTCGAATATCTTCCATGTACAGACTTTCGACGTTTTTTAGCTTTATTATATGTATAGATAGATAGATAGAATATAGAAGATAGATAGATTAAGGTGTAAAATGAAATATCTATGTACATTAAACATATATAGATAATGTACTACTATAATATATGTAGTATTATAAAGAAAAAAAAAACATCTATTTAATATTTTCTTCTGTTTCCGCGATTATTACTCATTGAAATAAAACAATTTAACGGATTATATCGCGAATATTATCTCATTTTAGTTCCCGACGTTTCGGAAGCTTTCCAGCTTTCCATGGTCACGGGAGGACTGAGAAAAGATGTATTTTCCTCTGTCAAAGTTACAATTTGTGCAAACTACCCATTTTTTGAAAAAACACAAATAAAGGTGTACATACATGCCAGATGGGCCTAAGCTGTAAAGACAGTTACACATGTGCCAGAAGGGCTTAATTATTTTATTCTAATAATTTACCAAGCAGCATTTCACAAATGAGGCGTACTGAGGAGAAAAGAAACGCTGCAAAGAAAAACTCCCAGGCTACCTCATTACTAATTATAATATTTAAAAACAGAGACTATTAAACTACTTTTAAACAGATAAGATATTTTACACCGTTCGGAAATTAAGGTTTTGCAGTCCTGTGTCTTGCTTGTTCCTTGATGAGATGTATTACAGGATCCCAAGCTGGTGGTAGTGACAATCCATCTTCTCTATTGAAATTAGGATGCTTTTTAATCTCAATAGCCTCGCGTAGCATCCTGGGAAAATATATTTTTTCTTTGGCAAGGATAGAAGGTTTATCAAACTTAATTGAGTGGTTTGGTTTGTCAATGACATGTTCACAAACTGCAGACCTATTACACCGACGGTGCTTGACATCTGCTATGTGCTCCTTCACCCGGGTTGATACACTGCGTTTCGTTTGACCAATGTATGAAAGACCACACTCGCAGTCCAGCTTATAAATGCCTGCACTCTGCAAAGGGGTGCTACTCTTCACGGGTCTAAGGTATTGAGACACCTTCTTCAACGGCTTGAAATATGTTTTTATAGAAGCACGCTTCAAGATGTTTCCGATCTTGTCTGTGACCCCTTTCACATATGGTAATACGGCAGGTTTACGCTCGACTGTTGGTTTCTTCATACTGGGATTCTGCTTGGAACGTGGTATCTGGAGCTCGTTGGCTCGAAGCGCACGTTTGACATTCTGTAACTCAGCAGTCAGATGTTGATTGTCGCAGATACCCCTGGCTCTCTGAAACAAAGATTTACCCACTGTAGCAAGTTGACAGGGATGGTGGTGAGATTTGCCATTCAAATACCTATCTGTATGCGTAGGTTTCCTATATACAGTATGACCTATGTCATTTTTAGGACCTCTAATTACTAACACATCTAAGAATGCATAAAGAACTAAAATGAGATAATATACGCGATATAATCCGTTAAATTGTTTTATTTCAAAAACATCTATTTGTTTAAATTGGTTGTTTTATATGCAGGAAGCAATATCCGAGTCAAAAATTAAATTGAATGACAAATGTGTTTGTTTTCGTTGTTAAGGTAATCCGTTATTAGGCTAGTTACATAATTATTTCCCATAAGGCCAAGTATACAACAATATAGAAAATCTAAAAATAAGTGATAGTATTTGAAGGTCACTTAATCAATTTAATTTTTTGTATGTTTGTATGTATGTGTCGATGTAGCTTCATCGCGCCAAAACGGCCAAACATATTTCAACTATATTTGGGGTAGCTGGGCATCCCCAGATAATTATAGGACACTTTTAATTCGATTACGCTGAAGAAAAAAAGAGGTTTCTTACGTTTTTTTATCTTCGCTGACGAAGTAGCCTTCTAAAAGGCTACAAAATTTCATCTCTGTGCGAACGAAGTCGCGGCCAATAGCTAGTGGAATTATATACTGCCTGTGCACCTTTATTTTCGCCAATATCCGCGCATTAACTGCCGCTGCCTGTTCAATTTTCGGCGTGAGTATGGCTCTCTCACAAACCGAAGCGCTCTCACGTCACGTCACCTGGCTCAGGTCTCCTTATAAGCTCCGAATGTGGTCTTCAACGGACGTTGGTTTCCTCCAGAAGTCCTTCTCCAACCTGCTGCAAATTCTTGCACATGGTGAGCCTCCTCCTTATTGATACCATCGAGCCACTTATCTCGTATTTTGTTCTATTATTAAATTAATTATATTCAATTAAATTTGTTGATATCCGTGCCCGCTCTTCTAAACTTAGAGTTAATTTGGCAAAATGCCAAGGTATTTATAATAGCGCCACCTGTTAGTTTTAGCAAGGTACTCGATACTCGTAGGCTCGTAACATATGTTTGAGAAAAGTTTGCACCTCCTTCCTAAGTAGCGCCGTACGATTCAGGTGCAAACTTAATTCAATCAAGTGTAGTGGCAACCCCCCCGTTTAAGGGTTGAATTTTATAGTCTAAAACCTGGCCGGGGATTTTCTCGACAGATTAGTAATGTTTGCATCAAAATCTGCTCCGCCGTTTTCACGTGATGCGCGTACTAATAAACAGATAAACAGATAAACAGACAAAGAGACAAAACATCTAAAAACTGTTGGAACGTGTTCTGTTATCGATTTTAAGTATCCCCGGCAATTTTTTTTTCGAATATCTTCCATGTACAGACTTTTGACCCTACTCAGCTTTATTATATGTATAGATAGATTATGTATGTTCACTGATTTCTGTGTCATTTGTAAACCCATTTTCAAAAAGTATACTCCTGGTGGTCCCATTGTCGCCAAATCAGGATCTGGTGATGGGATCCCAGAATCCCAGAGAAATCGTAGGCAACCCTCAAATATTATTTATAGGCCATATTGCGATTCCAGTATTTTAAGAAACAAATCAAGCATATGCATTCAACATAAATTAAAAGTGAAACTCATGAAGAAGACCAGGGAAGGCCACTGGAACTGGAACGGAAGGTGGACTGACGGATCTCCGTAACAAAAAATGTATCATAACCGTGTACGAGCATGTTAAAGATCATCACGAGATGAAGTTTTACGGAACTATTCACCAAAAAGTAAGAAATAAATAAAAATATATTAGTTATCACGGTACTAATGGATCTCAAACAGAACAACCTGATCGAGCAGTGGCGTGCAGTCCATATAGACACAGAGAAACTGCCTACTCTGAACGGTCATGGCTCCATATAGGCACAGAGACTGCTGACTTATGATCAAAGGCAGCAGGCAGGTCCAACTTCGAGAAAGAGATCAATCGACGGATTCAACTCGCATGGGCAGCGTTTGGGAAACTGCGAAGTGTCCTCTTGTTCAGGATACCCTTAGTGCTTGAAAACGAAAGTCCTCAACCAGTACGTATTACCGGTGATGACCTACGCAGCCGAGACGTGATCTCTAAACATCGGCCTCTTAACGAAGTTCAGAGTCACTCAGCGAGCTATGGAAAGGGCTATGCTCGGGATCTCTCTGGGATAAAAGCAGAAATGAGGAGATTAGAGATTAAGCAAGCTAAAGTGGCAATGGGCAGGGCACATAATTCGAAGAAACGATGGCCGTTGGGGCAGGAAGGTTCTCGAGTGGAGACTGCGTACCGGCAAGCGCAGCGTGGGAAGGCCTCCCGCAAGGTGGTTGGACGATCTGGTTTGGGTTGCAGGAACTCGGTGGATGCTGGTCGCCTCTATCCAGCGTATGTAGAAGTCAATTGAGGAGGCCTTTGTCCAGCAGTGGACGTCCTATGGCTGAAATGATGATGATGATATGATCACCACATTTTAAATGGCTACCTGCGCCAAAAACCCTGTGCTGGCCACTGTGATTGAGCTGATGTTATATGTATCAGAAGATTAGCACTAATATTGACTGACTTAATTTAATTACATTAAAGGTTGACTGGTAGAGAATGCCTTATGGCATTAAGTTCGCCTTTTGTGCAATAAGTTTTCTTTTGTACAATAAAGATTAAATAAATATTTGTCCAAGGGCTTACCTGTACAAGGAGTATTTACTGAGACTGAAAAATCGCCAACTGTAACCTCTGCGAAGGCACGAGTTTTGAGCGAAAGAATTTGCATATCAATGCACCTTATCCTCACTGCCTGGACCTTAACCTTATATTATATTAGGATTTTGAGATCTAGAATTTAAGGAGATATTTAAAGGTGTAAAGGTGCAATGTGTTCGCAGGCATCAGAAGCTGTTTGTAAAACTGATATCGACCGTCATGTTCATATATCTCATAGTGATCTCGATCAACCTCGGCGCTTGCATTATACAGATCTCGGAGGCAAGTATTCACCTATTTTATTTCCAATAGGGTATATGTATGATTTTTTTTTATCGATTCTTAACAAAATATCAAAACACCGTAAAACCGATTTCAAAAAGTGAAATTAAAATTTAAATCGGCTAAGAAATACGCATGATATAGGCACTTTAAACTACTTATTGCCATATATGCTAGGAAGAGATAGAATGAAATGTTTGATGGCTTATATCTTGATTATTTTTATAGTGATTCAAAAACTTATTTTTCTCTACTGTTTGTCGCATGAATGAGCTTTTAATAAAGCATAAAATAAAAAATCATGCATATTCCATATACGGAACAATAAGTTTCCCAGAGATGTCCACAAGTCGTTTTTTTTCGTTAGTATACACTACTTTATCGCAGACGAGAAAAAATCATAACTTTTTTATTTACGTAAAACATTTATTTATAGAAAAATCTGCTACATAATTTCTTTGAATTACGTTTTAGATAACTTTAACGTTAGTGTTTAAATATATCATTGTCTTGTACACAAGCCTTATTGAGCTTACCATGAGACTACTAGGTTCATTTTTGTAAAACTGTCCTGTAATATATATATATATATCTTTTTTTTATTAACATTTTTCACACTTTCAGTCAACAGAGGACATACCAGCGCTCATGGCGAGTGTACTCTTTATATTTGGCTGTCTAACTCAACTGCTAATATTCTACTGGTTTAGTAGCCAAGTCACCCAAGAGGTTGGTATTAGTAGGTTAAAGAAAAGTAACCCTGTCTAGGCCAAAAAAAGGAAATCGCATAAACAGTAAGGTGAACATGCCCCGCGCGCTATGCCCCGCTATTCTCTTGCCGTAAGCGACGCCGTCTCAGTTAAACAGTAAACCTAATAAAAGGCTACATGGAAAGCTTAGTAATTATAAGCTGTATACTCTTTGGTAAACTGTATCTCTCTATCCGTACATCGATTTGCGATTGATAAAATTAAAATGAAAACGCCGCTGTAGGACATACAAACGGAATTGCAAGACCCGTTTCAAACGATTTTAGAAATTTTAATTTTAATTTTAGGACCTCCACGAACCAACGACTCTAAAACAGAAGGGTTACTCCGAATCTTGAAATTCGAGGTTCATAACGTGCCATCTCTCTCGCTCTCATGTATTTGAGTAAGCGAGATGGCGCGATACGAACTGCGAATATCGAATTTCAGACTTCAGACAAACTCCTCAAATCAGATATCGGAGAAGGTTTAATTTTTGTACAACTCTTTAAACTCTGAAAAATAAGAGGGGTTTTATAAGTTTCACGTCTTTATCTGTGTGTCTGTGTAGCTACATGTCTGTGGAATCGTAGCTCTAAAACGGATGGACCGATACAGGTATTTGAAACGTGACTTAATTGATAATGTTTTTAGCAAGATCAAGAAAATCCGCTGAAATGTTTAAGATAATTGGTTTTTGTATCAGATCACCGTTTACTTGTTTTCTTTTTGTTTCTGGACGATGATACAGAACAATTGAGTTGTTCATCATCATCATCATTTCAGCCATACGACGTCCATTGCTGGACACAGACTTCCTCATTAGATTTCCACATGGGCCGGATAGAGGCGACCTGCATCCAGCGAGTCCCCGCAAGCCTAACCAGGTCGTCCGACCACCTTGTGGGTGGCCTTTCAACGCTGCGCTTGCCGGTACGCGTTCTCCACTCGAGAACCTTTCTGCCCCAACGATCATCGGTTCTTCGAACTATGTGTGTGTGTATTGAGTTATTATTACAGAGTGTATCAGTGAGCTACGGAATATTTGAAAGCGAGTGGGCCACCGTGGACGCCGAGGTGCTGAAGGAAGTCGCCCTGTTGCAATACACGACGTCCAAGCGGCTGGCGTTCCGAGCGGGCCCGAGTAACGAAATGTCACTCAGCACCTTCGTTGGAGTGCGTATTCCTTTCCTTAAGGTGCCAGTTCGTTGGCGACTGCAGACAGCAACCTCACGTTCCACCGCCCTCCAAATTGAACCTTAATGGTAAGACAAAAGTATTAATTTACCGTGTGCCGAGAAGTCGCTGGCCCAATATTTGTTTCACTTTTAACGAATTGAAATTTGAAAATTTTCATTTTCATAAATTATAATTACCTTTAAAATGTAACATAAAACCATGTAATATTAGGCCAGCAAAGTGTCGCGACACTTCCACACCACACAAAAAATTTAACCTTTTCTCGTTACCATTAAGGTTCAATGGGAGAGCAGTGGAACGTGCGGTTGCTGTTTGCATTCGATAACGTATTAGTACCTTTAGGTTAAGGCGGCTTTTCCACTAGAGATGTGATGTTTTCCACAAAGCTGTGTTGCTAAGGTGTGTGTGTGTGTTTGTGATCCTAACTAAGTCAAACTATAATAAGTTTCAGTAAAAAAAAAAATATTCTTGGAGAAGCTTTTTCCGACTGTACTCTTTATTAAATATCTATCAACTACTCACGGAGACGATTCTAAGGAGAGCCTAAACTGGGTACGAGTAGGAGTTCCTATAACCACCTTCCCCCCTTATAATCAGATTAGCTCTATGGTGTCATTATATTGTAGTGTCACCTGTTTAACATACAAAAGTATAATATTTTCTTCTGTTTCCGCGATTATTACTCATTTAAATAAAACATTTTCACGGATTATGTCGCGTATATTATCTCATTTGAGTTCCCGGCGTTTCGGAAGCTTTTCAGCATTCCATGGTCACGGGTTGACGGGTCAACCTTTGCTCGGAGACGCTTATCCAATACTATACGTTTCTACGTAGACAGCAGTGCGTAGCTCTACGAAAAGCTTGGCAGCGAAAATATTAAGGTGGAGGGGACGTGGAGTCGACTAAAGGCTACGTTAGAGATGTGCACCAATCGGGACCGTTTATGTTTATAGGTTAACTTAATAGCTTCGTACCCGCTCCCGCTGTCTTTCCCGCCATCGCCCGCCGACCATGGGAAAGTCATGGACAATTTTACCAAGCCAGTCTAAATCAGCCTTACACCGGCCAGCCAAAATTACGCTGGACTCGTAATCCACCGAACTTTTTCGGTGAATTACTTGCAAGTATGTGTTCCGTACTGGAACAGAATAATTTATTATTCGTTTAGTTTCAAGTAGGTATTTTCATACATAAATACAAGACAATACAATTCAGATAATTGCGATCTGATTCGTGTTGAAAATGTTGAAATCTACCCGCTGGTGGGTGTATAAAAGGCTTTCTCCGTTCTAAAATACTCTCGCGAGGACTCTTTCCCACTGGAATTTGAGAATAGTGATTCACTTATGGATTTGTGTGGTAAATGAGCTCAGAACATAGGTTATCCCACGGCGTCATCACCTTCTTCGCGGTAACCAGCACGTGGACTAGCGGCACGACTAACAGTAAGTTCACCAACCCCTGATTCGTTACCGTACAGTATGAAAATTGCTAGATGCGATATCACTATAGTCAGGACTATGTAACCGTCTCATTTTTACAATCTACTAATTCATTAGTGTCCAATGTAGGACCGAATGGCTTGAATGTAAAACCATCCGCCAAAATTCGGCTGCGGGATTTCAGCATACTAGTCTTGACGTAGTACAGCGTGTCATCACACTTAAACCCAGTACAGTGGCGAGGTGTCTCACATTTGCATAGTAAAGTCTGAATAAACATGATTTTACTTTTTCTTGGGTTCAGTTCACGCCTTAGTGACTATGCAAGTATGCAGGATGCTGTTAAGAATCAAGTTACGTGGACGCTTTATTTACTTATTTAATGCACAAAAGAAAACGTATTGTATAAAAAGAGGACTTAATGTCATAAGGCATTCTCTACCATTCAATCGGGCAAAGCAGAAATATCACTGTTACACTAAGTCCGTGCCAGAGGTAGGTCGGAAGAACTCTTGCCGCCCGCTTCACTTCAAGCCAATTTAATGTCTCTTTTACGGTGCTAATCCATTGAAAAGGAGCGGTGCTGTGCGAAATTAACCAATCACATTCTGCAGATTCAAATTTTCTCGTGTTGGTTTCAACAGAGACGCACCCTGATTGGTCAATTTCGCACAGTGCCGCTCCGCTTCATGATTGCAATAGATTGACAGCCTTACCACCACGGTATAAGACTCAGTTAAACGACCAGCGCATGATGATTGCATTTGTCACGCGATAAATAAGTGACATAGCTGCCGTCACCTTCTGACACGTATGTGAGTGCGAAAGTGACAGACGCGTCATCATATTATTTATCTTGTGATAAACGCGACCATCATAGGCCCGCAGCTCGTAAAACCAGCAAGCTTAATAAAGTAGCCTCACTAACAATATGATGTTAGATATAGTGATTTTTTATCCATGAAAGAATTGGATCATTTCGCGCCTTATATTTTTCCAAATTAAAGGTTAATTCTAAGTATGGTTTTGGAAAAATCGTAACAGAGAAGTAACTAAAGAATTATGAACCAGTTGTGTCAAAAAAAATCAGTTACCTACCTAAAATTGATGTTTATGAATATATTAGACTTACTAATATAATAATACGTTCATATTGTTACAGATTCTAAAGACCAGTTACAGCTTCTTCACGCTACTTAGTAAAACCAACTAATTATCCTAAACCACACACCCAAACTGGGAAGAAAAATAGAAAAAGATTGGAGTTAGGCAGCAGTCTTCATCGCTGCTTACCACCTCGCACGCCAGCAGAGTATTGAATCTTACCGATTACCTACGTCACAGTCGAAGTACAGCTTTAATACAACGATCTTACAGAACGTGTTAGTACACATTTAGTAATGTAAAAGTACTAGTTCACGACAGGTGCCACTTTGTTAATCGGACTGCTATGGAAAAGACTGATAATTCTACAGGCAAAGAGTTCCACAACCGAACAAACTGAAAAGTGAACGAATCGTTTTATATATATAGAACTAGGTTCTGCCCGCGACTCCGTCCGCCTTAAATTAGTTTATTTCGGATAAGGGTATTTTTCCGGGATAAAAAGTAGCCTATGTCCTTCCCCGGGACTCAAACTATCTCCACACCGAATTTCATCCACATCGGTTCAGCGGTTTAAGCGTGAAGAGGTAACAGACAGACAGACACACACTTTCGCATTTATAATATTAGTTTGGATTTGGAGGAGAAAGAAGGCATAGTAAGAAGTAGATTATGAGAACATCTAACAGACTGAAAATAACTAAAACTCTCTTTGAGATAGTTAGGAGTTTCGGGAATAAATAGTATACTATAAAGAAGACCAAGAATGAGTAAGTTACGTCGAAAAGGAGCAACGTATCTGTCCAGCGAACTAAGTATTAACTTTCAAGCGAAACTATGAACGTTCGAGTCGAAAATTCATTTGCGAGCTTGGAGCATTTGAATACGATATCATTAAATATCATTAATTCCAAATATCAGATAGAGCGGTCGTGGTTCCAGCATTTTTATTGTTCCGATATACCTGTTTAAATTGAAGAACAAGAAGACGTTTTTGGTTAGTGATGTATACCAAAACAGAAATAGCACGGGTGAATTACATATCATAGAGAGAATT
Organism: Hedya salicella; assembly: GCA_905404275.2. Taxonomy (NCBI): domain Eukaryota; kingdom Metazoa; phylum Arthropoda; class Insecta; order Lepidoptera; family Tortricidae; genus Hedya; species Hedya salicella. The sequence goes on from FR990100.1 coordinate 5,303,915, forward strand.
TGCCATCTGTTTCCAGGTCAAGGCCTAACGTTTGTAAAGATATCTTCTACAGATTTGGAAAATTTGCTTAATATGATTGGGCCGATTTAACCGACACTCTGATTTAAGTCAAGACCAAAATTTAACATCAACGGGCGCACTTTCGCAGTGATCACTGCATACTGGTTTAAGTGTTAGTATTTTTATCAATAAAATTTACCCTAATATTACTGGTTGCACGATTTCTCATTCATATTTTTATGAAATAATGTTTATTTGATGAAATAATCAATATGAGAACTGTCAGATTTTGGTCTTGAATTAAAAATCCGAGTTTAATTTACCCCAGTACAACTTTACTCTAACAATTTACTTTATGGTTAATGGAAAAAGATTCGTTTCACTACGCTAGTCTACGGATAATTTACTTTCGCATAGTTACTCTGTAACGTTAAACGAATTAATTGAATGAAGTCGTAATGCACCCAAGTAAGATAGACAGTTTGTCCCATTGCTTGAGCAATGGTGCTGTCTATTTTTTAAATTTATTGGTAACGATTTGGAGGTACTTAACTAATTAAATCGAAATACATATTTTTTTGTATGTGTTGTGGCTTCATCACACCAAATCCGATTTCAACATTTTTTGGTACACGGGTGCCTGGGCTTTTTACCCAAGTACGCTGAAGAAAAAATATGTATAATGACTTTTTCTTCTCTGCGAACGTAGTTTTATATACGCTTGTTCGTGAAAATAGGCATGGGTTTGCTCAGACTACGCTCAGACACATCAGTTTATTCCATACTCGTAACATGGTCACCGTATTTTTCTAGTATTTACTCGATAAACTTTTATAAAGATCACTCCTCGGCCTAAAGGTGCGTCCACACTTGTATCATTTGCTCGTATCCGATCACCGTGCCGTGGCATGACTGCGTATCGCGCTGCTTAGACGCTTACTGTCGGCGCGCCGATCATGCTGCACTCTTCCGATATAACTGTGTGATACGCGTAGCAAAATGGATTTCGAGCGATCCGATCGGCGCAACGTCTCAACGCGATCATGCCACGCGACGATGATCTGATACGGACAAATGATACAAATGAGGACGCACCTTAAGAGTTGTGTTCATTATAAGAATGTGTCCGATTTCATCCGAACCCGAAGACATTTTTCAAAGCTCACGAATTGTAAGTAGTTTTCTTTCTAGTAATAATTTTGTGATTATGATCGGCTTAAGCGTTGCTATTGTATATAAATGTTAATAAATAAATCTACTGCTTTTAAATACACGTGTTGCCAATATTACTTAGATTTAGGTAGTCAATTTTGTGTTTTGTTAGCGTCCCTTCCTAAGTTCGGATCCCCGTTTTGGCTGTTCCCCGCGGAGACCTAATGGCCAAAGTTGATAATGAAAGAATAATAAAATTTACCTCTGAAAGGTCTTACGGGGAATTTAAAATTCAAAACATATTTATGCAATTAGGTTGGACCTTAGGGGGAATCTTCTGGAACGATTTAGAAAGGATTAATAATTAAATTAATAATGACGTTTTAATGAAATTTATTTTGATCGAAAAAGGTTCTGAGATTTGGACCTATTAGGTTGGTTTTAGTGAGAATTAATCATAAAACTTGACAAATCATTAAATTATTATTATTAATGACAATTTGATGAAATTTATTTTCTTCGAATAAGGTTCTGAGATTTGGACCTACTAAGTTGGTTTTAGTGAGCATTAAACCTGACAAGTTATTTAATATTTCCTCTTTCTTACCTAGCACCTTGTCTTTGTCATGGTCATAAGCAATCTAATCTAACCTTTGTTTAAACAGTATCAAAAATAAGTTTCTGACAAAATAGCATTTTAGTAACAAGCTTTTATTGCTGACTGTACTATTCGTTAAACATGCGTTAACTTACTCATCGAGACATTTTTAAATAGCCTAAATTCGCTAGGATTGTATATTCTATTACAGAGTTTCTATGACCTCTATTCGGCTCCATCATCAGATCAGCTCGATGGTGTTATTATTGTATTACATCCAAGTAGTTTTATCTTAACTTAATTAACAATATTATTTAATTATATTATTATATTTTAAAGTTAGTTTATATGCGGGAGCGCAGCGCCGTCGTCGAATCCAAGCCACCTGCTAACAGGCTGGAAGCGGTGCCGTGTGCCGCGGATGCGCATGCTCGTGGCGCGTAGGTATTACGGCGACACTAATTCTAGCTCTAAGCCAGCCCAGTATGGTGCTTAGGGAGCGATTCCAGCGTTCGGATATGGTTTCTCCAGGTTATTATTGTATTGTACAGTCACCGTCATAAATAAGTGATGATTTCTGTACCTTGTCGCTTTTAATCGTTTGACAATTTCGTATGACATTTCAAACACGCCGTTAAAGTGTCAAGGTTACTAAATGATAATTTTATTATGCCGGCGACTGTACATAAGTAGGATGCCAAATTTTAGCTCAATCGGAAACCGGGAAGTGGGTCAAATTTATCATGCAAAATTTGACACACAAAGATACTAACATACTCAGATACTAACACGGCAAGTTAAATAAAAGCTTATTATAACGAGTCGAATCTTAGGTAGCCCTTTCGTCTCTTCCAAAACACCACACTTTAGCTACACTTTATTTTTTAAATAAAATTCTCAATAAAACGAGATAATTAACGAAATATTTTTTTTTAAGTAATATAGATACATGCTCTCTACTCTCTACTCAGATTAGTAAAAGTGCCTTGCGACCACAGAACAAGGCTTGCGACCTACTTACAAAATACTTACATATCATGATTTCATTATTTAATTATCGACTAGAGTACCTACCGAGGCTCACTCGACACAATCGATATTTAATCCAATCAGCTCGACATCAATATAAACGTGGACTTCAACATATTTGATTATACAGGATGTTTGGTAACAGGATGCAAAGCTGAAAGTAGGTGATAGTTTAGGCCATTTATAACATTTTAAGCTAGACATGTCTAAGACAAATGTTATTACTTTTTTTCGACAATACTAGGAGTTTTCTCTGAAAAAATCTTAGAACTCATATATATAAAAAAATACATTATAACATTTGTCTAAGACATGTATGGCTTAAAATGTTTTAAATGGCCTAAACTATCATCTACTTTCGGCTTTGCATCCTGTTACCCAACAACCTGTATAGATAATAATAACATACGTATCCAATAAAGGGCTTCAATCGTAGACGAGAAAAAAGTAATTTCGTCGGTAAAAAAATATTATTTTAATGAGTCTGTTAGTTAGATTATCAAAAAATATTGGACACGTATTTTTTATTTTGTCAATCAAACAAAAAAAGACAAAGATAAAGCGCGTCAAAGTTTGGGAGCGGGGCGCGCATGACGTCACGCCGTGCGAAAACGAAAGTAACCCGCGTTCGTAATTTTTTGTTTATCAATCAATCAAAATATTCTTCATTCAAGTAGGCCTAGTTACAAGCACTTTCGAAATGTCAGTTACATGAGAGTGAATGTTTGCTGGGAGACGTACAATATGATCCAATATTTGCTGCAAGGATTAGGGAAACTCAGAAAAATCTAATCGGATCATTTAACTCAAGTATAATATTATTGATAAAATCATCAATTTAAAAATTAAAATAATCAATAAGATAAATCACAAAAGGATTGTAAAGAAAAAAATAATAATCTAGAATGTGTCTAGAATAAAATACTAAATGTCAAGAGTATATAAAGCAATTAAGATTAAAAGAATAATAATACCTTAGGTATTCGTTAAAATAATTATTCATATACCTACATGACGCTATAATTTACATTAATCCCACGCGGCTTCATCATTCACGTAGTCTTGTGTGCTGTAATAAGCTTTAGAAAATAATTTTCGTTTAACAATATTTTTGAACTTTCCAATAGACAACTCACTTATGCTGCTAGGAAGTTTATTATAGAACCTCACACAGTTACCCATGAATGATCTCCTTATTTTATGGAGCCTAGTAGCAGGCACTGCGAGCTTATGCTTATTTCTAGTATTAAAATTATGTACATCACAGTTCTTCTTAAAGTGGGTAATATTTTTATGTACATATATAATATTCTCATAAATGTATTGACAATGCACTGTCATTATATTTATGTCCTTAAACATATCTCTAAACGATAGAGACTTCTATGGTTCATTTTATATATCGCACGAACAGCCCGTTTCTGTTTAATTGACAAAAGAAAAAAAACGTGTCCTATATGTTATGGTAATCTGAATAACGGACTAATTATATTTTTTTAGGACACAAGCCTAATATTTGCGCACAGATCCGACTTCTCCATTCTCTATGATGCAAAACTATGATCAAGTGTCTATCGACTCCAGTGCCGCGGCTCACTCAACACAATCAACACAATCGATGCTTAATCGAGTCAGCTCGACTTCGATATAAACTTGGACTTAAACGTAATCGATTCCAAGTATTCCATCTCGAGTCGATCGCAGCAAACTGCGATAAAGATATTTCGAATTGAAATCGCTTTATCGGAGGCGAGCAATTTGCTTGAAGTTACTGACATATATTTAGATAAAAGTAAGTACTATGTAAGTCCAGGAACTCGGCATCAGGCAGCGTCTATTTTCTATAGTTCATAGATACATTCTCACAATTGTCATAGGGAAGATGTGCTATTGAGTTGAGCGACTTGTAGTCCACGGAAATGTCGAAGGTACAAAACCACGAGGCAGATCACCAATGAAATGGATAGACCAGATTAAAGCTGCAGAAAGGTGTGGACTGATCGGTGTGCGAGATAGTTTACGTGTGACATTGATCAGAGGTAGGAAAATAGGCATGTATCTGCCCACCAGGACAGGGCTAGTGACAAATAAAACCCACTTGCTTCGATGCATTTTCCAACTCATAGTAGTCTAAAAAATAAACCACTTTGTGAGTGGGAACAGTAGAGAGTATGAGACAGTGCATTTACGATCATAAATTTTCAGGTAATTTCTTTTATAACTATGTAAGGAAGATATAGTTTGATGTTTCCTATTTTACTAATGAGAGTTACTTTTTAGGGTTTCGTACCCAACAATAAATAAATAAATAAATAAATAAATAAATATTACGGGACAATTTACACAAATCGCTCTAGTCCCATTGTAAGCTCAATAAGGCTTGTGTTATGGGTACTAGACGACGATATATTTAATAGATATATTACTTATATACATAGAAAAATATCCAAGACTCAGGAACAAATATTTATTGCTCATCACACAAATATTTGCCCTTACCGGGATTTGAACCCAGGACCTCAGCTTCGCAGGCAACGTTACTCCCACTGAGCCATACCGGTCGTCGAAATTTACACCACAATACAATACCAACGGAACTCTATTACTAAGCCTCCGATATCATACTTTGCTTCAATGGGGAATATGCTTGAATTTTTATTTTTGCTTTATTAAACGCTCATTCATGTCACAAATAGAAGTGACAAATATTTTTTTCGAATAACTATAAAAATAACCAAAATATAAAGCCATCAAACATTTCATTTCATTTCTTTAGAAATTAATATGGAGTTTATATAGCCATAGTGTAGGTACTATGACGTAAAAGCACATGTCGGACCTCTCTGTCAAATCGCTGTATAATTAGTACTTTAAAATGCCTATATCATGCATATTTCTTGCCCGATTTTAATTTTAATTTCAGGCATTTTGATATTTCGTTACGAAGAGCGATAACCAAATTTCATGTATGTAAACTATTGCCCCGGTCGTCTTCCCCCATATTCATGGCAACCCTACTCTATCATGCAGCGTAGCTCTTAAACGGATGAACCGATTTGATTTGGATTTTTTCGTCATAGGCTCTTCGTCTGGAAACATCCAAACTGGCAACTGTCGCTTAGTCGGTGGATCATATTGGTAAATCCTGTTCTCGTCTCCAGTAATAATTTTACAAATGGTGTTATGGTGCGTCCATCTCTGATCAAATTTTACAAGCATTTTACTGCACCAAGTCACGAGCGCTCCTTTTTTTTCTGCAGACACTGAATGAGGCACCCATGAGTGAGCAGAATTTTCTGACTTCAAGTCGGTTATGTAAAATTTCATTAATGGCATTATACTTAGCTATGATCCAAGAGAATCGTTTTAACCATTTGAAGATCATCTTCACGTTTCACATAGCTCAGGATTGCTCAGCAGCAATCTCACCCACGCCCGATTTCCCTTCTGTCTCTACCCCGCCTCAACTCGGGTTGAACCGGTCCCACACTCCTCCGTAGTTCTTGTGCCTTGCGCACTGAGTCCCACCCTAACGCTAAGTGGCAGCAGCTGGCATTTGTGGGTTTGCGCTCCCTCCACTGAATCCGGTTACTGGTAAAGAGGCATAAATACTAGCCAGACCTATCTAGTTCCAAGTGAGGTTCTAAAAAACCGGCCAAGTGCGAGTTGGACTCGCGCACCGAGGGTTCCGTACAAAATATACGCTACAAACGGCCGTATCTATGAAAATCCAGTGTTAGCAAAGCAAAGCCCTACTCCTAAGCAAAATGGACGCGGTTTTCGATCATTTCGTTTTCGATCGAGACAGACAGACATAAAATTATACTATTTTTAGTATTTGTTGTTATAGCGGCAACAGAAATACATCTTTTGTAAAAAATTCAACTGTCTAGCTATCACGGTTCATGAGATACAGCCTGGCGACAGACTGACAGACAGACAGACGGAAGAAAGGTTCACATGGTGGCTTTTCAAGGTTCGTCGAGGGGGTTTTAATCGATTTATCTATTACTTTTTTATTTGACTTGCTTACGGAAGGTAAATTTGTAGTAAGGTCATAAACACTCCACGCCCCGCGCATGCTCAATTCCAAGTCTACGGGATTACTGCAAGTGGTGTCGAAATCGAATGGATGTCGTCTTAAGACTCGTAAGGGATCTGCTTCGTCCGAGCTCTCAGCCTATTTACTTAGGCTTAACCTATTCACCACAGCGGCGCTTAAAGTACGCCCCCGAACCGTAAACACAACGGTGTATCTTATGCGTTACGATTTTTACGCACGCCTTCCACGCGCTGTGTAGCTGTAGGTACTCGTATAGAAGGCATGCGTATAGGCACGCGATAACGTGTCTTAAGCTTATGCGTCACGTTTTTTCCATACTCTGAGCTTCAGGTAATTATGCGTAAAAATCGTAACGCTATGATATAATACTACTGCGTAAGTGCGCGCCGTCGAAGCGCGTTTGTCAAACTAGATACACACACGAGTCATCCACTCACCTGCTTCAGGTTTAGGATTAAACTCTATTAACTATTTATACTTGAAACTAGCTTCTGCCCGCGACTTCGTCCGCCTTAAATTCGTTTATCGCGGATAAGAGCATTTTCCGGGATAAAAAGTAGTCTATGTCTTTTCCCGGGACTCAAACTATCTCCATACCAAATTTCATCCAAATCGGTTCAGCGGTTTAAGCGTGAAGAGGTAACAGACAGACAGACAGACACACTTTCGCATTTATAATATTAGTATGGATATGCATAAAACAGGTAACAGGTATAACTAGAGTTACCGAAAGCAAGTGAGTGGCTATGGAATGAAAAATGCGCTGCCGACGCGCGTTTTTAAAACGCAACGTGACGGTGCGCTTAAAAACCGGCCAAGTGCGAGGCTGACTCGTGCACCGAGGGTTCCGTGCAAACTTTAATTTACCCTAATATTATTACACGGTTCCGGTTAAGTCTACACCTGATATCTATAGCGTTGCATACAAATGCGGTGCAAACTTACTGATTACCTTCTGCCAGCGTATATGATAATGTCATGACAGATTATAAGATAAATTATCAGTGTGTGTTTTTTGTTGATTAGAAAAAAACTGGGTTCTGTGTCTGAAAGGATCACTTTGTTGTTCCTCTGTCCTCTGTCCGTCTTTACGTCTGTCCGTCAGTCAAGAACCTTTTGTCAGGAATGCGTGGATGTATCAAGCTGAAATTAATATCTAATACTAAATTCATCAGTCCATTGAAGCTGTTGAAAAATCAAACTTCGAAGACAACACAATCAAGTTCATAAAATAAGGTGTTTCCATAACACAATCGTCGTCAATTGAAAACCTATAGAGACTTCCAGTTGTCCTAAGAACTTGAAATGTGTAGCTCTTACTCACAACCGACGCAAAAAATCTCGTCTAAAAATCTTAAAGTCTGTGTCTATGTGTGTAACCAGTACAAAATAACCTCAGACTGCGTACATTTTGCTAAGGAGCAGGACTCTGTCAACACATGGATTTTCATACATACGGCCGTTTTTAGCGAATATTTTGTACGGAACCCTCAGTGCGCGAGTCCGACTCGCACTTAGTCGGTTTTTTATCTTGTCCGTTTGTAGAAAAAGGAATCATGTGTCAAACTTTCCGTAGTGTGCTGTACAGTCAAGTGTAAAAATATCCTTTGTGGACTAATCATTCTCAAAAATATGTCCCATCGCTGTTATGTCAACGAAATAAAGTTGTGGTACATATTTACGAGCTGATCAATTCGATACCAGTACCTAACCCTCATTTGGTATAAACTTTTTAGTCATACATAATCATCATTTGGCATACCTATTAATGAATTTTTCAGAAACTGTAAAATTTTTAGGACTTTTTAAAGCATTTTCTGTTAGGTAGGTTAGGTTTTTTTTTTAAAAAGACCTGAAGAGTTCACGTGTTCAGAAAAAATGCATTATGCCAAATGATGAATTATAACAAATAATGATTATGACAGAAAAGTTTAGGATAAACCATTCGATACCTATTTTTAAACTTGCCTGTACGCGTTTACCTCGCCTCCCGCTAAAAGTACGGTCAAGGAATTTAATTTGTGTACCCTTTCGTACCTTGTCATAGTGACATTGATATGGAATCTCTAACGATTTTCATATTGATTTTGACTGTGACAAGGTACGAAATGGTATATAAATTAAATTGACTGTAAATGAAAAAAATGTTTAACCATGATTCGGCTTTAGCATCTCTGTGGCAAGCCCTAAGTCAAAACTCCCCACTCGCAAATCTCCGGTAATTCACTCGCCAGGCCACACCTACAGAATTAACATATAAATTGTTTGTTGAATCCGGTTTAAATTATTTCACCAACTTCTCAAATTTACATGGTAATTGCTAAAACTCAAGATTTGTTGTTGGATCCCTGATTGTGGATATCTTTAGGGGTTGAGATAGAGATTTGGAAGTCAGATTACACGGGGCGCGGCTAGCATGAATGTACTAAATACGTACTACCGAATCTAATCAAATTGTACACAAAACTTTCCGCACCAGAGTAAGTAAGATATCAAGAACAAAGCCTAATTAATATGTATATAGGATTTCCTTAACTATAGTTATTTTTACTTCACTAGTTAGGAAAAGCTTCAGTTACAGCGACAAATCTTGCTATTGCGTGGCAAAGTTCGTTTTATCTGCTAGCGTGGAAAAGTCATATGAAGTTCGAATTTATACCATTTATATATTTGTTTTGTTATGAGTGTGTGTCGTAGGTTCATTATCACTAATTTTCAATGAAAAAATAATCGATTTTTTATAATTTTATAGTTTTTCTTATATCTCATATTTTCCTCGCTGTAGTGAGGTGAAGTAACGTTTCGTACGGCTGCAAAATTATTTAACTTCTCGTGCCTTGTAAGCACTCGCGCCAAATAATAACTTTGCAGTCTTGCATAACAAAAGAAATTGGCAGGTAAGTTCGCGAAAGTGTAAGTCAAGGTCAAAACTGTTTGATTGTATTTTTTTATTTTAATCGGCTTCTTCGGTTTTATTTCAAGTTTTGACATTTAACGGGTAGAAAAACAAACGCATACAAGATTCAAACAATTTCGAAACGTAATTCTCCTTCAACACCGAAAAATACATAAGCCAAACAAGGGCATTATACGTATACAAATGCAATGCCCTCCTAAAAGAAACAAACGGTCTTTTTGGAAAATTCGACCACTTATGGTCATCATCATCATCATAGATATCAACCCAAGGACGTCCATTGCTGTACAAAAGCCTCCCCCATAGGATCTCCATAGCGACGGTTTCCCCAGATATTCACTAGACCATCGGTCCTTCTGTTAAGGATCTTCCACGCTGCGTCGTCCTGTACGCGGTCGCCACTCGTGGACCTTTCTGCCCTAGCGGCCATCGGTTCTTCGAGCAATGTGCCCCGCCAACTGCCACTTAAGTTTAGCAACTCTTTGAGCTATGCCGACGTCCTTGGTTCCTCTGTGGATCTCCTCGTTTCTGATTCGATCACGTAAGGAGACTCCGAGCATAGCTCACTCCTTTGCCCTTTGAGTGACTAGAGCCTTCTCAAATTGAGTAGACAAATTGAATGTAAATAGATGCATTTAGCGGAAAAGTAATTTGCGTATTGTACCTAAATATATTTGGAGTGGATAAGTTTATTGTTATATAGTTTTATTTATTAATTTGCGTGTTGTACATTTAGTGGAGTAAGTACAAAGAGACATAGAAATCACTCCTCTAATAATGGTGTAACGTTGGAGTCAGAAGTGAATGGAATCATATGTTTCACGGAAAAAAATATTTATTATCACTTAACGAAGAGATAATTTATTTAATCAATATCATCAAATCATCCGATCAAATCAGTTGCTTTTTAGGGTTCCGCAGCGAAAATAGCAAAAATGGAACCCTTATAGTTTCCCAGTCATGTGCGTCATCAGTCCGTCCGGCCGTATGTCACAGGCATTTTATTCAAGAACTATAAGATGTAGATATATTGTTGAAATTTGGAGTATAGGTGTCTTGTAAAAGTCTAAAGTTTTAGCCTCAAGTTTGATAGTTAAATAACAAAAATAAATGTATCTAGGGGGGCACCCCATACATGTAACAGAAGCTGAAATTTGTTGAAAATAATTTTAATAATATTTTCTTCTGCTTCTGCGATTATTACTCATTGAAATATCTAAAACAATTTAACGGATTATACCACGTATATTTCCATGGTCCACCCGTGACCATGGAAAGCTGAGAAGCTTCCGAAACGTCGGGAACTAAAATTAGATAATATACGCGATATAATCCGTTAAATTGTTTTATTTCAATAATTTTCATAATGAAAATAATTAGTCGTGTGCATTTTAAAGATAAAGATTTTTTTTTTAAATAATTATATATTTGCAGTAGGTTAAATAACATTTAAGATGATTAATTAAGTTTTTGAATGCATATACGACCTCATTGCATTTCCAATCAGTCTTTGGTTTCTTTAGTCTTATAGGTCGGATTTGAGAAAAAATATAAATCCGAACTTCAAATGACTTTTGCACGCTGGCGTGGAAAATGGACTTTTCTGCTCAGATTTGGCGATGAAAATGATTTTTTTCTGAGCGAGTGAGGTAAAACTGTAATCTTTAAAGGTGCGTCCACACTTGTATCATTTGCTCGTATCCGTGCCGTGGCATGACTGCGTATCGCGCTGCTTGGACGCTTAAGGACGATTTCGAGCGATCCGATCGGCGCAACGTCCAAACGCGTGATCGTGACACGCGATCATGCCTCGCCACGATGATCTGATACGGGCAAATGATACAAATGTGGACGCACCTTAACTTGAAGCGCGCTACCTCGCCATGCTAGACCGCGTTGAATGTATACGTCAGGTTTAACACGACATTTGCATGTCTTAATTTCTACGTATGTAATTGCTTATATAGTGGCTAGGTGTCTGATGTACGGTCGACCAAGAAATTGGTCTACCACTTTTTGACTCTATTTCATATGCGCTAAGGTTCAAAAGGGGTAGACCAATTTCTTAGCCGACCGTACTTGTTAAACTTAGGCCATGCCATGTTAATTGGCTTAATCTATCATGGTCTGTTAGTTATTGACACCTGATATAATAAATGTGGTCTACCAATTGTGACGCAGATTTTTTTTCACGTTTGTATTGCATAAGGTTACTTTACTTCTAATGTTTCACATTGTCCTTCAACATACAATCCCTTGGAGTTTTCTCTTAATTCAGAAACGAACCGAATTTTATTTAACTGTTTTTTTGCTGAAAATAAGCAAACAATAATCGTTTATTCCTCGTCTCCAATATAAATGTCGCTACTCCACGCAGTTAGTTACTAAATCACTTTTATTAAATTACGCTTCATTCGAATACTCGTAAATGTAAACCAAATTAAATTTGGAACGCGCCCCGGACAGCTGACGAAGGTCGAGAATTTCTTTTTAAAAAAAGTTGCCTCGCATTCCTGCGTATTTGGGCACCTGATTGTGGTCACCCAGGGAAACTAGAATATCAGAAGGGTTTAATGGACTGACGGAATGTTTCAAGTTGCATAAATGGGCGGGAGTGATTTACCTGGGATCTTGGGTTGCTTACAATTGACCCTAAAAAAGAAAAAAACAACAAGGTAGCTATAACTAAAACTGACGTAATGCTTTCTGTGTGAAATAATCGGCCAAGAACATGTCGGACCATGCTCAGCGTAGGGCTCCGCTGCCGTTCATACAAAACAATACAACAGTTTTAGTTGAGAAGCGCAGTTTTTTTGGCAATAACTGAAAAACGGCTTGAGCGATTTTAATCAGTATAGTTTTCATTGAAATTACAATATAAGGCCTCATCTTCATGAATTTTTCCATATTTTTTTGACCCATGGTTGAAAAGTTAGAGGGTGGGACGCTATTTTTTGGATTTCCGGAACGAATATTTACAAAACTGCTGACTTTATCAAAAAATAATGTACGGGTACCCCTATTTTTTTAAAAAGACCTATTAAACGAAACCCCACACACACTAGTGTTGGAACGAAAAAAAAAATCACCCCACTTTAGGTGTACAAAAGGTACCCTAAAAACGCTTTTTTTAGTTTTTATTTTACCGTTTTATCGGCGTGATACATACACATACTCATACCAAATTTCAGCTTACTAGGACTTACTAATAATCATGGACCTAAGCCGCGGACGGACAGACGGTAAGCAACCAGGGCAAACATTCCCTTAGCTATATGTATCGACGCGCAAATCGCATCGCAATTCATTCCGGAGCATCCCCGACTCACTGAGGGACTCTGAGAAATCGCAACGTAAGCTAAACCTGCATGTACAGTCAGACTGTACAATATGGGTTACTACGGAACCGTAAAAATGGTACAGGCATTTTAATCATGCGCTGTAAATGCTAACTACCTACGCTCTCACATGAGCCCGAGATACGTTGACTTTATTCTGAAATTTGAGCAGTACCTCTTGTATTTAAAAATGCCAATATACCTGTCTCGCGTTCGTTCCCACCGCGCGAACGTGTAGTAAGATAAGACAACCAGCTAAGAAATAATTGAGCGTTAAAATGTCTCTAAGTAAGGCCTCAAAATTTTGCGCATTCCCCAATCTTCTAATGTATTAGTAAAATTTAGCAATTTGCACGTAACAAACAGCGTGATTTGATTAAGAAACTCAAAATAACTGCCGCGAGTTCCTGCCCATTGTTTTGGGTCCACGGCGGGAACTCATCTCCTGTGATTCCGGGGACCTACTACGGGACATACAATTTTCATTTACTTTGTCACTCATTTGAGCTGTGGAGAGATTGAAGTGAGTGAAGACAGCGCTGTTTTTTGAAAAACGGGTAATTCTCATAGCGTTTCAACCGCTTTTAGTTTCGTAATCGCATTATTCCATTTCGCTGTAGGTTTGAATTGTTTGTAGGCACTATGCTTGAATTTCTAGAAAATAACTTTTTCTCAAACATGCAATGAAATGTCGTCGTTTCTGGCGGAACAAATGGAGGCCTAAGGCCGGAAAATATTTTTTTATATTTTAATATAAACACTGAATTATATTTTTTACTTTTTTTTCTAGTGGCTGAATGGTTATCGGACCAAACATATCCGCGTTAATGCTTATTACACACGAACTGATATAAAGGATACATATCTGTATAATTCACATGTTGATGAATCAAATTAAAATATTGTGTATACATAGATAATATTTTAAATTTATTCGCCAGAGACCAGAGACAATATTTAAAATCATCTGCATTTATTTTATGTATTTTAAAAATTAAGATTCTTATTATCAGGTTTTGAATAACGCCCCTAATAGGGTCTATTCGAACATCACACACGCGAAATACGGATGACTTACGTAAAAAAAGCATTATGGAGGGATAAAAACTTTTGTAGTGTGGTTTTTTGAGTGGTCGTATTTTTTTATTTCATTGCATATGTTTGAGCAAAGCACTATATATGCCTCTGGCCGTGAAAAGGGCTTGCCGGCTTCGTATCACTATCCGGCCTCCCCTCCCAACGATGGGCTAAATACCTACTCACCCGGCAAGCCCTTCTTTCCCGGCGTCTGCAGTAATGTACTATTTCTCAAACATGCAATGAAATGTCGTCATTACGTGCGTTAAAACAGGGTTCAAAGTATCCCGTTTCGGTCGGAACAGCCTAAGAGAACTGTAAAGAAATTTCATACAAAATTGAAGGCCTAGGCCGGGAAGTAATTTTTTTAATTTCAATGTAAACATGGCGTCTGTGTCATGAACAGGCTAAACAGCTGAATTATATTTTTTTTATTTTTTCTAGTGGCTGACTGGTTATCGGACCTAAAATATCCGCGTTAGTGCCTATTACGCACGAACTGCTATTAAGAATACAAATCTGTATGATTCATATATTGATGAAATAAATTTAAAGTATTGTCTATACGCAAGTCACCAGAGACCATATTTAAAATCCTCTGCATTTATTTTATTTATTATAAAAATTAAGATTCTTATTATAAAGGTTTTGTTTAGCGGCCCTAATAGGGTCTACTCGAACACTACACACGCGAGATACGGACGACTTTCGTAAAAAAAAAACATTATGAAGGGATTGAAGGGAGAATTTCATAAACTTTTGTCGTGTAGTTTTTTGAGTGGTCGTATTTTTTTATTTCATTGCATATGTTTGAGCAAAGCAATATATATGCCTCTGGCCGTGAAAAGGGCTTGCCGGCTTCGTATCACTATCCGGCCTCCCTACGGTGGGCCGAATACCTAGTCACCCGGCAAGCCCTTCTTTCCCGGTGTCTGCAGTAATGTACTAATAATAGTGATCCATACCCTGATGGAAATGGTTTATAATGTGACCACTAAACTGAAAGCGATTGAAACGCTAGCAGAACTAAGTAACCGAACTTAAAATAGTTCATGTAGACAATAAATCTTCCTCAAAAAAGGTGGTGCTGAAACAATTTTTCCACCATATTTATTTGGGAACATTAAGTATGTCAGAGGTGTACGTTTTATATTTTTCCCAATAGTTTGACGTTATGTGAACTCAGAATCTATAAATTGTTTAGATACATTTTTAAACACTCGTCGTGACAATTCTACTGTTCCCTTGTATGTTCCCGTCTGCTCGTTTGCCCCCTAAATATAACATAAAAAAGAAATACATTTTTACTTTGGTCTACATAGATTGGTAAGAAAATTTTAAAAAGTTATCTGTCAATGTCACATTTACTTTTTAATTATTCTTGCTACTTTCTTCTACTTTCGAACAAAGAAAACTTCGGAATTTTTGGGTGCTGATACGCGATATAAGATCGAGAACGGGTAGTAGCACCCCATCGCATCACGTATAACATTAAAATGCATTGTCTTTGGCCCAAACTCGAAGTTGTCGTGCCTCAACGGCTGTCAAAAACTTTCGCCATATTAATTCTGAACGATAAACTTCCACGGGATCTGGAATTGTTATTAAAGTTGAATGGAAGCCGTGTTATTAGTGTACGCTTGTACAGTAGTGCATACAGATATCCATAATGACTTGCACTAAAGTGTCACAAGAAGACTTTTTTATTTCATTTTTAGGGTCCCGTATCCAAAGGGTAAAACGGGACCCTATTACTAATATTATCTGTATGTCTGTCACCAGGCTGTATCTCATGTACCGTGATAAACAGTTGAAATTTTCACAGATGATATATTTCTGTTATCGCTATAACAACAAATATTAAAAACAGTATCATTTTATGTCTGTCTGTCTATGTAGGTAGCCAATATCAAAAGGTACTCCGCGTACATTTTGCTTAGGAGTAGGACTCTGCTAACACTAGATTTACATAGATACGGCCTTTTGTAGCGTATATTTTGTACGGAACTCTCTCTGCGCGAGTCCGACCACGTCCGACTTATACTTGGCCGGTTTTTTCTTTTAATTTGAATATGAATATTAAAATAAGAAAATTATGCACTTTTGGAAACCACCCATGATGAAATAAATAAAACTAGAAATTATTAGTGACTAGCTTCTGCCCGCGACTTCGTCCGCTTAAAATTTGTTTATCGCGGATAAGGCTATTTTTCCGGGATAAAAGTAGCCTATGTCCTTCCCCGGGACTCAAACTATCTCCATACCAAATTTCATCCAAATCGGTTCAGCGGTTTAAGCGTGAAGAGGTAACAGACAGACACACTTTCGCATTCATAATATTAAGTATGGATTAGCAGCCCCCGACAAAAAACGATGGGTATTATAATATTAAGGCTGGCGCCACATTGCGTTTATCTGGAACGGGATCTAACGCGATACGAACTTTGCATGGCACGCTACGGCGACTAAAGGTGCTAGTGGGCATAGTTTCATACTTATCAATACAAAGAATATTTATTTTGTCTGACACGCTCATAGTCCGGTCATGGTATGATACGGTTTAGTGGGTAAAGACCTTTAAAGTAACTCCAACAACGTACGACACGTTTGGCTCAGTGGGTTGTACAACGGCCTATGAAGCTGGCGGTCCTGGGTTCGAATCCCGGCCAGGGCAAGTGTTTGTGTGATGAGCGCGAATGTTTGTTCCTGGGTCTTGGATGTTTTCTATATATTTAAGTATTAAAATTTATCTATATATTATGTATATCGTCGCCTACTACCCATAGTACAAGCTTTGCTTAGTTTGGGGCTAGGTCGATTTGTGTAAGATTGTCCCTGATATTTATTTATTTTATTTTATTTTATTTAGGTACAACGTAGCGCGTCGTAGTACGTCTACAAAGCTCCCAAAGCATTTAATCATTGGAAATGGCAAACGGATGCATTCCCCAAAGTATACGACAGTTGTCATGTCAGTTTATGCCAGTGTTTTCTAAACTTTTTAAATACCGACCGAGAGATGGCAGGATGTTGGTGAACGTTACCAATACATTTTAAGCATGATAAGATTTTTTTGTAATATTGGCTCTGGTACGACAACTCGATTTTATAATAGTAGTAAGATTTTAAGGATCATGTGTATGCAATGCAATTAATAAAATAAAATAAAAACTAGTATAGGCAGGCACATCATACCGCTCGCACGCTTAAACTCGCCTTTTCTGCTGCAATTAATACACGTACCGTAAAATGGTGCAACTTTGCTTCAAAATTTGCTCCAATTTAGAAAACAAGAAATTATATATTTCCTAACAAGTTGTTAATTTAAAAAATACGCCATGATCTACTTTCTTAAATATGACAACAATGAATTAAGAGCAATGTTACACGTTGACTACGCAAACTTTGCTCCTCCTTACTAAACGTTCATGGAACAAAGTTAGGTCAAATCTGCAGATTAAATGGTAATCATAGCAGAAACTAATCCCGAAACAAAAAAACAGTGGAGTCATCACATATTTCAGGTGTTCTTATTTCCGTACCAAAGAGGTACAAAAGGAACCCTTATGGTGTGACTCTGTCTGTCTGTCTGTCCGACTATTAAAGCGCATATCTCAAAAACTACTTATACTAACTATTTGAAATTTGGAATATTTATAAACATGGTCAGCCCACATGTATTGCAGAGGAACTACGAATATGAGGGATGGGGGGGGGGGATTAAAAATCTAGTTAATATTTCAAATGGGGTATCATATGAAAGGGCTTAACGTGATCATTTATTTACAAATATTTTTTTTATTGTGATTAGTTTTTATTTTATTAAGGAAAATGTGAAAAAAACACCATCCCCCCCCCCCCCCCCCTTTATCTCCGAAGTTTACCAATCGAAAATTTTGAAATTTTCACAATTTGTATGAATAAACATCAATATGACACGAAAATTATAGCCATGTCTCTAACTACCTATTTTTTTTATTTGCAAAAACCTATTTGAACAACTCGGTTGCGTTAAGTTTGGACCTGATTTGTATGCAATGCTATAGATATCAGGTGCAAACTTAACTCAACTGGTACCGGGTAAAAGTTAGGGTAAGTAAAAATTTGTACGGAACCCTCGGTGCGCGAGTCCGACTCGCACTTGGCCGGTTTCATTTATAAGTGTATCTTTTGATTGCGTTGACTTCGAATTTTGATTTTTTCACAGCATCAAGAGATAGCTCCTTGTTAGCTTGATACCGCCACGCGTTCCTTATAAAAAGGATTTTGACAGACAGACAGACAGATAGACAGACGGACAGGCGGACAACAAAGTGACCCTATAATGGTTTCGGTTTTCCTTTCGAGGTACAGAACCCTAAAAACGCTGCGATGACACTGTCACAAATCTTTATAATAATCCTCGTTTTCGTTGATGGTTACAATATATATATATATATTTTTTTAATTTATTGTTCTAAGGACTTTTATACAGATGTACCTACATATCCGCAATGTTAAAGCCAAAACCACGTCACAAATAAATCGAATAAATGGAAACAACACAAAACTAAATATTGAAGCTACCTACTCGTACTACTTAATTTCATTTTAAAAACTACATAACGTCAGCCAACCTGTAAGCACCATATGTACATTGTCTGACGTTGGATTGGTAAGAACGAGTATAATAGCCTCCATATCATATGGGTTAAGATTAACTGACGTTATTAGCACCTCTCGCTCTGGGCGCGGTTCCGCCTGCCTGCACTTCATCAACAAGTGTTGGACATCTTCAATAATAAAATTAAAATCCTCATTAATATGGACCGGAACTCAGAAGGAATCATCCTCACACTACGGATTGTCCCTTGAAGGACACGATGGAAGTTTTAATTTGTCCGGCCCACAGTGGGCTGGTAAATCAACTCCCACAGACAGGAATATCATTATTCCGTAAATGTTTGCTTCATGTAATTTAGGGAATCAGGTTTTAGTTACGAATACGTCTTTTAAAATTAAGAAAAATAAATCGCTAATTAACTCAATAAAAAATGCAGCATAGACCGAAATCTGCATTATCTGCAATATGCCAAAAATATGACCGTGTGCCGTGATCCCAGAAAATATCGGGTCGAAAGAAAAATAATTATAATCTTTCTGAACACATTCTATTTTTTATTTTATTATAGTTTTAGATTGATTTTATTGTAAATTAATTAATTAAAGAATAATAATTTATAATTTACAATGAAGAAATAATTCTTACAGCTAAAGTAAACTAAAATATTCACAAACCTAATCAAAAAGCTCACCCAGCGCCTATTCAGACGCAAGGGTGTCCATCACGCTCACAGTGTTATCATGTTGAACCGCGATAGACAATCTTTGCACCAGGAAAGGCCCGGAGTGAGGGTCAAAGTCACGGGTCATCTATCCATATCCATACTAATATTATGAATGCAAAAGTGTGTCTGTCTGTCTGTCTGTCTGTCTGTTACCTCTTCCCTCTTAAACCGCTGAACCGATTTGGTTGAAATTTAGTGTGGAGATAATTTGAATCCCAGGGAAGACATAGGCTACTTTTTATCCCGGAAAAATACCCTTATCCGCGATAAACGAATTTAAGGCGGACGAAGTCGCGGTTAGAAGCTAGTACTATTATAAAGTAGTAAAAATAAAATGTTTGTATGTGTCGATGTGGCTTCATCACGCTAAATCGGCTAAACGGATTTCAAATATTTTTGGTACAAGGGTAGCTTGGTATCTCCAGATGGTTATAGGATACTTTTTATCCGACTACGCTGAAGAATAAAAGAGGGGTTATGACTTTCTCTCCTCCGCGAACGAAGTTGAGGGCATCTTCTAGTATTCTAAGCTTCTAGTAATAAATAAATGTTACGGTACAATTTTTATTATTTTTACACAAATCAAAGTTGTCCCATGAGCTCAATAAGGCTTGTGTTATTTTTACTTATATACATAGACAATATCCAAGACTCAGAAACAAATATTTATGCTCATCACACAAATATTTGCCCTTACCGAGATTGGAACCCAAGACCTTCAGCATCGCAGGCAACGTTACTCCCACTGAGCTTATCCGGTATTGAATGTTGTTTATGTTGGGACGTTCTTGAGATAAGCAGAGTCCAGTAAAATATATAACACTAGAAGGCGCCCGCAACTTCGTTCGCGGAGGAGAAAAAGTCATAATAGCAAACATTTTTGAAATCTGTTCACAAGATTTTGCGCGATGAAGCCACAACGACACATACAAACATACAAAAAATCCAAAAAAACTTTTTTTCGTTTTAGTGACCTCCAAATAGTCCTTAACAATACTAACAATCAATTTTTTGAAAATATCTTCAATTACAATTTTATAATAGTATAGATGTTTCTCCTGTCTTGTATTGTTCCTAACTACTCATCAAGCGCCTACAGCCAGTTATAGTGCTGGAGCCTACAATCATTAGGGAAAGTCACAGAATCCGCTAGCTTAGCTTGGCCACCTCGTCACAGGATGCAGCGTAAATACAGTCTACCTGGTCCGTCCACCGAGCGTCTGGTTGGCAAGAACTGGCGCGAAACCGAGAAAAACGGAGCAATCTCTGTGCGGAGGCCAACATTATTTTTGTCGGAGTCAGTTGTAACTGCCAGTTTTTAACCCCCGAAAAAAGCGGAGTGTTAGAAGTTTGAAGTGTGTGATCTGTGGCATCGTAATTCCTAAACGGATGATCCGAATAGAATTTAGTTTTTTTTTTCTTAAAGGTGACTTCATCGAAAGTGTAGGTTTCAATTCAAGAAAATCGATGCAGCCGCTGGAGAATTAAGTTGGTATCAGCTATTTTCTAGACGCGTGGGGTGTTTATCATCGGTCCATTTTATGCCCACGACGTTATTTACGCTTAAGGGAGACCAGGTAAGGTTGTCTGACAGGTCGGTTGACACATGAGCTATAATGGACTGTAAGCCGGTGTCGAAAGATCGCGAGATATATCTCACTCCTAGATAAAGCTCTCGCGATCTTTCGACACCGGTCGATAAACTTATTCGTTTGTTCAGTTTTCTGTTATGGCCGTGGTGTGACAACCAACCAACCCGTTAGACAACCTTACCCGGCTAACAGCGTATTAGGCAACAGTGGCGTGGCGTTCATAGAACTCGATTCCCACCGAGTTGCCCATTTTCAGACAGCTGATTACAGTATTTGAAAAAAAAAGAGCCAAATTAGCTCCGGCTTGTCTATGGATTATGTTTGACGCCGCGCCAGGTAGGCACCTACTAGGTAGGTACTACTTAGTAAAGAAAACTCAAATCCCGGCGTCCATCGTCGCTTGTGTCGGCCCACTGTGCAGCCACGACAAGAGGAGCTTTTCATTAAAGTAATTAAATTCATGTCGGGACGCGTGCCCGCTAAATTTAATGACACTTTTGCACTGAGGCACCCTGATTCTTTGTGATTGCTGCTTTTGTGTACACTTCTTTTCATGATTTCATTTTATAGTGACTAAATTTTGCCAGCGACTGTCAGCAATAAAGTGGAAAATCTTAAGCCTGTTGTTTGAACCAGTAGTGTTTCTAGGGTAAAATAAATCGGGAATGTGATCTGGATTGACCGTGTATTGGCTGCCTATCGAAACACCGTGCACAACAAAATGATTACAAAGCAATGAATTAAGGCTTGTATTGATGAACTTTGACTTTACTTTTTAAAATAGTTGTAAAAAGCTTTTGCAGAGTACTGCAGTATTAATTATTCCATGCCTGTGGTAATCAACCGAACGATACCTACTCTGGGGCCCGTTAGCGAAGGAGAAAAAAATCATAACCCCTCTTGTTTTCGGCAGCGTAGTATGGTAAAAAGTATCCTATAACCATCTGGAGATACCCAGCTACCCGTGTACCAAAAATAGTTGAAATACGTTTAGCTGTTTTGGCGCGATGAAGCCACAACGACACATACAAACATACAAGAAATCATTTTTTCTTTAGGTTTTTTGTTTTTTTTTTTTTTAATAAGTAGTTAATTTGTAAGAAGCTATTAGGAGTTATGTTAAGGCCTGCTGGAGCTGGCATGTTCATTTCCTTTGATCAAAGCTCCTTAAATAAAGATTTAAAATAAGAAATCATTACAGACATAATCTAATTATACTAATATAAGAATATAATTATATAAACAACATTTTATGGATGTAAAACAGTTGTACATAATATCTTAAATTAATAATGTTTTTAGTATGTAAGAAATTGCAATGCCCTAGCAGGGTCTCATGTACCTACATAATAACTACCTTACCATCCATTGTAAAATGAACATGATACGCAATAAATGATATGATATGATATGATATGACATTTCAATTTTACAACTTTATAATAGTAAAGATATACTCACGGACTGTACAAGATTTAACGTATGGAACTCACGATTACAAACGGCTTGAAAGTTTTGAAACAACCCTAAGAAAAAAAAAATTCTTCGTCGTATCTTATGTTTATTGACATCATTAGCTTGTTAATACACGGTGTATGACGCAAATTGGACAGGTGTCGGCGCCGCGCATCTTTAGTCGACTCGTCACAGCTACTAGAGTTAACGAGTTTTGGCGCGCATGCTCTAGGGCTGCCACGTAGTTAAAATCCGATAATATAAAAGTTTAGTTAAAATCCGTTAAACTGAAGAGTAAATATTAAATAACACTATATACATACAGCTTCGGCTCTGGGGTAGAACGAGTGGAGCGGCCGCTCTAGGCGCCAAAATGATATATGAATTACTGCAGAGGCCGGGAAAATAGGAAGTGCCTGCCAAGTAAGATTTTTTGTAGAATTGTTTTATTTTAATACTGTTCTTACCTACATCTCACATTTTCAGCGCTGTAGTGAGGTGAAAAGTTGTGTGTTTCGCACGGTTGCAAAATTATTTGAGTCTATCGTGCATTGAAAGCCTCGCTACGCTCTGGATTCGATATTTGATTTTTTTCTCTCTCACGCCAAATAACAACTTTGCAGCCTAGCATATCAAATGACTTGTTGATGTCTTTCGAGAAGCGCGGCCAGAGGGCGCCGAAGAACAATGTCGCTCTGTCCTAAAAGGTCTAGAATCGGTTCTGACTAAATAGAATGCAATCGGGCATTTTTAGTGTGGCAAAACCCAAGTTTCAAACGAAACCGACGGTTTACATATCTGTTAGCCGATTGCATTCTCTAACGTGGATAGTTTTACTTATTTCTATAGACGTGTGCGTCATACAGAACTGATATATTTTTTAATTAGTAGGTGATTTTTTTTCCCCAACAGCGTCAAAAGGAGAGTTATGTTTTTCGAGAGTATGTATTTCTATCTATCTATCAGCCACGGACGTCCACTGCTGAACATAGGCCTCCCCTATAGCTCGCCACAGGGTGCGATCCTGCGCCGACCGCATCCACTGACTCCCCGCAACCCTTACGAGGTCATCCGTCCACCTAGTCGGGGGCCTACCCACGCTGCGCTTTCCTATGCGCGGTCGCCACTCCAGGACTTTACTGCACCAACGGCCATCCGTTCTCCGGGCTACGTGGCCCGGCTACATGTATTTCCGCAACCTGTAAAAACTACAGCTTGATGGATTTTGACGTACGAGGTGTCGTTACATCGGTCTTGGCTGCCGGTCTGACGTCTATCTTCTTCGTCGGTTTCACTCTTGGCAGAGTGGTCGTGGTCATCTACTAACTAAACTAATTTACTAAAATAATATTTTCTTCGGTTTTCGCGATTATCACTCATTTAATAAAACAAATTCTGAAAAGTTTCGGAAGTTTTTGAAACGTCGGGAACTCAAATAAATAAATAAATATCAGGGACAATCTTTCACAAATCGACCTAGTCCTAAACTAAGCTAAGTGTATTACTATATGGGTAGTAGGCGACGATGTACATAATACATAGATAAATTATTATACTTAAATACATCTATGTATTTATGTATAATATAAAACATCCAAGACCCAGGAACAAACATTTGTGCTCATCACCCAAAGACTTGCTCTGGCCGAGATTCGAACCCGGGACCGCCATCTTCGTAGACCGTTGTACAACCCACTGAGCCAAATGAGATAATATATGCGATATAATCCGTTAAAATTGTTTTATTTATTCACTAAAAGTTTAAATCCATACCATAATCACACACGTTTTATAAATAAATTATAGATTATAGCAAAATATAATGTCGACCTCTTTGCGACTAATATAAGGCCAATTTTTGCCGTCACAATGCTTTGAAATATATAGTAACTTATTGGAGTTGTTGCTGTACCTACTCGTATCTTATATATCAACTTAGTATCGAGAGGCACGGCTCACTGATCGCTACAACAAGATGGACAAAGGCAGTCGTATGGAAATTTCCGAACGTGTGCACCTGCATAAGCAAGATATATACAAGACATATTCAATTTGGATTCAAACACCTTCGAATTGGGAATAAATAATTGTACCCAGCCATAGTTTGTAATTATAGAAACCATATGGTAAAATGATTTTATTAAATAGTTTATTTAATTAGGCATTTTTTTTAATCTAATCGGTCTCGGTTTGAGAACTGGTATGGCGTGATATGCAGATACGTAAATTAATCAATTAAGTGGCCGTATATTGCGTGGTCCATTACCTATTTTATTAAGTACTAGAAGATGCCTTGTTCGCGGAAGAGAAAAAGTCATAACCCGTCGTTTTCTCTTCAGCGTAGTCGGGTAAAAAGTATCCTATAACTACCTGGAGATACCCAGCTACCCGTGTACCGGCAACTGGGGTTACTTTGAACAACGGGGTAACATTGATCACTCATTTTTAATCCATAAGAAATGTGTTTCTGAACGCGTTATGACATTTTATTGTTAATGTTTGCCAACTTGGTTAAAAAAACATCTTTGATGCGTTCAGAAATACACTCCTTATAGGTTAAAAATTAATGATCAATGTTACCCTGTTGTTGAAAGTAACCCCAGTTTAACGATACCAAATATTGTGGGAATCTGTTTAGCCAATTTTGCGTGATGAAGCCACAACGACACATACAAACATACATAAAATCCAAAAAAGAAATATTTTTCGTTTTAGTGACCTCGAAATAGTCAGTAACAATATTTTTTTTGAAAATATCTTCAATGTACAAACATTTCATTTGTACAACTTTATAGTAGTATAGACTAGAATGTGCCCGCAACTTCGTCATTACACCTCTTTTTTTCTTCAGGGTAGTCTGTTAAAACTGTCCTATAACCATCTGTGGATACCCAGCTATCCGTGCACGAAAAATACAAAAAATTAAAAATAAATACTTTTCGATTCAGTTACCTTCAAATAGTCCGATCGATTATTATCTGATAATATGTTAAATAAACAGATATTTCATTTTTACAACTTTTAAAAAGTTCTAAAAGTAAGTAAGTAAAGATGTATAAAAAAACGCCTATTTTGGCATAAATGTCTGGATGTATCATCAAGGGGATGACATAACTGAACAGAACATTATGCAGCTCAATCCAACCAAAAATTGGGTCAATAGGTACACCGAAATCGTAAAAGTGGCGCAGGTATTTTAGTTAAATAAACTTTCCTGGATATTATACAGGCTGTTTGGTAGCAGTATGCAAAGCCGAAAGTAGATGATAGTGTAGGGCATTTAAAATATTTTAAGCCATACATGTCTAACACAAATGTTATAATAATATTTTCTTCTGTTTCCGCGATTATTACTCATTGAAATAAAACAATTTAACGGATTATATCGATTTCCATGGTCCTCCCGTGACCATGGAAAGCTGGAAAGCTTCCGAAACGTCGGGAACTAAAATGAGATAATATACGCGATATAATCCGTTAAATTGTTTTATTTCAACAAATGTTATAATGTTATAAAAAAAATTACGAGATATTCTCTGAGAAAATTCCTACTAAAGTCGAAAAATAAACGAATAAAATTTGTCTAAGACATGTCTGGCTTAAAATGTTCTAAATGGCCTAAACCATCACCTACTTTCAGCTTTGCATCCTGTTACCAAACACCCTGTAGGTAAAGAAACATCGCCCCTTCAAAAAAAACGACGAATAAAAAAACCAAAAATCCTAAAGGTAAATAGTATAAATAGTGAAATTGGCAACCCTAGTGCAATCATGCGACAAGCCTCAGCTCAAGTCGACAGGATCGTTCGCGATTGCCTAATAAAGGCCTGCAGCGTGCGAGATTTCAATTTGGGCTACACGATAGCCTCCGACTCCAGTCAGCCTGGTAATGGGAAAGGACCTTCCCGACCAAAACTGTCGATCGTGACCGGTGCCACTGAGAACCATGATATTTCGATTGGGGTGCTATCAGGTGTCGAGCGATATGTCAGAGATAAAGCAAAACTGAACGAAAAATTTAGTGGGTGAAACTCTTGACGTGACGACAGACATTGACAAAGCTTCTGATCTACTAGTGAACATTATCGGTGTTTCTGTTCTATGCTTGTCCAATATATCTTAGTGTTATTGTTAGTAGAACAATAGTACCGTCACTAATGAACCCAGGAGAAAAACTTAAAGGTCCCCAAGGTTCTGCAAATTAAAGAAGATCCAAAGTAGGGATAAGTCCTCCTTTGTAATTGTATCATCTGCTTTGATTTAATATTCATCGTTGAAAAACTGTATTTACCGTCAGTAAACAAAGTCTTATAATGTGTCTACCTAGGCACATAGTCAGTTAAACCAGCAGGTATTCTACTATCTAATCGTCCAGCTCCAAACAACGGCCCTATTAGTAGAATTGTAAGTTCGAGCGGAATAAATGATTTCTCTCCAACTTAAATCTTACACCCCGCTGAATCTTGGCGTAATGCATTTCCAATTCCCCCAACAAAAGGTCATATGGTAATAGGAGATTGACTGAGACTTACGTCATTTTGTCGGTGAGGATCCGCAGATGCAATCTGCACCAAACCACTTCTTCGCTCGCTGCGCGGCCCCAAAAAGCCTAGTTCAATTACGGATAGGCCCACATCTAGATTTGATTCGTTCGACATCACAACGTTCGCGCGACTATTGAAAATCGTTCTACAGTGGTCGCCAGGTGAGCTGGCCTTATTTATTTATTTAATCTTTATTGCACAAAAGAAAACTTATCGTAGCAATGGCGAACTTAATTCTATAAGGCATTTTCTACCAATCAACCTTAGGGCAAAGGAGAAAAATTATAGTTTGCACAGCTAAGACTTTTGTAACTACAAAAATATATATATGTTGACATAATATACTTAGATACATGAATGTGGGATATTGACAATGAAAAGAAACTCGGATTAACTACTCAAGTGTTTAATTTAATCAAGACAAGCAAGAGCACACCGCACAGTTCGTGGTTAACCGCCATTCCTCCCCTTCCCCCTTATCCCTTTCCCCTCCTAACTCTCTCTGCCCCTCAGTGCGTTCCGTTACACTGTAACATTCCTACATGAATAAAATAAATATATACAAAACATATACAAATAAATAAATATATATAGCGATGAAACGTATTAAGCAGATAGACTAAGAGTCTTCGGTTTTGCCAGCAAAGAAGTTGCACACGGACTTTTTGAATGCACACTTATTCGGGAACTGTTTGATTTTGAGAGGAAGACCGTTCCAGAGGCGGCAACCTGAATGAAGAAAGAATTGGACATTAAGCCGTGGTCTTATTAGGTCATACACATCCATTTATATTAAAGTAAGTGTCCAAATAGTTGGCAGGTTGGCACCTTCAAACTTAAATCATAGCAACGGAAGTGACAAGGTAGGAAGAGAAAAGGGTCTGCAACCAACTTCGTAGGACCTGAACCATAGTAACGGCCATTAAGGACCATGTCAAGAACCAACATCAACAAGAGTGGAAGAAAGTAGAGGGCCTGAGGCATATTATGTCTGTGTATATTTTAGGTCCTGATTGGTTGTGTTCTTAAATACTCCTTTACGGTTGAAACTGATAGAGTTCATCGCAACTTTAACCTTTAAGGGAATAGGGACCGTCCGCTGGCGTGCACTCAGTGGGCAGTTGGTTTGCAGTACTCATATATGTTGCAGTTAGAATGCCGTCCAGTTCGTATAAAAAAATTAAACTTACAAAAAAATATTGTCGATTTTGGCCCCACTGTAGCCATGCCCTACGGGATCTAGTTAATTTGGCAGCTATCGCAGCCGGGCGCGATCGCACGGAAAATTGGCCCCTCCCCCGTTCCATTACAGACCATTATGCCGTGCTAAGATCAAGGATCCCGTCGCACCACACCAAACAGTCGTAAGTGCTCGAGTGGTCGGAGAACATAGACCGTTTTGGTTTTAAAAAGGATTCTTCACAAGGCAATTTGTTTGATGTGAAGCGTTGAATTAGATAAGTCTTGCCATAAGTAATGGGAGTAAAATTGTGAAAGGTTGAATGATCGACCTATGAATTTGTATATCTAATCAACGGAGCATCGTTTAAAGTGGAAAACTTGATAGTAATTTCCGGTATTTGAGGATAATTTTACAGGGCGAGAAACTCATGTCTACATATCAAATTATTGAGTCTCGAAATCCCTAATGTCGTTTGTCCTAATGTATCGTTTGTCATAACGCATTTTTTTCAGACCGTAAATTTTTAAGGATTTTTTAATATTTTTTAATCATCGTATAAATTAGATTTGTCTTATAACAATACTGAAAAGTTTACAGATTCGAAAAAAAATGCGTTATGACAAACGATACAAAAATCTAAAAATATAATATTTGTACAGTATAACGATCACAATCCATGAAGTTCGATATTCAAAATGGTCGAAATACATAAAGACGCAATGTATAAGTTTACAATGTATAAGTTCAAAATATATAAAATCAAAAAATATAACAGTTGAAAGGTATAACGATCACCATCTCCACTACTGACTCGATAAAGTACGATACTAATAATGGTCAAAAGTTATCCGTAGTAACACGTTGAAAACATGGCCTCAAGTGAATGGACCTCAATGCTTCGAAAAATGCCCTTACTCCTTACAGATTACCGTGGCTAGATAACTAGTGAACAGTGAAGATTTTTTTTCCATAGGAGATAACTAGTTATCTCCGAGGATTTTATATTCTTCGCAGATAACTTTTTTTTTAACCGTTTTCTGTGAGGAAGATCCAATCCTTGTAGATAACTGGTTACCTCTAAGGATTTTATATGCTTCGCAGATAACTATATTTTTTTTAAGTTTTCTTTGAGTAAATTGTATTTCTCGGAGATAACTAGCTATCTCCAAGGCATTTAAAATCTTTGCAAATAACTGTCTTTTCTAATAGTTATCTGTGAGGAAATTTAAATTTCCCTACTTAGCATAGTGTTTTGTAAAATGGTTTGAGCGGATGAATAAATAATATTTTCTTCTGTTTCCGCGATTTGAAACTTTATGACTACAAACAATTGTGATATACCACAAATTATGCCAAAAAATAATTATGACCATCAATTTTATGGTTAAACAGTTATGACAATCCAAATTATGACAAAAGTTGTTATTCGACTAGACGGGGACCCACTAAATTGACTATTATACGAGGGCCATTATACATTTTAGACATTATTCATCTGAAATAAAACGGGCTGACTGAGAAATTATATATTTTCCTCAAAGTTACAATTTGTGCAAACTACCCACTTTGAAAAAACAAATTGTAAATGTCAATCCGTGACCATGGAAAGCTGACTAGCTTCCGAAACGTCGGGAACTCAAATGAGATATGACACGCGATATAAACCGTTAAATTGTTTTATTTCAATGAGTAATAATCGCGGGAACAGAAGAAAATATAAATTTCAAAATAAATAACTAAAAGCAATGCCATGGTGTATCTCTTACGAATTAAAATAATACGAATATTTTCTTCTGTTTCCGCGATTATTACTCATTGAAATAAAACAATTTCACGGAGTATATCGCGTATATTATCTCATTTGAGTTCCCGACGTTTCGGAAGCTTTTCAGCTTTCCATGGTCACGGGTGGACTGAGAAAAGATATATTTTCCTCTGTCAAAGTTACAATTTGTGCAAACTACCCATTTTTGAATATTCATAATCTGTAAAGACACATGTGCCAGAATTTTTTTTTTTTTTTTTCAATTTCACAAATGAGGCGTACTGAGGAGAAAAGAACGTCGGGAACTCAATGAGATAATATACGCGATATAATCCGTTAAATTGTTTTATTTCAAAATAGTACTATTGCATCAGTATATAAATAATTTCTGAGTAGCATTCCCGGAACTAAGACACCAAACGACCGTAGGGCTACCATATATAGCGATGATAATATCCATTGACTATCCGTTTAATTTGAATTGTTAATTTCTCCAAATTTTAGGACTCTGGAAAATTAAGATCTTTCAATTATGATTGCTAATAATCTAAGGTATTATTGCTCCTGTGCCAGGAAACACCCTGTAGAGTCTAACTGCAGTGACTGGTACAGGGCAGGGGTTGTATTCAAATTCTTTATATGGCAACAATTTTACTTATTGAAAACGCTTTTCATGCAACCCATATTGCCATGCCAGCTGGTGATTTTTCAAATTTCCTGCATTTTTTGTGACAACATTTTTGACAAATGTCGGTGGACAGCGACAATTTCATGTACATTGCGTGCCCAATATAAAGTAAGGAGATTATCTAGCTTGCGGGGATCGCCGTGAACATAAAATTGTCGTTGTCACCTTACAATTGTCACGATTGTGAAATAAGGGGCCTGGATATACTCAAATTTTCGTCCCATGACACAATCTACTATTACAAACCTATTGACCGATGTGCACCAAACTGGAAGCACATAAAGCCAAAGTAATACATATAAATAACTGGCCTTGGGCTTAAAATTACTTTCAGGCAATTTGTCAGGAAAAAAGTGTCCCGCCCGAAACAAATGGGTCAACCTTTTTGGGAGTAACGGAAATTCTATTGTTTCCGTATACATCTAAGTGGGGGCTGTCGATTTTGTGTGCCGCGCGTGATAAATCGATGTGCCTAGTGTCCAAGTTTGGGAGTAGACTGTAGCCTTACTAGGCAGATTATGTTATTGTGAAGGTAATATCTTGAAAGTTATCTTTAAATAATCATTATCACCTTCACGCTACGAATACGAATCCGAGACGGGTTAGCATGCTATTAAAAGTTTATTTGAAAATATTGTCGAACATCACCCGTCTCACCTGTCATTGTCTAGAATAAAGTTAGATTTAAAATCATCACCAATTAATACACAATAGTTTCTTGGAGCTAATAGCTCCAACAATATCTTGTTGAACTTGTTCACCGGAGGAGACATAATAAACACAAGAGGATGAGAATTATTATGGATGAGAACGTTTTTTTTTCTATTATGCTTACCACCTTAGATTCCAAAATTAAAGTGGACTTGGAATTGAACCCGGTACCTTTGCACATGCACAAGCCAAGGTCGTCGACACAGCTCAGATAGTTGCTAGACTTAAGAGTCCCCGGCAAGCTCGGCCGAATTTCACCTTCCCATACAAACGGAGTTTCGTTCTCATTTTAAATCTACGTGTTGGATTATAACGTGCAAATACAATGACATGAGGTGTAAATAGACCTGTAATTAGTTTATATGGCTCCAGTTTTGTATGAAAAAATTAAATTCACCGTATTTTTTTACTATGGCATCTGAAGCTACATATACCTTCACTTATTCTAAGTATGTACAAAGTTTCAGAGCAAACTAGATAGTGGTTTTAAAATGAGAGCGTAACTACGTTTGTATGGAGAACCGAGCTTACCGGGGACTCTTAAGTGGCAGAGGGCGGGGCACATTGCTCGTAGAACCGTTGAAGGGCAGAAAGTTTCGTCGTACAGGACGACGCAGCGTGGGTATACCCCCAACAAGGTGGACCGACCATCTGGTCAGGATGGCGGGTAACCGACGATGGGTGAGGGCGGCTCTCGACCGGTCGTTGTGGAGATCCTTGGGGGAGGCCTTTGTCCAGTAGTGGACATCTACAGGTTGATATGATGATGAATAACAATATCAACCATTAAGAAGTATTAATATAATAACACTATGAATGTCGAAATGATGGACCAATGCAGTGTTTGTTAGTGTGCAAAGGATGCATATCAGTCAAACATACAGTTCATGGGTACTATTATGAAGTTGTAAAGGTTAAATGTCTGTACATTCAAGATATTTGCAAAAAGAAATATTGTAACGGACTATTTGTTGGTCACTGGATGGAAATGTTTTTTTTTCGGATTTTATGTATGTTTGTATGTGTCGTTGTGGCTTTATGACGCCAAATCGGCTAAACAGATGTCAACTATTTTTGGTACACAGATAGCCATGGTATCCACACATGGTTATAGGATACTTTTCACCCGACTTAGCTGAAGAAAAAAAGAGGGGTTATGACTTTTTCTCCTGCGCTAACGAAGTTTCGGGCACGTTCTAGTAGATATATATCTAGGTAAATGGTAGAGACATAAAACAAACATACTTTTCCCTCTTTAACAAATACTTTCATTCGCGTGAATCCAACTAAAAGCTAGTGATAAATACCGACATTTTAATGGCGCCTGGCCACTAAACGCCATAATAGAAGCATTGTTATCGTCTAATCTCCAGACCACATTCACATAACTCATAAAAAGTATCCGAACGCCGTAAGATCCTACTCAAACCTAAAAAGTCATAACACCCTTCAATATACACTCACAACGCGCTCTTTCAAAGCTGTAACTTATAAACTAAAATGCTCTGCAAAACCGGAATGTATTAAGCGTCATCAACGTACAGTTTCACATAGGCTCCTTTATTAATATTGTACTACGTATAAAAGTATCGCGAATGGAATCGTTAATCGAGTATTTTACATATATATAAGAAAACACTTACTTGTGACCGTACTTGTGGAACTCGAATATACACATACGGCTGTATTATAAGACTAGTGCATCTAATGAAATAAATAATGAAATAATTATCTTTTTCTACTAATAAGAACTCCGCGAATCATACTTAAAAGGCATACTTTTTAGATTGGACCATTTAATAAGTGTCCATTATGGTGTACTAATATCAATTACCACCATTATACCTGAGAGAGAAGCAGAAACTGCTGCAATAGAGAATAAGTGAATTCAGGCCAAACAGATGGGAATGGTAAAGAAACACAGAGGATAGAAAGATAATCATAAAGATAGAGATAAGTTCCGTTAATGATTTCCTAAGTTATTTTCTACACAACTACCTCTGTATTCTTAATATTCTTATTACATACACTATGCATAAATAAGTCGAAACATAAGACAATGCTTTAAATATTTGAAGATCGAATTTAGAACATTACTTTCACTACTACAATTCCGTATCTGATAAGTTTAGTGTTTTAAAAGTGTTATCATAATTTTATATAACTGCCTTAAAGTTTCTACAGAGAAACGTGTTATTTTTCCGGAAATGTGTGCATTTTTCTCTTCATTCAGTTCATTACGTCCGGAACGAAACGCATAAAGCAACACAGTTAAGCTGATGTTTGGCCGCCCTCCGCTCCGCTAAATCTAACCCAATTACTTTAAAACGTTACCATAGTACGCTCCATATTTTTATACAGGAAAGGTATGCGAAGGCTCAATATTTCAATTGTTCAGTGGACCGACAGAGTTTATAGGCGTCGTCGAGTGACGCCGTAATAGGGACACAAACATTACCCCTTTTAAATTGAATTTGGAGCAATTTATCAGCAGCTCCGATAAAATACGGCGCCCTTTCAAACGTGTTTTATAAATAATGGAGCTGTGTTAGGTTTTATTGAATGTAGTTCGTTCATTAAGAGCCAGTGATTTTTGGATCGAATTAGTTTCAATTAAGTGCTAAAGGTTGGGCTAGATTGTCTGCAACTTTAAGAGACATTAAATAAATAAAATTACAGCACACAGTTTATATGTAAATCAACTATTGTTTTTGCCCGCGACATTCGCCGGCGTGCAATTGGGGTGCCAGCCAATGTTTTACAAGGTACGGTTGTTCAAAAACCATTTCGAGGAATAGGTTTAATAAACCGAGCAATTATCAGATTTCAAAAATATGATAAGTTAAGTATTTGTGGTTAATTTTAACTTTTATTTGTCTTTGTCAAACACATTAGTTACGTCACTCGTTATACCTCCTAGGCAATAAAAAAATTAAACGCATCCAAAATGTAAAAATCATGAAATTAGTATCTATTAAACAGCCTATTTTAACGGAAAAACAACAAGGCCATTTTTTGTTTTGGAACATCCCAATACAAATTTCAAAATATCCTGCCTTGGAGCATCTTTGAGTACCTTTTGCACGTGTTTCAAATTTCATATTCCTTTAGCGAGTTAGGCTTTGGGTTATCTGCTAATAAATAATACTTATACCTAAGTGACGTTACTGATTTATACGTATAGACGATTTATAAAAGTTTTTTTTTGTCAGTGATAATCAAACTTTAACCCAGTAGAAAGCTGTGCCGTAAAGCCATCCAGTGGAACCAGTGTTGCAAAGACGCAGACGCATGCGCAGAAATGAGCCTGGTCTGGTCATTAGTCCCAAGTTTTAGGTCATGCATGCAGTTAAGATTTTATGTGATATTTCAGACAACTTTTAGAAAGTCAAGAAGAAGGTGTATACAAGTTTCCAGCTTATTATCTATCATTCCGAAGTGAAACCCCTAAAATAACTCGACCAAAAATGCTAGTTATGGCTCTGAACAAAAACATGTTATTTTTTAATTTTTATATATTTTTTTATTATTTATTAAACAAAGTACATCATTCTTATTTCTAAAACAGTTTCGTGCAAAACTGTATTGTACAGTTTGACTGCAGGCACGAGTCTCTATACTAATAATATAATACAGTGTAGTATATATGGCGGGCTCTTTTATTTTTTATGTGAAACAAAAGGAACGCCACTGTATTGGTCGGTGAATTCGGCGCAGTGTGGTGCTACCTTTAAGATTCTATGACACAATGTAACCTAAATAGGCGAAAAAAGTTTGAATCCTTAGAGCTCGTTCGACTTGTTACCTAGTTTTGTACCTGTTCAGTATTAAATTTTGATGCAAGTGCCGATTAATATTATTAATTCACACATACTTACGTAATCAGATTACCGGTAACATGAGCTCAGAATCAAATTCAATATACCTACCTAGTTTGCCATATTGCAGAATTACGTCTAAGGGTGATGGAAACTAGGACAACATTGCACAGTAAGGTAAACTCCAATACACCAACATGGGGTGATAAACTCAAATATAGACATATGGGAGTCGCAATATTCAATCAAAATCTTAAATGACTTCAACAAAATGTACAGCGGGCAGTTTCTTCGCACAACCGCAAAAATAATACACACATACATAAATAGTCTTTATACGCATGTCTGTCATTTGGAATTTGAAATACAATGAGACTTACATGCCTTATAAGAGTAGGTAAGTATTACTAAATTGTTAAGTTACATATTGTGTGTTGTGAGACAAGCTCCTGTACATTCATCGACAGCTTATTAAGACCAATGAAATAAGTTGAAATAAGATGAGCTGACGTTGAGAACAACTCTTAGTTACTGTTATATTTATTTCATTGTCATCCATCTATGCTTATCCTTCCTTATCCTTCCTTATCCTTACTTCCTTACTATATTATAAACGTGAAAGTATGTAAGTATGTTCCGCTTGATCCTAAAAACTACTGGACGAATTTTTATGAAATTTTCCAGTTATGTACATTATATATCAGAATAGGACATGGGCTAATGTATGTCAAATTTCATCCCTTTTAGGGACGAAAAAGGGGATGAAAATTTGTATGGACAGTTAATATTTTTTTACGCTAGGAACTCGAATGTTGGTAATATACTTCACATTTAAATTAGTAAAATATCAAGTTTTGGGGAAAGACATAAGCTACTTTTTAGCCCGGAAAAATACCTTTTATTTGCGATAAACGAATCTAAGGCGGGCGAAGTCGCGGGCGGCCACTAGTCTATACTATTATAAAATTGTAAAAATGAAATGTCTGTACATTGAAGATATTTTCAAAAAAAATATTGTTAAAGACTATTTGGAGGTCACTAAAACGAAAAATATTTTTTTCGGATTTTATGTATGTTTGAATGTGTCGTTGTGGCTTTTCATAACGCAAAATCGGCTGAACAGGTTTCAACTATTTTCGGTACACGGGTAGTTAGGTATCTCCGGATGGTTATAGGATACTTTTTACCCGACTATGCTAAAGAAAAAAAGAGGGGTTATGGCTTTTTCTCCTCTGCGAACGAAGAAAGGCGCCCCTTCTAGTTTAAACATATAAATGCTGTTCGTTCCAATAACGGGATCTAAGTAGTTCAAATTCAACTTGCAAAATTTGACCATAAACAAAATTAATCTTGGTAATTAGATACATTACTAACATTGGTAAGTTGGAAATATAGATTTATTTATCGAAATGAGAAATGAGATATTTACTTATATAAAGTTGTTATCGTGTAGCATTAACTAAATATTATTATTACAAGTAACATGATACACAAGTAGATTGTTTGACAAGGGGCTAAAATAAGCCATTATGACACGAAGTGATTATTTGGACGAGCTCACGAAGTGAGCGAGGACAAATATGTCTGAGTGTCATAATGGCTCTTAGCCACGTGATAAACACTCTGCTTTTCACTTCGACTGCGAGAAAATAAAAAAGACTTAACATTAAAATTGTATACCTATTTCATGAACAACTAAACGTACACTGAGCAATTCTATCAGAAAGTTTGGCCAATCTGATCAGGTTGGTTTGTTTGTTTTTAATTAGTCGTAAGGAGTATGTAGCTGGCCACAAGTTTTTTTTTCATTGTTGTACATATTTGTATGGGATTATAAAAATAAAATAAAATAAAAATCATTTATTTCAGAAAACATGTTCCATATTATGTTAGTAACAATTGACTTAAACATAGGTTAGTAAATAAATTAATTGCATCATAATAACCCCCCCCTTCCGCCTCATCGATCGCGTTTCAACACATGCAGATCTATGAAGCGGCCGAGGACCGCCGAGTCCAGCCTATCTGCAATCATCTGCAGGATCCTATTACCGCTCCCCCTTATTCGTTGGGTAATGGACGCCGACTTTTTGCGCATGAGTGCATAAAAGTCGTCAACGGCGGCGTCCGCAAACATTTCCGACGCGCTACAGAAGAGGGGGAGCCGCAGCAGGGACCAGAACACATTATTATATTGCACGCTTAGTGCATTGTACGCCCGGTGCGTAAAACTGACCCATAGACCACTCGTGTAGAAATTTTGACTATACGCTTTGAAAAGAGTTAGTTTTACAGGCACAGTACAGCGAGTGAATCTATGAGCCAGCATATTGCCACGAACAGACAACGCCCTACGCTCGCGTTCAATGTCCTTATCATCTTTAGGGTCATCTGTTAATACATGACCTAAATATTTAAAATGTGACACCTGCTTTACAGGTACGTTGTTTAAAAGAAGTGGTGGGATGTTATATGTCAACTTATTTTTACCTTTAAAAATCATGAACTCACTCTTTTTCACATTGTATGTATTATATGGCTTTCTTTTAAACCCTAGGGGCTAAATTTACTATTTAGTCCCTCTCCGCGAAGCTAATATGTCGTACTTTTTGAGCAGGAGAAGTGAAAACATAATTATTATAAAGACTTAAAATAGATTCAATAATCAGTAGATAATAGTTATTTCGGAACGATACGCTAACTGCAAATTCCATGAGCGTTTCGCGAATACTGCAGGGATGCTGAACCTCCGCAGATTTATACATATAGGAACGTGCGGCCCGCGGCTACACCCTGATCGTGATCACTCCAACTTTAGTTATTGGGTTTGAGCTAATATTGTGGAACTCCTAACTTAGGATTCACTAACGTAGGTAACCTTGTTTTATGAAGTTTTCTAACTTGATTCCTTATTTACAGACGTACCGTACACAGAATATCGATACCGAACCAAAAGATTTAAGGCCAAGCCACACCGGGTGCACGTGCGCGTGTGTGTAGCGTGCGCGTTGTATCGTATGAAATGTCATAGTAGATGGCACACGGCTTGTGTGGTATGCACGTGTGCAGCGGTGTGTCATCTCTTATAGGTATTCGTACTTTACAACGCACACGCCACGCGCACGTCTACGTGCACGCCACGCACATTCATCCGGTATGGCTTGGCCTTCAATTTTCATTTCTCGATGCACTGTTAGTTATCTTAGTGGCATGGCTTTTTAACCCTGTTCGTATCGACCATTTGATAGGCGTCATCAACGCCCGTTAATAAAGCGTGAATGTTAACTGAGTGTTGTAAAATTTTGCTAAATAAATAGATGGAATAGTCAGTAATAAGTACTTGAAAACGAAATACAAACTGCAAATTCCATAAGCGTTTTAACCGCGAATACTGTAGAGTATTGTACTCGTACCACCTACTCCGCACATTTATATAGGAAGTGCGGCCCGCGGCTACACTGATCACTCCAACTTTAGTTATTGGGTTCAGCTAATATTGTGGAACTCCTAACTTAGGATTCACTAACGCAACCTTGTTTTATGAAGTTTTGTAACTCGATTCCTTATTTACAGACGTATCGTTCAAAGAATATCGATACCGAATCAGTAGACTTAAGTTTTCATTATTTATATTTATTTTCTCGATGCACTGAAATTTTGCTCAGTAAATAGATTGAATAGTCAGTAATAGGTATATCGGAACAAAACACAAACTGCAAATTCCATAAGTGTTCCAACCGTGAATATTGCAGGGTATATTATCGTGAATACTGGCGACTGTACCACGTGCCGCCCAGACCTTCGCATATTTATACAGGAAGGAACGTGCGGCCCGCGGCTACATCGTGATTACTCCAACTTTAGTAATAGATAATATAAATATTCAAAGTATATTTTTTTAGTTTAAAGTACATACTTTAGTGCTTTGATAAATATGGATAAGCCCAAGATATAGGTAACGATAGATATCTATGGAAATGTTAAATAGTTTATTTTATTATATAATTAGGTTAACTGTAAGTCTGTGCTTCACCCTAGCAGGGTACATGTTGAACTTTTTAGCTGTAACATCTTATAATACCATGTTGTGCACGAAATAAAATTGAATTGAATTGAATGGAATAGTTATTAGGTTCAGCTAATATTGTAGAAATGATAACTTAGGATAGGATTCGCTAACGTACCTAAGCTTGTTTTAAGAAGTTATATTCGAAATGAGAATCTGTAGAAGTGGTATCTTGTAGGCACAGGAACCTGTACGAATGCGATCCTGTAGAATTGGGAATCTGTAAAAATATGAATCTGTAGAATTGGGAACCTGTAGTTATGTTTTTTTTTTTAACAAGTGCAATTAATGTGTAGAGTTGAGAATCCGCATTAAGTATTGGGAAACCTCGGTGGGACCTTTATATATTCAAATCGACTGTATAAATGTCTACTTTAACCTATCTGGTTTAGTAAGCAAATTAAAAGAGTCATGACATTGACAGCTAAATTTTAATTTTTTCTTGTTAATTGCAGATCAAAGTATGCAGTT
The DNA here is from genome assembly GCA_905404275.2 of Hedya salicella. Classification (NCBI taxonomy): domain Eukaryota; kingdom Metazoa; phylum Arthropoda; class Insecta; order Lepidoptera; family Tortricidae; genus Hedya; species Hedya salicella. The sequence goes on from FR990100.1 coordinate 5,343,709, forward strand.
GATTGTCGTGAACAAATGTTACTTCTAGGATAAAAAAAAATACATTTAAAAAATAATATGACATAAATAAACCATCCGTAGATTCTGAGTTCACATAACGCGTACATACTATCGAGAGAAAAAATCTGATATGAACTCCTCTGGGAAATTTAATGTACCCAATTCGGAATTAATAACTAATGAAAACTCTGTAAAACTGGAGCTAAGCCCCAAAAACACGCATTTATATGGATAAGGCGATACATCTCATGTTTACCACTAACAAATCAAAAACATCGCTAAGAATAGACATAAATCAAAATCCCCGGTTAGAAATCCAAGGGAAACGGCCGAAATAAAAACACCAAAGTAAATTCTTGCAGAGTTTTATTCAAAAGCGTTGGCTATTGTAAAAGTTGACAGCATTTGTGTCGGGCTGTATGTCGAACTCATCAAACTTGGACTGTCGGAAACTTGAACGTCGAAATATTGTAAATTTTTTACGCGGGAAACGGTGTTACCAGACTTCGACACGAGTTTGCCATTTTGTACTGTTTATGGAACACTGGGCATGTTGGTCAATTCCTCGTCATTTTTATAGGAAACTATGGCTTTTATTATTACCTACTGTACTAGTAAATTGTTTGGTTCTTAAACGACGATTTGTGTGGACTGATATTTGGTGGAAATTCTTTAATGAAGGACAACCAATCGTCTTTTGATATCTTAGACACGCACTACCATTTCGCATCAAAATTATATTTTTATTTTAGTACATTCAACATCCTTTTTAACAGAAAATCTTTTGAGTGTCTTCTATTAATTTATTCGTTCAGTGCCGTACTTTTTCAAGAATATCGGAGCTTCTCTCACTTAAAGATACCCATTTTACAAGTTTTTATTTAACTTGCCATGTTTTGGTAGCCAAGTGGCGTGTAGTTCATACAGCACTCTTAAACCGCTAAACCCATTTAGATGAAATTTGGTATGGAGATATATTGAGAACCTGGAAATTTAAGGACATGGAATAGTTTTTCTCGGAAATCATTACTAAAGGGGGTGAAAAGGGGGGTTGAAATTTGTATGGGGAATCCATCATTAAAGTAGGCTATTTTATTCTTGATAATGTTAGTAATCCATAAACTTTAATCCTGTAAAAATAGAGTGCATGCCAAGGTATGTATATCAAGGATATCTTGAAATCTCAAGTATAATGCCATAATTTTACTTGAGATTTTAAGATATCCTTGCAGATGACTGTAGAACAATCGGAGAGTAAAATAGCCGACCCATACGAGCCTGGCCACGACAACGCGCGACCAGCGGCACGGCAAGCGAATTGTTAATTAATTGCGTGCGATGCCAACATACTGCTATACGGTGAGCCTTTCGACACCGCGATGAAGAGAAAATTCGTTTGCCGCGTCGCCGGTCGCTCGTTGTTATCAGATCTTCGTCGCGTGGCATGATCGCGTGTCACGATCACGAATTTGGACGTTGCGCCGATCCGATCGCTCGAAATCCACGTGTATAACACACTTAGATTGGACAAGCGCGGCGTGATCGCCGCGAGCGAGTGAGCGTCCAAGCAGCGCGATACGCAGTAATGCCACGCCACGGTAATCGGATACGAGCAAATGATACAAGTGTGGACGCACCTTTAGGCGACCCTGCGCCGCCTGCATCCAGCGGACTTCCGCAGGTAGCCGCCATTCAAGAACGTATGACCCAACCGCGCGTAACTTAAGTGTAGGAACTATTTATACTATGTCGGTTACTTTATGGTTTACTAAAAGATGCCCGCAACTTCGTTCGCGGAGGAGAAAAAGTCATTACCCGTCGTTTTTTCTTCAGCGTAGTCGGGTAAAAAGTATCCTATAACCATCTGGAGATACCCAACTACCCGTGTACCAAAAATTGTGGCAATCTGCATGTTTAGCCGATTTTGCGTGATGAAGCCACAACGACACATACAAACACATAAAATCCAAAAAAAATATTTTTCGTTTTAGTGAACTCCAAATAGTCCATAACAACCATTTTTTTGAAAATATCTATAGTTTACAGACATTTCATTTTTACAACTTTATAATAGTACTTAAAAAATATATAAAAAATGAGTTGATCCACACCGATTCATGCCGCCCGTCCAAGATGGACGACATGAATCCACGTGCTATCCTTATTAGTGGTTTATTTTATTAGATTAGACAACGACTTTGACACTGTTAATGCCATACTTTGTTCTGTCTTGGTCTACTGCTAAGAACTATAGGAAATCACGCGAAACAAAACTCGGTGTTTGTAATAAGTTTCAAAACACGGGAAACACGGCAAAGATAAACGACGGTAAAGTAAAATTGACGTCCATTGTCGCAGGTAATCGCATTATGTTCGTGTCGCCGCGAGTTGCGAACTTCACCCGCGCACTTTGTGGGACTTTAGTGTGCTCTATTGGTTGTTTTTATAATGTGTCGTTCAACATTGTCGGTACGATACATCAGCGGGAGCTAAATGTATGAATATGTATGCAGTTACTTTTATGTTTCCTTACACGATAACGATATGTTGTTGACGATAACGATATCGTGTCATCGTCGCAGCTCGAAGAGTGTACCAGCATCAGTATGTGCCATAAATAACAAAGCGGGCAAAAATATCTGACACGTCCTAACCACAGCTGGTAATCTTCGTATAACAAACCGCGTACGTTAGCGCCATGTTGTTTTTAATGATGACTGAATTTTTTCTCTGCTGTGATTAGCAGTTGCTTTGACAATACACTCGTCTTGTCATCTATATATTATTTGTCGAAATTCATTCTGTCACTGTCACAGTAAAGTGTTAACGAGTGATGTCCTTGTGTTTATCCTGTCTTGCTTTTGTTTGTAGAACTGCAAACGGACGCTATTTTACACTAGTTCCCGTGCTCTGAGAAAATACTTATTACTTAAGTGGTTGAAGTGATTTTGTTGAAGAATTATTTTTCAATTTCTTTTTAAGTTTATCGTAAGCTTTTATACAGAAGTATTACAAGAAAAAACGGCATATTACTTGCAATACTTCTGTATAAAAGCTTACGACAAACTTAAAAAGAAATTGAAAAATAAATATTTTAACAAATATTTTTTTTTTTTTTTTGACACTGAGATAATTCTCAGCATATAATTAGATTACGTAAATACAATTACTGAAGTTACGTGTTCAAATTTACGTGCCGGGAACTATTCATTCTAAATATTAGACCTCATTCAATGAACCTAGACCGCTTTAGCTGAATACATTACGATTCCTTGCCATATAGCAATCTCGAATAGCAAACAAAATAAACGTCAGTCAACACTAATCGTACAGATAAAATATAGTTGCCTAGTGCAAATAATATTTGTTTCAGAGTTGGCAGTCTGATACGTAGTATCTCTTATTAGTCTGTGGTCCTAACTGCCCGAGACATTGATTCGTGTCAGATATTTATGCGCGCTTTATTGTGGCAGATAATAATGCCAGTGACTGCACGTATAGTATATACTCTTTTTTTTTCAACAATATCGTGGAGAGTTCAGTTAGGCTCAAAGAGTATGTAATTTCCTACGGAGAAGAGACGTAACTGCCTTGTACTGCTTTTTACAGAACCTTGTATGAACCCAGATCTAATAATGTAACAACATTATGGAACGAATTGCACAGACTAAACAAGCATAGCATACTGTCTGTCAGCAACTGTCACGCTGACGGGATAGTGCTGTTCGAATTATCGATAGTATTGAAACGGTAAATGCTCTAGGGATGTGCATGTTTTATAGATATTCGACGATAGTAGCCTTAAATGTTTTAGTACTTTATTTTCTTTTTCAACTTGTTTTTAACTGTTGTTATAAATAATAGAACAAATATGCTTCTCAAATTCTATTTATTAATAAACAGGTACATTATTAATTTTTCGAAGACAACTTCAGTATTTACAGTAGTGTGCAAAATAATAGCAGTGAAGCCGGATTTGAAGAGACAATCAAGATGTAAATCTGACTTAAGATTTTAGTTATAATCGTGGTATGAGTTAACAATAAAGTGCATTCAGGTTCGAAGACAGCAATGTAATAACCTTTAGCCGCCCAAAGCCTATTAAAAGGCCTTCTCTTATTCAATGAACTTTCAGTCATTTTCTAACAGAATAGAGTTGCTTTCGCTGTTAGTCGTTCGAATGTAACACAAAGGCAATATAACCGAATTTCCTACATTTTTGATTCAAATTCCACTGCCAATTTTTTTTATATGGTGGGAGGCTTGAAAATAAAGACACTTTAAGACACTGTTCTTTATTTGGAATGTACTTTTCAAAATTTGGGATTTTTTATACTAATTTAGAAATATTAATTGATTCAGTGGCCAGTACAGACAGTTCTTGGGTACATAGATTCTCTTTAAGAGCAGTTTTTTGCATCTGCCTTATTTTAAAAACTACTTACCATGGTACATATACATACTGCTATTATATTGCACACAGCTGTATATTGCATATAATTCATCAATTTCATCATTCACATTTGTTTAGAGGCTTGATCTGGATTAATGTTTATGCTATACTTACATTTTGTCAAAATACATAATAAACTGGTTCACTTTGCATACAAATACGTTTTAACAACCTTTTTGCGGCTACGATATCTCGAAAGCGATACTTATTGGCCGGTGCACTTTCCATGCAAATCTGCGATGGGAATCTGGGCGACCACCATCCGACTGCTGAGCTGCATCATGCCAATAGTGCGCTTCGGGCCAACGAGCTCAAGATACCACGTTCCAAGCAGAAACCTCGCATGAAGACTCCAACAGTCGAGCTTGAACCTGCTGTATTACAATATGTAAGAGGTCACAGACAAGATCGGAAACATCTTGAAACGTGCTTCCATAAAAAATACTAGTATTATTATTACCAATATTCACAATACTAGTAACCCGTCGTATGTATATGCTTCTGAGTAACATATATACAAATGTAGATACACGTAAGTTCACAAAGTAAAATGGCGACACACTGACAGTCTTACACGAACCGAACCATCAGGACCACTTCTTACCCGCAATCAGAATAACTTAAAATCTATTTGACCTTTACCAAAAGTAGTAAACTTATTTATTGCCACTTATTAAATTACTAGAAGGTGCCCACAAACTTCGTCCGCGGAGGAGAAAAAAATCATAAACCTCTTTTTTTCTTGAGCATAACAAGTTTTGTATGAAAAAGCTACATAAACTAATTACAGGCTTGCATATACCAATACATATACCTTTACTTATTCTAAGTACAAAGTTTCAGAGCAAACTAGCTAGTCGTTTTAAAATGAGAGCGTAACTACGTTTGTATCAAGAACCGAGCTTACCGGGGACTCTGTGACTAAGTAAATTATAAATAACGACCCAATAAAGACTTATCTATCTAAAGGGGCTACCAGACGGTCAGAAATGTAGGTGGATATGATTAGACCGGCCGGCCATCATTTTGATCATGTCAACGCTCGACAAAGTCCAACTCTGTCACTCGGGTGACCATATTGATTGGTTAGATGATTTGAAGGCCAAGTAGTCACCGACGGAATCGGTCACATATGGAAAGGATATTAATAAGTCACAACTGTCACAAAAGTACAAAGTGTGCCGCTGGGTTTAAATGTAAGAAATCATGTAAAACTGTGTTTATAAGAAGTTTCAAACTACGGGAAATAGACGTTGTTAAAGTAAAAGTGTCCATTGTCGCCGTTGATCGTATTATGTTCGAGTCGCTGCGAGTTGTGAACTTCGCCCGCACACTATATGGAGCTTTAGTTGTGCTCTGTTCCCACGCCTTTGCAAATAAAAAACGGTCCAATAAAGGCTCGTAGTTGATAAACGGTAAATATGAAAAATCGATTCGTGAAGGCTCACGAATCGATTTTTCATATCGCTAGCGTGTAAGGTAGTGCCACTCTACAGATTTTCATTACAGATCGTCCTCATCGCTACACATTGTACAAAACTTCTACAAAATTGTTATAAAGTCTGGCAAATGAAATATGAAATTGGAATCAACCGCAAAATTTAAAAATGTAGCTGCGGTGTAACTGTGTGAGCTAGATATAAACACATTTGAATGCTTTTCTTATTAACTAATAACTTAATAATTAATGACCAAAGCCATGAATTCGTTTAACTCTAGCTCATACAGGCACACCGCTGCTACTTTTTTTAAGTTTCGCGGTTGATTCCACGCTCATCTTTCATTAGCCAGACTCTAATAACAAATTCTATACGATTTCTCTATGAACAAGTTAGAAATCGGTAAACAAAAGGAAAACCCCCGACATATTTTAAAAAATGCAGATAATTCTCAACCGGCAGAAACGGTTTACTCAAACTATAGCTGCGAACACTGTCGATGAAGTCACCTTTCTGATAAGAAAAAACTAAATCCAAATCGGTCCATTCGTTTAGGAGCTACGAGGCCACAGACAGAGACACAGATAGTTACTTACACACGGTAAACTTATAACACCCCTATTTTTTTGTTGGGAGTATAAAATGACGCTTAATGAAAAAAATATTAACTCAATATTGTTTTCATAAAAAAGACCTGATGGTTCTCTGCCTAAGAGAGTGTGGCGACTATAGACTGATACTCTCTATTATGTAAGAAAATTACCTGCATTTGGATAAAGTGTCAATAGATAAGGTTATATATCATTGGTCCCAACATGCATTCGTAGTACCTATTTATATAGAGACATAGCATTTACCCGCGGCGATGGGAAGGAAAAATAACCTATGTTTAATCCATAGCATGATATAGCTCCGTGTCAAGTTGTAACTACTTAAATACTTGTGCAGACTGAGGACTGTAAAAGCAGTCTGAACCCCTTCGATATGCTTTAAGAGCAGGATAGGTGAAGTGGAGAATAAGAAGTTACAGTTTGTATCGAAATCCCGTTCCTAAACCAATACTTCGGCTTTCTATTGTAACTGAGTTGACGACTGTTTCCTTATGATAACTTTCCGTTGACCTGTTCTTTAGTAAGTATTATCGACCACTGATTAGTAAGTATTACCGATGACTGACTAGTAGCAGGGTTAATTCTATATTTGTGTGCTCGTTCGTACGGCACTCATAGTGGAGTTATGGTCAACAGAATTAGCTTTGGCTTTTATACTCGAGCCGTATATTGGTTAGGGAGGGGGTAATTTTATTATTTCTCAGAATTATAATTAACAATTATTATGCAACATATTAGGTTTTCATGGAAAATTACCAGTCTCTTACAAGGTTATTGAATAGTTGCGAAGTGTTGCACAATTCCTATGGAAAGTTTGTATACATAAGTTTATTATGTAATTTATTGCCTTATGGGCTTTATACATCTGTTATTGATTCGTACATACGAATCTTATCTTTTTGACTGTTTAGTCAAACTAATGATTTCATATCTTTCTATCGGGATAAGATAGAAAGGTATGAAATGAAATTAGTGAACAAATTAACTTTTTATTAGCTTATGAGCTAGGTAGGTATTCTAGGTCTTATGTTAAGTCTATATAATACTATTATTGTGGGGTCATCCGGTACAATACTTTCGCCGGTTAACATGCAATTGGATTCTTGTCGTACATTTTGGATGGGTGACATAAATCAGTTTTGAATAATTCATTATATTCATATTTTAAATATAAAAGCGTACCTCGACGTTGGCAAAATTGTCCTGTTGGACAAATAACTTAAAAACAAAACGGAACTATTGAAAAACAAACAGCAAATAAATATTTGGATGACCGTACATGGTAACGCCATCTGTTCATACAGCATTTCTAACGCACACATATTTTTTAAATACCTCTTCCATGACCAATTCCATCGGCCGTCTACTTGGCGTTGAAATCATTTTACCACAATGCGCCGGCTCAAGTAACCTTGGACGATATCAAGCGTCAGAAATGATGGTCGATTTGATCAGGTTGCGAAAAATTTGTGGCTGTCTAGTAGCCCCATTACCTCTACCCTTGCTGCCCTTGCCTTCATGCTCAGAGCTGCTCCGAAACCCGAAACCCGAAAAAAGAAGTTCGTATAACGCTATCTCGCTCACTCTCAATACAGCTTAACATGAGAGCGAGAGAGACGGCACGTGACGAACTTCGAATTTTGAGTTTCGGAGTAACCCCTCTGTCTACTTTGTATCTTTGCAGTTTCGAACTTCTTCATTCAGTCTTAAACCTAAAAACACAATGTATAATAGAATCACTTTTCAGTGTTATAATTATTTTAGAAAAAAAAAATACTAATTTATATTTTAGTTTTTTTTGCCATTGTCAATAAGCTCAATATTTTTTTTTTAAATCGAGCGCTGCGTGTAATGATACGAAGTCATTGGCTAGCGAAATGACGTTTACCTGCCAAGTTGTCACAAGTTGTCAAAAAAATGTCGGCCAACAAGGAAAATAACCTTGTTCAGGCCTATATTGAATTAAATAAATTCTGTCAAGGCGGTGATTATGAAAGGGCATTAAAAGCTACAGGAAAAAGTAAGTTCACCTTATTTTACTCTTACTTGTGTGTTTTAAATTTTTGTAACCAACAAAATCGGTTCGCAAATGTATGCGAAATAATTTCGTTTATTCCGCAATAATACCCTCAAAATTAATGGGATTCGTTCACGTATCATTCAATTTAATAGTACAGCTATAGAATTATCAAATCTACAACGATTTATGTCTAAATTAGCCCCGTAATATCGTTATAATCTTGTCACTTTCTCCAATTTCTTATTGGTGCTCATTTGATAAATATGACAAAAGGATGTACTAATTTCCTGATAAATTATTTCATCATCTTAACATTATAGTTTTTTTTTATAGTATATTATGTTTACGTCCAATCTTACATACCATTTTCACTTTTAACAGGTGACTTGAAATTTTCAATGTAAATTCGACACATGCAACAGTGCAACAATAAAATATGGCTAACAACAAACTTGTATAAAAACACATTAAATTAAAGACCTACACTCAAATCAATCAAATTATAACATTACAGTCCTGCAAATCGCTCCAAATGAACAGAAAGCGTTCCACTGCAAAGTGATATGCTTCATCCAGCTGCATAACTTCAAGGAGGCTCTGGCTGTGCTTACCAATACTAAAAATGCTGCGCTTGCTGCTGACTTGCATTTTGAGAAGGCCTATGCTCAGTACAGGCTCAACTGCCCCAATGATGCACTGCAGACCGTGGATAATGCACCAGAGATGACACTGGCTTTGAAAGAACTAAGGTTAGTATGATGCTAGCTTACATTTGAAAATTCTAAGCATAAATTAAATATATGATGATATGTCAACACCATACATTCAAATGAAACTGCCTTAATTCCGCTGAGCACCAGGGGGCGTTAATAAACTGGGTATGCTCAGCATTGGATGGCGCTAATATCAATACGCCTTTCACGGAAAATCGAATACACCTACGACATCTATATGTAAGCAGGTGATGTTGAAAATAATCTGTCTTCTTAGTCAATAGATGTCGCTTTGTAAACCACTGATAAAAAAATTGTATCTCGAATGTAATTCTATAGTTAGCAAAACATTACGAGTTTTGAAAAATGACAATCACCAAATTGCAGAACATAACAACACATAATAACATAAGTTTACCTCTTGATGTTCATGTGTGTTAAGAGTGGATCAACTGACCATAGTTACAGTACTCACAGTCTAGAAATCAATACAGTCATTCGACAAAGCCATCTATATAGAGCAATTGTGCGTGGTGCAAGGGGTGAGATGCGGGTGGGGCAAGCCAGAGCTGCATAAGTCCGTAGTGTCATTGTCATTTACACAAACATTAAAGGTGTCGCCACACTGTATGTTTTTTACACTGTGCCATAGTCATGCATAAAGCAACTAGAGTATTTTTTTTGACAAAGTGACTTAAGTCCTAACTCAATGATTACTAAATAAATATCTCTGTCGCTTTCTACAAAGCCACAGTTGAATTTTTCTTATTGTTATTCTGTCCTGTAACTCAGGAGACAATAGTAACAGAGTTATTTAGGAAAATACTAATAATCTAGGCTATTAACATACTAACGAAATGGGCCCTTGAAAAGTGGACCTACACTGGCTAGAAGAAAATATTTTTGTTGCCTGTTCATTGTTTAAAATTGTAGTTTTAAAGAGTGGCTCCGGAGATGTACCATTACAACGGGTATAATTGAGATATTGAAATTTTTCTTCCTTTGCAGGGCTCAAATTCTATACCGTTTAGAGCAGTACCAAGACTGCTATAATCTGTACCGTGATATTGTGAAGAACACCACCGATGACTATGAGGATGAGAGGAAAACCAACATGGTTGCTGTTGTTGCCAATTTGGGTGCTCTGAACCCGGTAAGTAAATGTTTATGACAAAAATATTACCATATATTAAAACCCCTGATTTGTATGGTGTGCCAAAACTGACTGGAAATGAAAATCTTTAATAAATGATGTGTAGCATGAAAACAGCTCATAACCTTTTAATAGCTCATTAAAATCAGAGAATTATCAATACTTCATTGCTTATTGTACCAGCAGGCATGCTTATCCAGGGATATACTTGGATTTAATAGCCATCTCATTTAACTATAAATAAAAAAAGATAAAAAACAAATTATTAACAAGCAGAGTTAGTATTCCCTTGTTTGTGTAATATAATGTTTAGCCAAGTGTAATTAATGAACTCTTTAATTTCGGCGGTTTTTTATATGAAACTAACCAATTTATTTTTAACTAGAAGATGCCCGCAACTTGGTCAGCGGAGGGAAAAAAATCATAACCCTCTTCTTTCTTCAGCACAGTCAAGTAAATACCTGTAAAAATCTGTAAATGCCCAGCTTCCCATGTACCAAAAATAGTTGAAATCTTAGCAGTTTTGGCGCGCTGAAGCCACCACAACACATGCAAAGATACAAAAAATCTAAATAACTTTCTTTTTGATTCAGTGAATGTCAAATATAGTCTTCAATGTACAGATAATTCATTTTTACAACTATATAATGTTATAGACATATTATATTAAACATTTTAACTGATATGCCTTTAATTGTTAAATTTTATATCAATAAATTGCATTATTCTTTCAGTCAGCAGACCTACCTCAATTCGACGAGAACACTTACGAGCTAGCGTACAACGCGGGCAGCTCGCTGGCCATGCGGGGCAAGTATAACGAGGCTCTGCCGACCCTCAAGCGGGCGGAGCAGGCCTGCTCCGAGAGCGTCATCGAGGACGGTGGTACTGAGGAGGAGGCTAAGGAAGAGGCGGGAATCATCAGGTCGGCAACATCTTTATATAACAGGGAATATGCATGAATTTTTGCTTTTGCTTTATTAAAAGGTCATTCACGTAACAAACAGTAAAAAAATAATTTCGTATAACTATAAAAATAACCAAGACATAAGCCAACAAACATTTCTTTATATATCTCTTTCTAGAAAAAAAGAATTTAATATGGAGTTTATATGGCTAGAATGCACTTTGACGTTACCGTAGATGTCCGACCTCTCTGTCATATCGCTATGTAATAAGTAGTTTAAAATGCCTATATCATGCATATTTCTTGGCCGATTTTAATATTAATTTCTCTTCGAGAAATCGTTTTTACGGTATTTTAATATTTTGTTAAGAGAACAAGAGTGGCCCCAGCCGAGGGATTTGGTCATTCTTTCAGGTGGTGTACTGGCGAACCCTAAGAACACTGTATGCTTAATATCGATCCTCAATCTTCTTTTGGTTTCGAGTAATTTAGGATAATTTTCAAAAATCATTCAGTGTCGTATTAGGTAATCTGTTTAAGTTAGAGTAACCAAACAGAATCATCATTAAGAGCGTTTATGCCCGCTTAACTGGCAACGCCGCATATTTTTTCTTCTTGCTTCATTATTTTGTGGTATTTGAATAAAACTTAAATATATGTTCAATACATACCCTACATTGTTAGCATTTATATTGTGTTTAATTCATGTACTCATAGCTTTTGCCTTTATTTTCTTACAAAACAACATATAGACATAAATTCATTTTTAGAGCTTTGGCTGTGGCAATATCATGAAATTTTGCATTGTGTCAGCTTAACTACCGAAAACGTAATGAATGAATTGAAAACATGTTCAAGTAACATTCACATTTCTTAAAATAATCAACAAAAACCAAAAAAATTGCGACGTTGCCAGTTAAGCAGGCTTTTAATAAAAATAGAATAAGCTAGAAAGTACATATTCTTAATCAACAAACACCATGTTCATTGAAATAAAACAATTTAACGGACTATATCGCGTATATTATCTCATTTTAGTTCCCGACGTTTCGGAAGCTTTCCAGCTTTCCATGGTCACGGGTGGACTGAGAAAAGATGTATTTTCCTCTGTCAAACTACAATTTTTTTTTCAAACTACCCATTTGTTTGAAAAAACACAAATAAAGGTGTACATACATGCCAGATGGGCTTAAGCCCAAATTAAATTAAGCGTTAAATTGTTTTATTTCAATGAGTAATAATCGCGGAAACAGAAGAAAATATTAAACACCATGCTCTTAAAATTCATTAAAAATAATCTAGTTATTTTTTAAATAAAACATTTTAACGGATTATATCGCGTATATTATCTCATTTGAGTTTCCGACGTTTCGGAAGCTTTTCAGCTTTCCGTGGTCACGGGTGGGTGGTAGTTATTTTTTCTTTTATTTAATTTTGCCCTTTCTCGCGGAGGTACACTCACAAAGAAAAAATCGTAACATGCCACTAATATCCACTAGGCATACAAAAATATTTTCAAAAATCTTCATTCGTCATGTGTATGATGTTTCGTCAATATTTACCAAATAGAAATGTACATTAATAAGTTGTGTGTTTTAGGGTACAACAAGCATACTGCCTGCAACAGATGGGAAGAGAGAAGGAGGCGGCCACCATCTACCAGAATGTTCTGAAAGACAAGCCGAGCGACCAGGCGCTCGTGGCCATCGCTAGCAACAATCTTGTGGTCATCAACAGGTTAGTACATCATTACATTGATTTAAACTTACACGATCTTCACTCATTATCACAACACAACAAAACGGGGCTTAATCGCGTATAAATATGATTTGTTTAATTACCTTTCGTTGGTAATTCTTCGACGTTTTGGACGTCGCGTTACGTCCATGGTCTCGAAGGAAACTGGAGTGGCGAAATCAACGTCTTCTAGCCGCGCGAGTTTTTTGATCTACCCGCGTTTGATGTTATTATTAGGTTGAACACTACGGTCGTCCCTAGACCGACACACTACACTCACGACGTCAGGCGATTTATCGGATGTTATATGATGTTGCTTACATTTACTAATTACTGGATGCCACGAAGATGATAGCTTGAAACCATCTTCCCGGTTGAAATTTCGGTGTTTCTTCATTATCATTATTCATCATCAGCCACAAGTTCAGGAGTAGAACTGCTAAACTTCTGGGCCTTCATTAGCCAGCAACCCCGAGCAATTCCGAGAATGTCAACATTAAAAATTTCTAAGATTATTTGATTATTAACAAGTTTTGTAGTAAGTTTGCACATGCCAGTTAGCTGCTACACTTGATTTGTAGTTAAGGGTAGTTGTTGGAGTGTGGTGAAAGAAAGTGAGAGTTATAGAGAATATATTGAGCAAATGTTAAGACACAGTTAATATGTTTATGAGAATATTATTTATGTTATTAAGAACCTACACTATTTTACTGAGAATTCTGATATCCACAATTTTAATATTAGAAATAAAAACAAAATCGCCATTAGAAAGTTCCGCGTTTGTAAAGTAGCCAAATCATTCGTAGGCCAATGTATACATTTTTATAATAAGATACCAACCAGATGATGGTTTAAAATTACCCATTCCAGCTCTCAAAAAATACTTAAAAAAGTCTCTAATGGCAAAGGCATATTAATAATAATAATAAGTACTCTTTATTGCACACCAAAAGAAAATAACATCAGACACTTAAATCTAAACCAGTATGAGAAATGGTAAACAACAGGCGGTCTTATCGCTAAAAAGCGATCTCTTCCAGACAACCTTAAGGTAGTAGAGATGTCGCAAAGTAAACAACCAATGAGTAAGTAAGTGGTGCACATGAAGATGAGACAAATCATAAATTAAAGCCAGAAAGAAAAACAAAAGAGACATGAACATTTCAGATACATACAAAGATACTAGATACTAATAAATAAATATAAAATACAAATAAACATATACACAAATATACATATACCTACACAAATACATACATATAACCAAAAATTTACTGAACTACACGACATCGACATATTATAGGGTAGAGGACTATTTAACAGACAAAAATGCATAGCCTAAAATAGAACTCAAATAATTTACTTTTACCGGGACACGGTTCTTATAAGGTGGCATATCAAATGTACGTAAGTTGTTTTAAATAAATAAAAAAACATATTTTGCTTTTTTATCTTCTATAATTTTTTTATTTTATAAGTTGATATGTTTTCTTGGAGAACTACGCCTTTGCCCAGCAGTGGGACACTAAAATAGGCTAATAAAAAAAACCTTTATGGCGTGACGAGGCCACAACTACACATGCAAACACTGTTTTTTTTCTCTCGAATGTATTTTTCAATAGAGAACCGTAAGCGAGCACCCACGTACTGATGTGCAAATTGGGATGTACCAGTTTTTTCAAAGGTATGACAATTCAAAAACCATTTAGAGGAATAGGTTTAATAAACCGCTTGCAATTGTCCGTTTTTCATTCGGATGAGTATATTTGTTACAATTCCTAACCAAAGTTTTCTGTGACGTCATTATTTAGGCGTTTTGTAATCGTCCAAACCGCGTATCTCGGTACTATCCTTAACCGAGAACCGAATGGAAAACGGACGAAATTAGTATCTTAAATTAACCTATATATATATTTTATGGCATAGGGGGCAAGCCAGCAGACGGGTCGCCTGATGGTAAGCGATCACCGTCGCCCATAGACACTTGCATCACTAGAGGAGTCACAAGTGCGTTGCCGACCTTTTACGATTTTGATGTAAAATCGAGGTCAATTTTTTTTGGGACATCCCAATTGCGGAAACTTTCCAAATTGCTTAAAAAAGGTCTAGTGTTGACTTACATGTTTATAAGACCTTTACTATGCATTTCTTGGTATATAAAAGGTCTTAAGTCTAGTGTTAACTTACCTGTTTAAAAGATCTTTTTTAAGCATTTTGTAATGTTTCCGCAATTTGCACATCAGTATACCCGCGCTTCTTGTAGCCGATGCCCTAAAACGTTTGTATTGTCGCAGGGATACGAACGTGTTCGACTCGCGCAAGCGCATGAAGGCGGCGACGGCGGAGGGACTCGAACACAAGCTGAACTCGCGCCAGCGCGCCGTCATCACCTACAACCAGGCCATCCTCGCCATCTACTCCAACCAGGTACATTCACCGCATTAAAGATCTTTTGTATAATCTTTATATACTATCACAATATTAATATTTATTAACCCCCGACGAACAAGAGGGGGGTTATAAGTTTAACCTGTCTGTGACTCTGTGTATGGACCGATTTGAGTGCAGTTTTTATTAGTGTTAAACATAATTTTATCCCGAGTGTTCTTAGCTTTGTTTGATGAAAATCGAAGCACTCGTCTCCAAGATATTCAGCTTATACTGGAACAAGTCGGGGGGGTCTTTTAATTTTTTCTATAGTTATTGTTGAATGACTAACATAACCAAAGAGTAATAACAAACCCATAACACTAAATAAAGGATCACCGACACCGCTGCTTAATACGTTGCCGTATCGTAGCGCAGTATCGTTTTTTAGGCCACACGTTTTCTCCATACATTGACAAAACACGTTGTCTTTAACAAAAAATCGCTTCTTTTGGTGCCTTTCCTTTCCGAGTTCCCCTTGTTTTATCGATATTTGATCTAATTTCATTTCATCGAAATAAATTAATACAATATTCAGTTCTCATATTTTCTCTTGGCGTAGTTTGATTTCATTGACTATTCAATACAAATTTACATAATTAATAGAGCAACTTTCCAAGAAGTGTTACGTGCTTAAGTATACATTTCATAAACTATTCAAGAGACATGACAACTAAATATCGATGTTCAATTGTTCGACGTCTTATTAGAAAACTCTTTTATTTTATATTTTATGAAACATAAAAAAAAAACTACTAATTTTTCATTTCACATTGATGCAAGGATCAAGCACAAATGAAAATTTCAATTGAGACTGATTTGCCCTAGGTGTGAACAAATCTAGGTTAGGTTAGAACTGGGACCCCATCCAAACGCGAATCGCTACCAGTAAACTAGGTTTTAGGTTAGATAACTGTGACCCTATCTGACAACGACGACGTTGGACGACGTTTGGTTCAAGTCAGAGGGTTAGAAAGGCACAACGGCCTAAGAAGCTGGCGGTCCCGGGGTCTAATACCGGCCAGGGTAAATTTTCTATAGAAAAAATGACGATAATTCAACGGTAAACTTTTTTATTAGTTAATAAAAACATTTCCCTGATGCGTAGTTGATCAATTAATCATCCCATTATTGTTACAGCCGGACTTCTGCAAGCAATGCTGCGTGAAGCTGACCAAGTCCTTGCGGCAAGAGCAACGCGCCGCACTGGTCGAAGCCAGCTCCCTCGTCAAGGACGGCAAGAAGACCCAGGCGGTCACCCTGCTGCTGAAAGAGGGCGGCACCCTGACCCTAGCTGCGGCACAAGTGCTGCTGGCGCATGTAAGTCTTCGCCATTACCCAGCAGAGTCCGTGGTAGAAGCCAGCTGTTCGTCAAGAACGGCAAGAAGACCCAGGTGGTCACCCTATTACTGAAGGGAACCCAAACTTTTGACGTATCTGATGTTACCGAAAATGTAACTGGAGTTACAAAGAAATCGGGTTTCTAATATGATATTTTCTGTTTATTAGGTCAGACGGACATGATATTCGACGTTTTAACGTACACCTTAAAAGTCATCAAAGATAAATCATTATTTAAAGGCGTTATTTTACAACTATGTTTAAAAGTTGTGGACAGATTTGCGTGGGTCTAAAAGTTGGTTTCTTATACATTTACGCGCATCGTGTGTAATCCACGAACTTTCACTTTTTTGGCGCCGCAATGGTTAATATAATTACTCGCTTTTGTACGCGCGTTCGTAATGATCTACAGAGTGACCCTTCTGCACTTTTATCAAGGCTGTGTTATAGATTTGAAAATGTTTATCTAACTATATGTCCACAGGGAGATCGCAAAGCGGCGGTGAAGCTTCTAGAAGAGAGCGAGTTCAAGTATCGTCCCGGTGTGGTGGGCGTACTGGCCACGCTTCTGTGCGCCGACAACGAGCTGGACAAGGCCTCGCAGCTGTTCGAGGACGTCTACCAGCACTACAAGAACGACGAGGTGAGGACACTGGGAATAAATTAATAGTTTAAAAAACACTAGAAAAGACGCTTTAAAAGACTTTTCTAACAAATCCAAACATAGCTATGATACGATATTCCATCATGAAGTTCCAATTCATATCTTCCGGCTCCATCATCAAATCTGTTCGACAGTACCATATTATTGTATTGTCATCAGAACTACATACAGCTGCCAATTTTCATGACGCTACGATCCTTGGAAGATGGTTAAATTAGTTACCTTAGATTCCATTACATAGTTAGATGCATACAGGTCGACCTAATAAAAGCGTGTTAAAAAATGTATCGTTTGATGCTCTCTGCTCAGATTATTCATTTGTAAAGGATAGAACCATCTCGTTTGCCACGAATAACTCTCGTGAGTGAGATTGCCGACGCCAAACGACCAATTGGACGACCCATGCTAAGGTTTAAGGATAGCGCGATGCGTGACATATTATCCTTCAACATCGACATTAAAAACTGGGAGAGTGAGTCTAAAGACCGAGACTTGTGGAGGAAGACTCGGAGCGATGGTGTGGTCGCACGATGAAGCCTGGTTCGCTTCTGTTTCTCGTAAGCGTGACCTGAGACACCGGCGCGCAGCCCTTCTCCCTGCATCGACAGATGCAACATTTACATGTAAAATATGCGGCCGAGGCTTTCGCTCTCGAATCGGCCTTTCGAGTCACGTTCGAAAGTGCCGCACTTTATCGGACGCTGTTTAAATCATCTTTCATAGATGATATGATATGATGATGATGACGATGACGATGACGATGACGATGACGATGACGATGACGATGACGATGACGATGACGATGACGATGACGATGACGATGACGATGACGATGACGAAGACGACGACGACGACGACGACGACGACGCTGTCGCTCGTCGCTCGAGTTTTTAAAATTGCAGTGGGAAAGTGAAAGGAGAGTGAAACGGTGAAGGAGTCTGCATGCGGGTGTATTTGGTTGACAAGGAATGGAGGTTGCAAGTGTCTGGGTGGGCTCGCCCCGGGCTCGTGTCGGTGGGAGCCGGTCGTTAGCCGGGGGACCCGCGCCAAAGAGGGAGGTATCGCAAAACGCTACGACCCTCCCCCAAACGGGTGGAGCCGTGGAGTATGGACCCGCAACCCACTGGCTACACTACGGGTTCAGATGGATGGCGAATTGCCTCCCGTCTCCGTCCCCTCCGCCTGCGACGGAGCGCGTGCGCGTTCACGTCTTCCTCGCGCTCCCGCTCCTCGGCCTCCTGCAGCATTACTGTTTCGCAGAAGGAGGCCACTGCCCTCCATACCCTCTCGCTCCTCAGCATGGCAGATACTATTCTGGGCAGCGAGATAATCCGGAGGGCCACCACGCGCTGCGGCCTCCGGAGAAGGGACTTATTTTTTAACGAAAGCCGGTCCACCCAAATAGGGCCATACTCCTCACAATCCCCGCGAAGAGCCTGCGGCATAAGGCCCTCGGGTCGCCCACGTTAGGAAGCAGCCGGCTCAAAGCCGACGCCGTGCTCACTAGCCGAGGAGCAAGTCTTGCAAAATGCGCCCACAGGGCCCCTGGGCTCACGTAAGTGGGAGCCGGTGGTGAAACTCCGCACCTTCGGTGCTGCACGAAAGCTTGGCCTGCAGCCTCGCGATCGCTGACGATCGCCCTCGGGCCTGCGGCCCTCAGTCGAGCTAAAATTACATGGGGTAAAGTAAGTTTTTGGGTGGGCTCGCCATGCGTCCTCTGACTCGCGTAACAACGTCACGCTCCACACCTCTCTCGTCTCTCGCCTGTTTCGACGCTAATCCTCTCCTCGGTCGAGCTGTGATTGCTCCAATTTGTAATTTTTCGATTTTGTCCAAACTTGTCCGAACTTAGTCAGGGATTACTCATACGAAGTTGCCTTTCCGGCATTTTTGTTATGGTATACGGTAGGGTGGGTCGCTTTTGTATGGGGTATTTTTATTTTTATGTTTTTTTTCTAATACTGATAAAAAGTTGACCCACAAGTATAGCATCAAAATTCTCAAAAAAAAAGTTTTGTAAGGCTTTTCCGTTTACCCGCGCAACGACTGCGAAAATTTGAAAATTTCAGAATTTTACTTATATCTAAGATAGCATTTTTATAAGAATTTTTCCACATACAAGGTGTATTTTTATAGAAAATGCAACGTACATGTCTTAAAAAATATATTTAATCAAGAAAATACAGTATACTCGTTTATAAAATAACCACACAAAGCTGTCAAAAAGCGTTAAAATCCTTCCTGCTCTCGAATTTTGGCATAATTTTTCGACTCTGTATTTTCGCCTTTATCATGCCTTCCCTGGCAGTTTTGTTGCACAATTGTAAAGAGGCTTCAGTAACCGTCTTTACCGCCCGCTCCAAAGATTGTGTATGACATGGCAGCAAAGTATTTCGTCGCTGCCCATTGACGCCACAAGAGAAAGTAGGGCTTTATCTGTAACGTCGCGTAGTATCGGAGGTTGAGTATAGTTTTCCTGCCAATCAATCATTTTAATATAGCACGCAGCATTAAGATTAATCTTGGGCACCTGGAATACACGAGGGCTATGGAGATTATCATGAGAAGGAACATTTCTAGCTTTCAGAATACGCCTCGCAGCGAGCTCCCGTACATGCTTCTGAGGATCAGCTAACATAGCCAGGAGTAGGTTTTCCGGGTGAGCGAAATATGCGTTTCTTGTTATTATGGCATCAACCACCTTTTTAACATCTGCAGAAAGGTATCTAAAATCTGAGATCAGTTTATATAAGTGTCTTGCCCCGTCTTTACACGAGGGTTGTCTTTTGATTTCAAACCAGACGGGAGCGTAAACTTTGACTACAAACATAGCTAGTTGTTTTAAATTGTGCGATGGATTGCTGGTTGAAACATAAAGCCGCATGATTCGTTTAGCCTTTGTAAGCCATCGGGCGTGAGACATTTTCCCTGGAGAACGATGAGACAAATCAGGAGGACATTCACCATTTATAACCGCTGAAACTATGTCGTACAGGTAACGTTGGTCAGAACTAAGATCTTGGACTTTGGATAAGTCGGGTAATGTGCCATCTATCTTTTCGTATGACACAACACCACGCTTTTCACAGTCGTCAAGTAGGTTTCCAATTGCACCAGAATAAGTGGTCGGTCCAGTTGTGTTTCCATCAAGAAACAAAAACAAATGTCTTAGGGGCAATTCGTTCATATGTAAAAGGCATATAATCCATTGCAGAGGTCTGTTGAGACGTTGTTCGAATAGCCGTATGACCCCGCGATATTTTCCAGTGTTTGTGACAGTGCCGTCACAACCAATAGCTACTGTATCCTGCAAAGACACGCCTTGACTGATAAGGGTTTCATGGAGTTATTAGGGTTCTCGCAAACAGTGCCCTTCTGTGGTGTTGTTGTAGCGCAGTGATAAGTTCTTAATTTTTGTTTTCGCTCGATAGATTTAATATTCTTCCGAGTTGCCGTCAAATCAATTCTTTCCATGACCATTTTCCTATTTTTTTCTCTGATCAGTAAGGAACTTTTGTTCTGCTATCGGGCATTTTTTTTCTTTAGGACAGCTTTGCACTTTCATGCACTTTAATCAAGTAGTTTTCAGAACTCAATAAAAAATCTTGCTTTTTATCTTCTGATAGGTGCTTCCACGACTTAATCAAGTTTTTACAATTAGCGTAATACCCTTTCAACAATTACAATACACGAATGTGAGATATTATTGGTATGGAAGCTTTAAACCATAAACTTTCAACTTTCTGGGTAACTATTTCGGAAATCTCATTAAGGGTAGGTTCCTTTTTAACCGACTTCAAAAAAAGAAGGGGGTTCTCAATTCGGTTGTTTTTTTTTTTTTATGTTTGTTATCTCAGAACTCCGTCATTTACACGACGATTTGGAAAATTATTTTTTTGTTCTTGAGTAAGTATATCCAAATTGGTCCCATAAAATTTCGGTGAAGATCTGATGCCGGGATCCATAAGCAATCGAAGGCATTCCTTGAATATTATGAGAACATTTATGGCGATTTCGGTATTTATTACAGTAGTTTAAGCATTTACATTTGAAAATCACCATTTGATGAAGAGAAACCGATGATGAAGACACAAGCCATCAGTTACCACAGAGGGCTCTACCAATAATTCGCGGATCGCAAGTCGATTTAGAAAATTATTTTTTCAGTTAAGAGTAGGAATCTCCAAGTTGATCCCATAAAATTTTGGTGAAGATCTGATGATGAGATCGATGAGGATCGAAGGAATTTTCAAATATAATGGGCACATCTATGGCGATTTTGGTGTTAATTAAAGTAGAACAACCATTTACACTGGAAAATCATCATTTGGTGAAGAAAAACTGATGATGAAGACACAAGCCACCAGTACTAATTAGGGCTCAACCAATGTTATTTAATTCACTAATCGCAATATAATTATTTATCATATTTTGCTTAGAGGCAGAAATTGGTTAAGATCAGGGTAGCAAAGTGGAGAACCAGAGAACTCCTCAACGGTTAACGGCCCTGATTCTGAAATAGCAACGTTCAGCTAAAGGTCGTGAGCAATTGATATTAGAATGCAATATGGCTGTAAGTGCCGTATAAAAGTCGTAGAAGTCATAAAAGTCGTGTATTATGTGTGGCTTCGATCGTCAGAAGGCAGATTTCGTAGCCTTGTTATTTCCCTTAACGATCTCTCATCATGTGGTCGATTTAATAATTTGTTGGCGTCCAAATCTAACAACGCTATGCCTTCCAAAGTTTTGACACGGCTTAGCGCAACATATATTTGCCCTTTAGCGAAATTCTGTTTATTAGGGTCTATCACAGCTTTCTCGAGGGTGGTACCTTGTAGCTTATGAACAGTAACAGCCCAACTTAATATTAAAGGTAACATACGAGGCTCCACATCTCCGTATCCCCTTGTCACTTGAAACGTTAGTACATGATGGAGGTATGGGTATGCAACCGTCACTATCTTTTAACCTAAGACCAACAGTTTCATCGTCAAATTTTTACGTACGTGCTTTTACGTACACAGCTTCCGGGAGATCCCCGTCTTCCAGCTGATCTCGTCTTAGGGCCGGCCATTTTTTTTTATATGCCCATAGCTCCATTCACTAGTCCATCAGAGACGGAAATATTCCGTCTCAACATCACTCGAGATTCTACGCCAATTTGAGTTGCGAGATAATTCTTTAAATATTATGGGTCAGTTGAGACTGTTAGTCGTATTCTTTTTAACCAGCTAGCTACTGGACTAAACCATTTTGACCTCGCCAATTCTTATAATTTAGATTTTATTTATAATAGTCTTATCTACAATTGGTCTTATTTATTTACAATAGGGCCTCAATCTTCCCATTTTGAGCTCTAAAAATACTTTACATCACTAAAATCAATCACTAAAAAACAAAAAAAAAATTAAAAATAAAAAAGAACCGACTTCAAAATAAACTAAAAAGCCAAAAATGATCTTTTATGTACAGTACGGATCACATGTGAATCAACTTTTGAAGACGGTGCCAAACCTGAAGTAAAGTCCTTTATCCAACAAAAATACGAATTACTATAACTAAATTTAGGTAATAACTAACTCACTAACTCGCCGCCGCGGTTCTTGCGTGTCATTTGTGTTCATAGTAATAAATTAATGGTTTGGCACCGAATTCAAAAGGTGATTCAAATGTGGTCCGTACCGTTCATAAAAGATCATTTTTGGCTTTTTAGTTTATTTTAAAGTCGGTTCTCTTTTTATTTCAAAATTTTTTTTAGAATTGTTTTCGACTTTAAGTCGATATCTTACTAGGTTATAATATTTCATAACATTTTTGTAAGTGGGTAGTTGGCTCTCGTAAAGCTCATCAAACTACCCAAAAATACGACAATTTGTTGTTCTTCTATTGCTTATCTCCATGACAAATCACACTCCGAGTAATAATAGTCAAAATAACGTATAAGATAATAACAATTTCGGACAAACCTTTGCGCGACCTTTCACCTTGAACTAGGTTGCTATCACTAAAACAATGCGTGGTGATTTACGCGCGCATCGTATTTGACGACCCTCCCCCGCACCTCCTCTTCTTGCAGATGTTACCATGGCGGCTCGCAGTATTATTATTTTTTAATGCTATTTAAATGTTTATTATTTAAGACGTTTGAATCACTTTTTAAACTATGTTTGGCACAAATTCTCGAAACTGCGTTAATCGACGTTTTTGGAAAAATTTAATTGTAATGCGCAGATAGAAGACGTCGTTAAAAAATAAATAAAAATACTCTAGTGTTTGTTTTTCGACCCACCCTAGTATAGGGGTATGCGACCCCGGGTCCCCGAGCTGCTACTGGCTCATATATAGTCTACCGGGACAGTAGTAGGTCTTTAACCCTTTCTCCTGTCTAAATTCGTACAATTCCTTTCTTTACCCTGTTATCCTTCCACCTATTTCGCCAATCCAAGGTATGCCTTACCGATGGATGCGTGGCTAGAGGCGAGTATAGTCGTTAGCGTGCCGAATTGCCCTGGGACTGGTGACCCCAGTATAAGGCTAAACCCTTACCTGGTATGCGGGGCTCTGCTGGGTTCGAATAATTTATCCCTAGCTGCTCGTGGGAACGCAAATGGCGGCGATGTGGTTCGCAACCCATCACGTCTCGGTACCAGCGAGAGCGAAGAGTGGGCTATGGAGAGCCGCTTTGTTACGTTAAATGTAAGGGGAGGAATGAATGATAAAATAGATGACGTATGTCAGATGAAGTATGCGAGAAATATTGATATTCTGTATGTGAATGAGACAAAGCGAAAGGGTTGTGACAGCACAAAATGAAGGGATTAATTAATGTTGATGAAGCGGCAGTTGTATGCCAGGACCGTAGCAAGTGGAAGGAGGTAGTCTCTGCCTACCCCGTAATAGGAAAAAGGCGTGATTTTATGTATGTATGTATATTGTCCGAATTTTCCAAATCTGAAGGCAAATTCGGAATCGTAAGTACCATTGCACCCCCGATACCGAATTTCAACCCTCTCTGACCAATTTGAAAATCGGCCACAAAATTGAAGTCGCCTTCTTGAAAAAAATACTCAACACCACTCGATTGTCGTGAGGCTGTGACCGACCCCTATGAAATTAGTTCGAGCACCCACCAATAATTAATTGAATCGGAGACCCCAAAAACCCCCGCTACCAAATTTCAGCCCCCGAAAATCTGCAGCCATTTTGAAGTCGCCATCTTGAAAAAAAAACAATTCCACTCGATTGCAATGACAGTCCTCTATGACATTTGGTCGAGCATCCCCCACCTATCTCTAAGCGACTCCCCATACAAAAAAGAGGCGCCTTTAGGGACCTATAAGTACTTAATTTACATCAGAGATCATTATTGAAATGATTTTGAAACCTAACGTAGGCATACGAATAATAATATATCTCTTAGTGTTGTTCAAGATAATGAACACCTTCTATTTTTGGTAGTATTCAAAATATCCGAATATTCGGATTCAAATTCGGATTGTAAGCGTAGCGGATGATCCGGATTATTCGAATATCCGAAAATTCGGATTGCAAATCCTACTCCCGTCTTCTTTCCACTTCTCGGAAAGAGTAAAAGTAACCATAAGAGCAGTCCCCAGCCAAAGAGTGTAGCTACATATAAATTGAAATTATAAATGTCTATTTTTATTGCGGGGGGCTCCGCTCTCCGACCCCCGTTTTTTATCCACTTCTCGGGAAAAGTCAAACTCACTACAAGAACAGCCCTCAGGGACACAAGGTAGCCAACGAGTGTAGTAGCTACATAATAAATTGAAATTATAAATGTCCCTGTTTTTTATCCACTTGTCGGGGAAAGTCAAAGTCACTACAAGAACGGGCCACAGTAACACAAGGTAGCTAACGAGCGTAGCTACATGTAATTGAAATCGTATAATGTTTTCTTTTACTGCGGGGGGCCCACCCTCCAATCCCACCGTCTTTTTCCGCTTCTTAGGAAGTATTTCAAAGAGACGGGTATCGTAACGACCTCGGTTTAAATCAATCGGATCGAACGTCTACTTACCGTCGACATGTGTTTGGCCGCAGCGGTTCGCGTCGCTGCGCGCGGTGTGGCAGGCGGCCGCCGCCGTGCACGCGCGCGCCGGCCGCGCCGCCGCCGCCGCCGCCGCGCACGAGGCCGTGGCCCGCGCCGCGCCGCACGACAAGCGCAGCCTGGCGCGCCTCGTCAAGGCCCTGGCCGCCAACGACCCGCACAGGGCCAAGCAGCTGGCCGAGAGCCTGCCTCCGCCCGCTCACGTCGAGGTGAGTGCCGCCGCGCACGAGGCCGTGGCCCGCGCCGCGCCGCACGACAAGCGCAGCCTGGCGCGCCTCGTCAAGGCCCTGGCCGCCAACGACCCGCACAGGGCCAAGCAGCTGGCCGAGAGCCTGCCTCCGCCCGCTCACGTCGAGGTGAGTGCCGCCGCGCACGAGGCCGTGGCCCGCGCCGCGCCGCACGACAAGCGCAGCCTGGCGCGCCTCGTCAAGGCCCTGGCCGCCAACGACCCGCACAGGGCCAAGCAGCTGGCCGAGAGCCTGCCTCCGCCCGCTCACGTCGAGGTGAGTGCCGCCGCGCACGAGGCCGTGGCCCGCGCCGCGCCGCACGACAAGCGCAGCCTGGCGCGCCTCGTCAAGGCCCTGGCCGCCAACGACCCGCACAGGGCCAAGCAGCTGGCCGAGAGCCTGCCTCCGCCCGCTCACGTCGAGGTGAGTGCCGCCGCGCACGAGGCCGTGGCCCGCGCCGCGCCGCACGACAAGCGCAGCCTGGCGCGCCTCGTCAAGGCCCTGGCCGCCAACGACCCGCACAGGGCCAAGCAGCTGGCCGAGAGCCTGCCTCCGCCCGCTCACGTCGAGGTGAGTGCCGCCGCGCACGAGGCCGTGGCCCGCGCCGCGCCGCACGACAAGCGCAGCCTGGCGCGCCTCGTCAAGGCCCTGGCCGCCAACGACCCGCACAGGGCCAAGCAGCTGGCCGAGAGCCTGCCTCCGCCCGCTCACGTCGAGGTGAGTGCCGCCGCGCACGAGGCCGTGGCCCGCGCCGCGCCGCACGACAAGCGCAGCCTGGCGCGCCTCGTCAAGGCCCTGGCCGCCAACGACCCGCACAGGGCCAAGCAGCTGGCCGAGAGCCTGCCTCCGCCCGCTCACGTCGAGGTGAGTGCCGCCGCGCACGAGGCCGTGGCCCGCGCCGCGCCGCACGACAAGCGCAGCCTGGCGCGCCTCGTCAAGGCCCTGGCCGCCAACGACCCGCACAGGGCCAAGCAGCTGGCCGAGAGCCTGCCTCCGCCCGCTCACGTCGAGGTGAGTGCCGCCGCGCACGAGGCCGTGGCCCGCGCCGCGCCGCACGACAAGCGCAGCCTGGCGCGCCTCGTCAAGGCCCTGGCCGCCAACGACCCGCACAGGGCCAAGCAGCTGGCCGAGAGCCTGCCTCCGCCCGCTCACGTCGAGGTGAGTGCCGCCGCGCACGAGGCCGTGGCCCGCGCCGCGCCGCACGACAAGCGCAGCCTGGCGCGCCTCGTCAAGGCCCTGGCCGCCAACGACCCGCACAGGGCCAAGCAGCTGGCCGAGAGCCTGCCTCCGCCCGCTCACGTCGAGGTGAGTGCCGCCGCGCACGAGGCCGTGGCCCGCGCCGCGCCGCACGACAAGCGCAGCCTGGCGCGCCTCGTCAAGGCCCTGGCCGCCAACGACCCGCACAGGGCCAAGCAGCTGGCCGAGAGCCTGCCTCCGCCCGCTCACGTCGAGGTGAGTGCCGCCGCGCACGAGGCCATGGCCCGCGCCGCGCCGCACGACAAGCGCAGCCTGGCGCGCCTCGTCAAGGCCCTGGCCGCCAACGACCCGCACAGGGCCAAGCAGCTGGCCGAGAGCCTGCCTCCGCCCGCTCACGTCGAGGTGAGTGCCGCCGCGCACGAGGCCGTGGCCCGCGCCGCGCCGCACGACAAGCGCAGCCTGGCGCGCCTCGTCAAGGCCCTGGCCGCCAACGACCCGCACAGGGCCAAGCAGCTGGCCGAGAGCCTGCCTCCGCCCGCTCACGTCGAGGTGAGTGCCGCCGCGCACGAGGCCGTGGCCCGCGCCGCGCCGCACGACAAGCGCAGCCTGGCGCGCCTCGTCAAGGCCCTGGCCGCCAACGACCCGCACAGGGCCAAGCAGCTGGCCGAGAGCCTGCCTCCGCCCGCTCACGTCGAGGTGAGTGCCGCCGCGCACGAGGCCGTGGCCCGCGCCGCGCCGCACGACAAGCGCAGCCTGGCGCGCCTCGTCAAGGCCCTGGCCGCCAACGACCCGCACAGGGCCAAGCAGCTGGCCGAGAGCCTGCCTCCGCCCGCTCACGTCGAGGTGAGTGCCGCCGCGCACGAGGCCGTGGCCCGCGCCGCGCCGCACGACAAGCGCAGCCTGGCGCGCCTCGTCAAGGCCCTGGCCGCCAACGACCCGCACAGGGCCAAGCAGCTGGCCGAGAGCCTGCCTCCGCCCGCTCACGTCGAGGTGAGTGCCGCCGCGCACGAGGCCGTGGCCCGCGCCGCGCCGCACGACAAGCGCAGCCTGGCGCGCCTCGTCAAGGCCCTGGCCGCCAACGACCCGCACAGGGCCAAGCAGCTGGCCGAGAGCCTGCCTCCGCCCGCTCACGTCGAGGTGAGTGCCGCCGCGCACGAGGCCGTGGCCCGCGCCGCGCCGCACGACAAGCGCAGCCTGGCGCGCCTCGTCAAGGCCCTGGCCGCCAACGACCCGCACAGGGCCAAGCAGCTGGCCGAGAGCCTGCCTCCGCCCGCTCACGTCGAGGTGAGTGCCGCCGCGCACGAGGCCGTGGCCCGCGCCGCGCCGCACGACAAGCGCAGCCTGGCGCGCCTCGTCAAGGCCCTGGCCGCCAACGACCCGCACAGGGCCAAGCAGCTGGCCGAGAGCCTGCCTCCGCCCGCTCACGTCGAGGTGAGTGCCGCCGCGCACGAGGCCGTGGCCCGCGCCGCGCCGCACGACAAGCGCAGCCTGGCGCGCCTCGTCAAGGCCCTGGCCGCCAACGACCCGCACAGGGCCAAGCAGCTGGCCGAGAGCCTGCCTCCGCCCGCTCACGTCGAGGTGAGTGCCGCCGCGCACGAGGCCGTGGCCCGCGCCGCGCCGCACGACAAGCGCAGCCTGGCGCGCCTCGTCAAGGCCCTGGCCGCCAACGACCCGCACAGGGCCAAGCAGCTGGCCGAGAGCCTGCCTCCGCCCGCTCACGTCGAGGTGAGTGCCGCCGCGCACGAGGCCGTGGCCCGCGCCGCGCCGCACGACAAGCGCAGCCTGGCGCGCCTCGTCAAGGCCCTGGCCGCCAACGACCCGCACAGGGCCAAGCAGCTGGCCGAGAGCCTGCCTCCGCCCGCTCACGTCGAGGTGAGTGCCGCCGCGCACGAGGCCGTGGCCCGCGCCGCGCCGCACGACAAGCGCAGCCTGGCGCGCCTCGTCAAGGCCCTGGCCGCCAACGACCCGCACAGGGCCAAGCAGCTGGCCGAGAGCCTGCCTCCGCCCGCTCACGTCGAGGTGAGTGCCGCCGCGCACGAGGCCGTGGCCCGCGCCGCGCCGCACGACAAGCGCAGCCTGGCGCGCCTCGTCAAGGCCCTGGCCGCCAACGACCCGCACAGGGCCAAGCAGCTGGCCGAGAGCCTGCCTCCGCCCGCTCACGTCGAGGTGAGTGCCGCCGCGCACGAGGCCGTGGCCCGCGCCGCGCCGCACGACAAGCGCAGCCTGGCGCGCCTCGTCAAGGCCCTGGCCGCCAACGACCCGCACAGGGCCAAGCAGCTGGCCGAGAGCCTGCCTCCGCCCGCTCACGTCGAGGTGAGTGCCGCCGCGCACGAGGCCGTGGCCCGCGCCGCGCCGCACGACAAGCGCAGCCTGGCGCGCCTCGTCAAGGCCCTGGCCGCCAACGACCCGCACAGGGCCAAGCAGCTGGCCGAGAGCCTGCCTCCGCCCGCTCACGTCGAGGTGAGTGACACACGACCACAAAGAAGAAGGCTTCCCGCCGACCCCGTCCGTGAGCCTCTACGACGGAGACGCTTCGTATGATGAGAGAAACCTGGCGGGTCTCGTCGAAAACTAGTGACCGACGTCCCGCAGGGAGCCGGACGGTCGGCCGATGTCGAGGTTTGTTTCGCACGTAAACGGGGCGTGAGATCCTACCGACCGCGCCAATTAATAGCGTCGCACTAGATTAACTGTAACGAGGCCTGCAGTCTGCACTTCATGCAGTCTTGCATCCTTTCGAAACTCCAAAGAGCTCGACGATCGGCTAATATATGTGCGATAATAAGACTTCCGGCCGTCCGTTTCCTCCGCTTCCGTTACACGCCGAGGTTAATTTCAAACGTTCACGACACGTAAGACCCTGATCGCTCCGGCGGCAATAATTTGACCCCGTAATGACAGTAACATTTTATTTCAGGGAAAAATTGACATCGAAGCACTTGAGTCATCCAAATGGATGATGGGCGCCAAAGTCGTCAAGAAAACCGTGCAGAGCAAACAGGAACAATCGCCCGGGTAGGATTTTATTCATATTTGATTTTTATTTTGTATTAATTTTGAATTCAAACCTTTAGGACATTGCTTCTACAAAAATAGTTCAAAATTCTACTCGAGCAATCTAGGTTATATTCTGGGATGATGTTAGGAAGTCTTACAAATTTTCAATTAATAGACTTTCGCTAAACTAGCTAAATCTACAGACCCCTAGTTCACACAACATCAGTTAATACCAAGGTCATTCACTAGACAATTTTAAAAATAAGAAAAGTCACTAGTGGCGAAAGCTAAAGAACATCGGTAGATACGAGTAATACTTAGTAATGCCATAATCCTTTGGTATATTCGATTTTAAAATCCCGAGTTCAAGCCTCATTTGCGCCATATTAAGAAAATACAGATCTTTAAGATAAATGCAAAAAGATGTCTGAAGGATTCTAAACAAAGGTTATATTGTTTCAGAACGCCGGGATCAGAGCTGGGCACGAAACGGAAGCAGAAACGCAGGCGCAAGACGAAGCTGCCGCCCAACGCGGACCTGTCCAAGCCCCCGGACCCAGAGAGGTAAGCTATACCGAAGCCCCCAGCTCGTAAAGCCCTCAGCCCCCATCTGGCAAAACTAGAACTGCTATGGGACCACACTATTTTTTGTATCCGGGACTTTTGTTACCTAAATACACCACTGTGTTTTAGCACTTAATCTTCAATTGTCTTCCAAAGAGAACATTAAGAATCCATTATTTTATTTTTTTATAAAGCTGCCAGTCTGGAGACGAAATTCGTATAATATTAGATACAGCTGGAGAACGCCTAGGGCAAAAGAAGCCATTAAAAACAATTTATTATAATTTAATATGCGAAATATACCGACTCCATAAAACAATATGAGAATCTTTCATACAGATGGCTGCCGAAGTACGAACGTACGGCGTACCGCAAGCGGCGCGGCGTACGGCGTGACGTCATCAAGGGCAGCCAGGGCATGTCTACCAACGCCACCGACCAATAGTGAGTAAAATAGTAGTATTTTTCTCAAACATGCAATGAAATAATATTTTCTTCTGTTTCCGCGATTATTACTCATTGAAATGTCGTCATTACGTGCGCTAAACCGGCTTCAAAGTATCCCGTTTCGGGTGGAACAACCTGAGAGAACTGTAAAGGAATTTCATACAAAATTGAAGGCCGGGAAGTAATTTTGCACAGGCTGAACAGCTGAATTATATTTTTTATTTTTTTTCTAGTGACTGAATGGATATCGGACCAAAAATATCCGCGTTAATGCCTATTACACACGAACTGCTATTAAGAACACAAACCCCACGGTTCATATATTGATGACTAAATTTAAAATATTGTCTATACGTAAGTCGCCAGAGACCATAGACAATATTTAAAATCCTCTGCATTTATTTTATTTATTATAGAAATGAAGATTATTATTATAAAGGTTGTGTATAACGGGCCTAATAGAATGTACTCGAACTCTACACACGAGAAATACGGACGACTTCCGTAAAAAAAAACATAGCGGGATTGAAGGGAAAATTTCAAAGGCTTTCGTCGTGTAATTTTTTGAGTGGTGTATGTTTTTATATCATTGCATATGTTTGAGAAAAGCACTATACGTGCCTCTGGCCATGAAAAGTGCTTGCCGGCATCGTATCACTATCCGGCCTCCCTACGGTCGGCCGTCTATACCTACTCACCCGGCAAGCCCTTCTTTCCCGGCGTCTGCAGTAATGTACTATTACAGACCGCGCAGTTGACGCCGACCGAAGTTGTAGGCCAGTAATGGACAAGATTTCATTTTTTGAAAGTGACTACAATTGAAATATCACGGATAGATATGGGCTCTCTGAACACATTAATATTATTTTTGAAATTTTGGGATCGATTTTTGAAACAAATGGGTATTATTAGCAAATAGTGATCTTGAAGCGGTACAAAGTTAATTCCTTTGCTTTGGCAATTATAAAAAAGTGTTAACGTGTCATATTGGCAGTTTACGTTTGTGTCATAACTCGTGGCGGGTAATAATAACGACACAATATAAAATCACAGTGATCTAGAAAAGTATAACTGTGACTGTGACGACGGAAGGTTACAAATATACGTAAGTTATATGAGCAACAAGTGTGATAAAATCACGGTAAAATTGTTATATATAGTAACTTTAACGTGGCGAGTCAGGGTTAGTAGTGGGTAACAAAATCACAGTGATTTTTTTACAACTGGTACGAAAGTCACGGTGATTGAAATTGAATTGTAACGCTTTTCACCATGTCTAATATTTTTTACTTTTTAAATTTATTCCTCCTTGAAATCCGCTTTGGCCCTTATAGAATGAGGTAGATTTGTTTTATTAAAATCAGTGTCTAAAATTAAAAATCGTTAAAAAATATAAAATACGTTCCTCGTAATTTTGCAAATATTATTAGTTCGTACGATTTGTTAGATGGATTTCCCGATATTTTTATTTACTTGTATAAAAAATTCCGATCTCCTATTTTTCCAGTAGTTTATTTTATCGTTCTACTAATTTCATAGATTCATATTTCACTTCTCGCAAAATTTCTCATTCGCATAATTACATGTCTGTAATTTTACACGAAAGATTTTTTTTTTATATATTTTTTTTCTGATGTCAAATTTTCCTATACGCAATATTTCCATTATTTTTAACTTTTCAGTTATTTTGAAGTCGGTTCTTTTTTTATATATTTTTTTGATTTTTGATTTTCAGTGAATGAAATAAAATACACTATTGTCTCCAGAGAAATCAATTTCCGATATCAACAAGTATATATCTATAACAGAACAAAGAATCACCTAACTCCTAACTGATCAACAGTTGTGCCGTATCTATCATCAACTCATCCAAATGTATCTTGAAATGAAGTCGGTTATAAAAGAATAACACTAACGGTCTTAACATACCTTTTTATTATAATATTTAAAGAATTATCCCCTAACTCCTAAGCGTTAAGAAGTTATAAAAATTAAAAAACAAAATATTCTTTATGTAGGCCTAGGTACAAGCACTTTCGAATACATGTAATATACTTTCTATCATTAGCTCAACATCATGTCACTATGATGAAACCTTAGAAAATATATGAAAAACATAATAAGTGCCTATAAAATTTGAGGGTTGCCCTCGGTTTCCCAGGGATCCCAACATCAGATCCCGACTTGGTGACAATGGGCCCACCTCGGGAGTATAGTCTCTCAAATCAAAAAAAAATGAATATCGGCCCATAATTGGCGGAGTTATCGGTGGACATACATAAAAAAAAAACATTATTTCAAATTTGTTTGAAATAATGAGCATCTTTAAACAGACTTTTTTTTAAATCGCTGAACAAATGTTGTTCAGTTTGAAGAGTAGAATCTACGTTTTAATATTTTGCTTATGTTACAGGCTACATCCTGTATTTTTTTTATGTATGTCCACCGATAAGTATTAAAATAAAATATTAAATAGTATTTTCAATGTAAGCGTCCAACATTGGCATCCCCTCAGTTTTGACATAACTGTCACGCTAATAAACATCAAACATTTTGCAATACATTGCTTCTTCGAAAATTGCATATAAGCTCCTCCTTTTTTGAAGTCGGTTAAATAATAGCAATGAACCATAGAGTTCCAAATAGTAATGTGAAAAATGGGGGTAGATATTATATCAGCCTAAATAAAATATGAAATTTTGTCATTTTTCATATAAAAAAAACGATCTTCGTCAACTGACATCGAGAAGTGCCGAAAGTCAAACTCTAAGTACGTGATCGTGCTTTCATGCGTGTAAGAAAATTGACGTATGTTAAAATTTACTATTGAAGATTTAATCTATAAGAAAATACCTGATTAGGAAAAATTGTGAATGAGAAATTTGGCAACCCTTAAAAAGTACGCATACGAAATTATCCGTTTGGTAAAGTAAACTACTGGAAAAATAGGAGTTCGGAATTTTTTATACAAGTAAATAAATATATCGGGAAATCCATCTAACAAATCGTTCGTACGATAAATTAAGGGGTAAAAAAATTAAATGTTGTCCATTAAATAATCTGATCACTTATTGGCGATTTACCCTATGTGCGGGAGTTTTTATTTTTGTACACAGGGACTAGAGTTTAGATTTTAAGTCCAAAAGCATAGTATAATAAAGAGTAATACGTAAAGTATGGACACTCCCTGAAAGTGCCGCCCACCCGCGCGCGGTTACCTCGCAGTTACCGGCTGAGGTAGAACTGTGAGCGGGAAGAGCGCGGGTGGGCGGAGCTTGCGGGCGGCGGGCGGCAGGGAGTGTCCACAGTGTGCCAAAAGCAATGTTAATGTGCTCATCGCCTCCGCAGCGACATGAGCAAGCAGACGCCGACGGCGTCGGCCGCGGCGGCCAAGAGCCCGCGCGTCGACAAGCAGCCCGACAGCGCCTGGCAGCGCAAGCAGCAGCAGAAGAAGAAGGGCAAGGGCCGCAAGTGGTGAACGCCACGTCTTACACCTTATAATATATCCTTGTTCTATACGCTCACTTTTATTTACCACCCGCCTCATTACTCCCTGATGAGGGTTTTCTATAATGGAATTACCAGTTGGCGCCACCGTGACGTAAGGTCTAATTGACAAGTGTCAACATCCTGTGCTGAGGTTGGTGCATTTTGACACTTCTTGGCAATTGGGTCCTTTCCTGTAGTCAACATAAATAATGTCACGCTTGCAGTTATTTCTGAAAATACGTAGAAAACATTAATGACTACGTATTTTTAAGCTTTTTGGCGATTTTAAAATGATCAAAAACTAAAAATAAGGAGGCAATTTGACCGTATAGAATTATGGCGTCGTAAACCTTATTTCCTTTCAAACTTCATACTTTCTGACCGTTTTGACAGTTCATAAAAAGGAACTGATTTGATCTGTCAGTCAAGTACCCTATTGATATTTGCATTTTAGAAAACCCTCATTGATGAAACCACTAGAATTGATCCCATGGCATTATTGTACGTTCGAAAAAAATATCTATGAGAACTGAACTGCCCTTACTTGTAGACTACAAATGGGGTCTATTTCCATGAGGACCATCTACAATGTAATTATATAACTGTCTTGATTTTTATTTACTACTAGGAACTGTACATTTATCGGGATAAAAACGATACTGTCCTTTCTAGTCTCAAACTATCTTCATACCAAATTTCATCTAAATCGGTTAAGCGGGAATAAAGAGGTAACATACAGACAGAGTTACTTTCGTATTTATGATATTGGTTTAGGTTTATGCCTAAAACACTTCACACCCGAGCCGCATCAACTGTTGCAACTTTTCAAAATAGGAGCCTGCAATCTAAATATGAGATCGCGAATATTTAGATTGCAGGCTCCTATTTTGTCTACGTTACGAATTAAATCTACGAAGCCCCATTATGCGGAACTCCTAGTGCAGAATCGCGTGAAGTCAAATTAACCTAAGTTACCTATTATGTAGCACGTGTAATATTAATAATTATGTATTCTATATTAACCGATTCCCACAGGTATAGGTATCGGCATCAGAGTTGATGTGAATGATTAGTACACACACAGCTGTATGGAGTACTAATGGCAAAACAAGTAGCGAATGAATGAATGGGATCTATGTATACGACTGTTAGCATATATACTCGGAAATATTACTATATCGCAACTTTAGAATTGAGAAAATATTAAATATTCGAATTTGAGTCATAGAATAACCTTGAACTTTGTGCAACGTTTTCCAAAAACTTGTATTTTTCAGTTAGATCACTATAATTCTAAAGGTGCAATGTATTTGTATTATAGCGAAAATTCTACGAAAATATATCAGTGGAAACAGTTAATTGGTAAGCAAGTTGCTGTTGAATTTGCTACCGATGTGAAAATTAACCAATCTTACAAGGGTCGTCTTTTTGCACTGATTGGCTGTCATTTCGATCCCGCCATCCGTAATTATGGATCAGGGCGCACGGCAGTGCCCTCGCCAAGTCGAGCGCGAAGCAAACACTGCCGTACCATCCTTTACTGGAACCATTTCGCCGCATTTTCAGGCCCCTATTTGAGAACCTCTGGATAAGACCAGAACGCAGAAATTTTCGTCATCCAGTAAGCTATAATCACATACTTAAAATCCAAAATTTCAAGTCTGTAGGTCATTTAGTTCCGAAGTTAAGCGAAAGCAGTTTCAAATCAATCGTTGGTGCACTCAAAACGGTTTAATTCTCAACGCATCTAAATCAAAATTTCTAGTTTTTGGATCAAAAAACCAAATAGCAAAGATTCTTACTCAGGAACCCAATCTAGTCATTGAAGGCGACAAGTTGGATTATGTAACAGAGGCTCGTAATCTAGGTGTGCATATGGATGGTATGCTGCATTTTGAAAAGCATGTTGCCGAGACTGTCCGTAACTGCTTCTTCCGTTTGAAAGTCTTATACCAAGTCAGAAATTATTTAAACATTGATATGCGCATCAAATTATGTGACTCTTTAATTCTTTCAAAACTGAACTACGCGGATACCGTTTTAGGACAGTGCTTGCTATCACGAACAAAGAGGCTCATACAACGTCTCCAAAATGCCTGTGTCAGATTTTGATACCCAGTCCCCCCTCGAGCTCACATCACGCCATTCTTAAACATGCGAGGTTTACTTAAGATGGAAGCTCGTCGAGCATATCACTTGGCTTCACTCTTGTTTGAAGTGATTAGGGAACGACAACCTCCATATTTCTTCTCTAAGTTAATATTTTCACGCGCGCACGAAAGACAGGCGCTCCGGCTCGTATGCCCGCGACACGGTACGGCGGCGTTTCGTGCCAGTTTTCGGTATGCTGCTACGAAATGCTGGAACAATCTTCCACCACCGATCAGAAAAGCCCCTACACTGTTTGTTTTTAAAAAACGTTTAAAGCAGTATCTTCTGGCGCAACAAATGTGTGCGGGGGGATAGCCTTGCTGAATTTGTCACGACCGTAAAGTTAAGGGCTGATTGCAACTTATATAATACTAGCTTCTGCCCGCGACTTCGTCCGCCTTAAATTCGTTTATCGCGGGTAAGGGTATTTTTCCGGGATAAAAAGTAGCCTATGTCCTTCCCCGGGACTCAAAATATCTCCATATTAAATTTCATCCAAGTCGGTTCAGCTGTTTAAGCGTGAAGAGGTAACAGACAGACAGACAGACAGACACACTTTCGCATCTATAATATGATAGTATAGTATAGATAATGCTTCTTAAAGATAGGCTGGTGTAAGTACATATATATATCAGGGTTATTGTGTTTATTTCGTCCATATTAATTTAATTTTATGTATTTATCTTTATACATATATGCCATTCACACAGGCACGCACATAAATGAGTAGGTACACAGCGTAAATACACAGCACGCTGTCTCACACATGACCTGTTCTGGATCCACGGAAGATCAGCGTCATGGCACTCATGAGTGCTCTGACATATGCTGAGTGGACTCCATTTTTGTAAACACAAATATGATTGATTATGGCTCCTAGGTTTAGCTTTAAGTCTAGGTTAAGTCTATACATGTCACTTTTCCAATGTACTGCAATTTTTGTTTTCGTTTACAAAATAAATGTATCTTCTTCTTCTTTCACATTTATGGCACTCACTCACTCATGATCATCAGAATAGAACTAGTACTTCCCTTAAACTCAGAGAGCTGAAATTTGGTACAGAGTTAGGGTTTAATGGCCACATAAAGGGAAAACTATCAAACTAGGATAGTCGAAGATCTGGAGTACCTGTTAACCCTGATTAGAAAACACAAGAGCCTAACCAAACTATTTATATCGCCTTTTCAAAAAATATTCAACTAGGTGGGCCGCTTCATTTGATGACAAAAATCGAAGGTGCTATGCCCACGTTTCTACAAAAAGAAGTGAAATCCCACCAAAAACATTCTGTAAAAAACTAGCCAAGTCTCGATGGAGCTGCTTGTTTATCTCTAAAAAGTAATGAAATCTAGACAAAGACGTGCCAAGTCTAAGGTTCTTTACTGCGATTTTTTTATTATTATAGTTAATGTTGTGTGTCTTGGCCGTTGAAGGGTACACAAGGGTACAAAACCAGGTGCTCTATGACACCGTCCGACGTCCGACCGTCAACTAACTTAACTATAATAATAAAAAAATCGCAGTAAAGAAGACTTGGCACGACTTTGTCTAGATTTCATTACTTTTTAGAGATAAACAAGCAGCTCCATCGAGACTTGGCTAGTTTTTTACAGAATGTTTTTGGTGGGATGTTATTGACAAAACATGTTCTCTTCCTTGGTCGGTTCTATTTCATAATTATTTATCTAAAGGCTACACCAAAACCATGAAAAATCGTACTTTTTCTTCACTTGGAAGCCCGTTAAACAGTTAAATATCTGTCAGGTGGCGATAGTCACTGGACTGTATTCAACAACATTTTCACTATACTAAGATTTGATAAGTTTCTTGATGTAATGATCAGGCATCGGATAATTGGATAGATATTTACCTAAACTTGGGCGGCGGCGTCTGTGTTGAACGGTATGAAGACGGACTCAATTTAATTTTCCTAATAAACTTCTAAATGTTTTATGAAAAACAATGTTTGTTTTATTATTCTCTTATGTTTCATATACCTTGAAATTAAATCAATTCACATCGCGGTTACAACAAATACTTACATACATTATTACATTACCTACATATGCATAACAACGTACGTGCTTACCAAAATAAATAGCCATAAATTAAACATGTTTGTGTATTTTTACGTCCTCGTGTCGTTTTATGCAATCCCGGAATACCGGAAGTTATAAAAATAATTTAATTAAGAAGCCGACTCCATATTTTCCCGACCTTAGCTAGGTTTTTGGCAACTTTAGGTAAATATCTATCCGATTATCCGATGCCTGATAATGATGAAGCATTGGATTACTGAAAGGCTCAAAGGAGTAAAACAACTGAACAGGCACTATCCAAGAAAATTTAATCAAAACCTTAACAATTATCTCTTAGCATTCCTTCTCTTAGACTTGCCCGGCCTCTGGTTTTTCTGCCCTTTCGGTTTGAACTCTCGTTTATTCTTAGCGTTTTTATAGTCAAACGGTTTCTTCTTAGCCGAGCTGTTGAATCCATCCATATTGCTGGAAGATTCTCTGGTGTTCAGCTTGGAACCCTTCTTTTTGCCTCCGAAGCCGAATTTCTTGTCCTTCATAGATCGTTTCTTGGATATTTTATTCTGCTGACCTTTGCCTTTGTTCTTCCCCTTGTTATCGTCTAAGAAGTCTAAGTCTGTGGACTTGCCTTTTCTGACCCTCTTAAGCTGTTCAAGCATTTCTCTCTTCTCCGAAGCTTGCTTCAGTCTGGCATCAATCTGGAAAAAAAACTTTGTATAATTTAGAGTGTCTTATGTTGGCCATTACACGGTCTAAAACTGAACTAACTAGTATGGAGCTCCATACTAATTTGGTTTAGTTTTAGACATAGGATGGCAGAATTATATACATAGACATATAATTAGTAATAGGGATGCCGCATGTCAAATTTTATAGCCTACTGTAGTTAGACGATTTAAAAAATACCAATGTATCATGAAATAAAGAAAAAAACATCTAAATGGCTTTGAAATACAAAACTTCAAAGTTACGCATGTTGTGATTTTTTTTAATTCTTTATTTCTAATACAATCCTTATAATAAAGAATACAATAATCATTTGGCAACTGTTTCGATGTTTTTCACGACCAAAATGCCAAAATACTTCTTACGTCACACTTTAGTAGCAATTAGTATGGAGCGTTTACAGCGGTCAGAAGGAATGCCGAACTTTAATTATAATTTCTGACTTTTAGAGTACTTTTATTTGTATTTAGTCCCATA
This sequence comes from Hedya salicella, assembly GCA_905404275.2. Classification (NCBI taxonomy): domain Eukaryota; kingdom Metazoa; phylum Arthropoda; class Insecta; order Lepidoptera; family Tortricidae; genus Hedya; species Hedya salicella. The sequence continues at coordinate 5,383,557 of FR990100.1, forward strand.
TACACTTTTGATCATTACGAAAAACAGAATCCATTGTCACCTTAAAAATCAGCTTCACCATTCCATTATGCAAGCATGTTTAAAACAAGGATTATATCATAAAAAAGGCGAACGTATCATACCTGGACTCGCTTGGCGATCTTCTTCTGGTCGCGCAGCTGGCGCACCTTCTCGGTGCGCGCCTGCGCCGCCTGCTTGGCCAGTAGGTTCTTGCGCACCTTCTGCATGTGATCATCCGTCTTGGCCATCTCCGCGAAGTAGTCCTCGGGCCTGGAAACAGACGTTACATTAACACCTTCACTGCGGCAATTAAGGTAACTTGTAATGAACCATACTTGGTATCAGGCTAAAGCCCCGTCACGTAAAGTGTGAGTGCAATTGTAACCTAAAGTTGCATGCAGATATATTCTTTTGCACAGGTATCCAAAAAGAATTACCACCTGTAACACAAATAACAGTATTAAATAATATTGAAGGCGGGTGCCTACAGCGGGGTTCTCACGAGGCAATTAAAGATGAACAACTTTTAAATGATAAAAAAAATCGATACGAATTGTGTTTTCACGACCAAAGGGGCAGTTGCTTCAATAGCGTCAAACAATGTGGTGCAATCATGTATCCGCGAAATAGGGAATGGATGAAAATTTTCAAAAATCTTTTTTTCTGACGATAATGAGACTTATTCCCACCTATAAACAAAATTTCAAGATTTTTGAAAATTTTCATTTTTTCCCCATAGTACTCACTTTTGACAGGACAATAATACTCACTTTTGACAGGACAATACTGGCACCACAGATAAAATATCGTTGAGAGGGAATCAAGTTTTTTTGCTCAGTTTTATTGAAAACGTGTGCTCATTAGCAATTGTCATTCAATTTGTGAACCAATTTAAATTGATCAACTAAGATCGCCTTGTGAGAACCCCGCCTCAGGGAATAATGCTTCCAAGCAATGGTTTGCTGTTTTACATCACAGTCAGTACTATAAAGTGGTTACCCTGTTTGTTTATGGGTGGATCAACTTTTTCTTTGAAATAAATAAATTTAACGGATTATATCGCATATATTATCTCATTTTAGTTCCCGACGTTTCGGAAGCTTATCAGCTTTCCATGGTAATGGGTGGACGGGAACTAAAATGAGATAATATATGCGATATAATCCATTAAATTGTTTTATTTCAATGAGTAATAATCGCTGAAACAGAAGAAAATATTATGTACAACTTCTTCTTGTTATTATTCCCATAACTCAGGAGACAATAGCGACTGAGTTACTAAAAAAATGCTACTAATCTAAGCTATTAACATGCTGGCGAGACGGGACCTTGAAAAGTGGACCTAGGACCTGGCTAGGAAAAAATATTATACATACTCAGGAGACGTAACCATGGCAACCATGGTAATCATGGTACAGAAAAAAGTTAGTCGACCCATATAGACGGCAAAAAGCGGAAACTTAGTAACCGCCAACTGAATCCAGTGGTAGTTACTACGTTTCCACTCTTTGCCATGAATATATTTGTTGTGTGGGAATACCTTCTAGTAGGGATGTTCAGTTCCTTGAGTTTCTTAAGCCCCTCCAATACTGCTGCTTGTGCCTGTCGGTGGATAAGGTTCTCTCGCTTGAACTCATTCAGGACGGGGTCTTGTGTCGGATCATAGACTTTGTCACGCTTGCTGTTTTCTTTTATATTCCTGAAATGTATGTAAATAGATATTGCCATGATGTACCTTGTAGAGTCCAGTGTAACACAAATGTTAGTGCCCTGGAGACCTACTTCCGGAATAAATATCTCTATATATTCACATACTCTTAAGATCAGACAATGATTATGCCAAACACAAACAGTTTCATAATTTTTAAGAGGTTGTAAAACTATAAAATATCAAGAACAACTGCACTAGTTATAGACACGTATGTACGCATGTCATAGAAATCATGTTATAACTTGTTTTAGGAGTAGTCTCGATAGCTTGAGGCTCAAATGTCTTTGAGAACAACAGCATCACAGAGTTATTAAATTGTTGATGTTTTCACTGAAAAGAAAGGATACTCTACTTACTTTCTTCTCTGAGCCGTCTCCTGTATTTGCATCGCGACATCCGGAGCCATAGGTGCCACTGTAGTCACCAAATCCAGTGTCTCCATCCATGGCAGTTTCAATTGAATTTCCTTCAATTTTAGTTTCAAATCTGCTACGTTGTTTACGTGCTTCTTTTGTTCCTTCTCTATCACTTCGTTCAGACCAGGCTTGAGTAGGCCCTTCGCGAAAGCCTCTTGCAACTAAAACAAAAATGTGCAGTGTATTAATTTACGAAGAACAATTTGTTATTTTTTAGGTATGTTAGTAAAAATTTACCTCATCATCGGAATCTACGTCTGATTCGCTGTTGTTTAACACGAAATCGCCCATTTTGCTTTAGCTTAACTTAATATAACTGAATTGTATCAATGGCATAAACATAACCTCTCGAAAACGTGTACTTGAAGCTTGACACTGACTTTGACAGCAGACAGAGCCCTCCACTAACTAAAATGGTCAATATACTGAAGACGAGGCAGTATGGCCTATGGTCTTAGCCTGTCCAAAAGGACGAATGGGTAAAAAAAAAAAAAAAACGGTCAAAATTAAGCGATCAATTCAAATTTATAGTTGTTATGGATGGGACTGCCTGAGGCTAAACTAATTAAAATTAAAATTCATATTTTTTAAGGAAATCATCTAAATATAAATTTCTGTACCTACATCGAATATTTTTTCAAAAAAATAACTTTTTCAAATAATAAAACCAACTGCAACAAAAAACTAAAAAGTTAAAAAATAACTGCCTAATTCATTTTCTTCAATTTATTACAACTAACAGTTTGCCTACTCAATCTATACAGTATATAAAATGAATCTTATTTTGGCGTCTACTAGAAGGTGCCCTGCACTTAATACGAATGGACTTTAATCATATAATATAACCATTGCAATTATAATTGATCGTGTAGAACTTCCCTTTAAGAAATTATAAATAGTGGCAGTATGGCCTATGGTCTTAGTCTATCTGAAAGGATGAAAGGGGAAAAAAATTGAATAATAATAGTTATTGGCGGGAAACCGATTGATGATGTTTTATTGCTAAATGAAGCGAATCATAGCAATTTAAAACATATTTATTGTATCGCGAAAAGTACAACACTTTCAATTCCCTTAATAACTGCTTAGGCTTGACGGAAGGTAAAAAGGTTAAGAGAGAGAGTTAAAACTTTTAAGTAGTTTATATAAGAGCAGTAAGTCGAACGTCGTAAAAATGAGTTCCTAAAGTTGTGCGAAACTAGGTATTACATTTAAGGCCAACACCATTTCATATATTATGTTGGTTGGACTTCGATATATTGAGACCCCTATCATACAACACGCTCGCGCGGTACTGAGACTGACGGAGCTTTTCCCGCGCGTGCAGCCGAATATTTATAGGTACAACTTTTGAATATTTAAACAATAAAAAATTGTTCAATAACTTTTGTTTTTTTATTGCATTGTGTTGTTACACATATGTATTTATTGTAATGTATGTATAATATATATATATGCATAATATAAACAATTCAATTGGTTATAAAGGAACCCGTATTTTCAGTGAAATTTCTTTGAAAAATATGGTACCTACAATAAAAATTACATTCATATGTATATGTACAAAATAACGAAAATTTGAGGCTGTAGTGTAAAATAAGAATATATTTCATTTCAATTGTAAAATATTTAAAAAACTAGGTTTTCATATGACAACATAAAGTTTTAAGGCCTCAAAATTATGACATCGCGCGCTCTTCAGAAAACTAGTGTCGGTACGGTAATCGGGTATATTTATAAACATTCAGTGTTTCTCAAATTTGAGGCGGCTACTTAGAAAATAGGGAATCGCCTTACGCAAACAACTAATCAGATTTTTAAATATCTTTTCTGTTTCTTAGAAATACAAAGTCGGAAATCCGTTTCTGATGGTTTTTAGGGTTCCGTAGCCAAAATGGCTACAACGGAACCCTAGTTTCGTCATGTCGGTATGTCACAGGCATTAACCGCTACTTAGTCTATACTATTATAAAGTTGTAAAAATGAAATGTCTGTGCATTGAAGATATTTTCAAAAAAGTGATTGTTATGTACTATTTGGAGGTCATTAAAAAGTAAAATATTTTTTTTGGATTTTATGTATGTTTGTATGTGTCGGTGTGGCTTCATCACGCAAAACGGCTAAACGGATTTCAACTATTTTTGATACACGGGTAGCTGGGTATCTCCAGATGGGTTTACTAATTAATGTTTGGCAAATTATATTTCCCAAACTTAGGGTTTTTCGAAAACAGTAAAATTTTCAGAATTTATATAAAAAAACCTGACCTAACCTATTGAGCTCTACACAATGGCTTAAATAAATATCTGGATTTTCTTCAGTTTCGGAGAAAAGCGTGAGTTTGGGAAATGAAAAATTTGGGAATTGAGGCAGTTAGGGATGAATAGTTTGCTAAAAGAAAGTATCCGCTCCAGATGGTTATAGGATACTTTTTACCCGACTACGCTGAAGAAAAAATTAAGGGTTATGACTTTTTCTCCTCCGCGAACGAAGTTGCGGGCGCCTTCTAGTTAAATAATAAAAATAAAATATTTCTAGGGGGGGCAATCCATATACATGTAACCGAAACTGAAAAAAAAATCAGCAAATATCAATGTGGGGCACATATTTCGACAGTTCATGGACAGTTCTTATAAAAAGATTCAGAGGTATTTCACCTTAATAAATACTTCAAACGAAAATTATTTTCAACATGATCGAATATACCGTTTTTGAGTTATTGCCAAAAAACTGCTCTTCAGCTAAAGAACGTAAGTGCCGTGGAGATGCACTCTTTTGCTAGTGCACTTTTTCATATCGTATGTTTATCATCTGTAGTGCATTTTTTTGTATGAACGGCTGCGGAACCCTACACTGAGCATAGTCCGACATGCTCTTGTCCAGTTTTTCAACCAAAAATACGAAAGCGCTTTAAGTTTACTATTTTTAACCCCCGACACAAAAAGAGGAATTTATACTTTGATTTTCTCATGGTACTCATTCGTTAATGGGACAACTGCAGCTGGGAACGATCTGACCTACAAAAAATGGCGAAAACATGGTGTCGTAGTCCCCTATTTCCTCTTTCAAAACTGGACTAATTTTAGTTTTTCTTTCACATACGTTGATGATTAATGAGGGCTTCGGCTATGCCTCTATGTTTTCTGTTTTTCTTTTATATTCGTTAAATTTGTTTACGGAACGTTTGCTTATGGCGCAGGATGGTGGCATTTTAGCAGTTTTAGAGGGTCTCTAATTCATAAAATAAAACCGACTCCAAAAAACACTAAAATGTAAAAAATAACGCCATAATTCAGTTTCTTCAAATTACTTACAAGTAACCGTTTGTATACTCAATCTATACAGTATATACAATTAATGTTATTTTGGCGTCGGTGCCATATAAAGAATGTGTAAAATATTGAAAATTGACGATTTTAGTAAGTAGTGACACGATGGCGCCGACTCCAAAATAACATTAATTGTAGGTATATACTGTATAGATTGAGTATACAAACGGTTACTTGTAAGTAATTTGAAGAAACTGAATTATGGCGTTATTTTATACTTTTTTATTTTTTTGGCGGTGGTTTTATTTTTTTGTTTAAAAGTTTATTTATTTTACACTTTTTAGTTAATCGTTACTCAAAAGTGTATCTCGTGACGATTCGAACAAGCCCAAACACGGCTAGGATACATTATTTTATTACATAGATCTGGTGCCTACCTTCCGGCTCCATCATCAAATCAATTCGATGGTACCATTCTCATCAGGAATATTTAAATTTGTGACTATGAAGTTGCTTAGCTAAATTAATCAAGATATTTTGTCGCCACCCGTAAATAATTTATCATTGAGGAGAACATCCATAAAAAAAAACATTCCGTCGAATTGAGAACCTTCTCCTTTTTTGGAAGTCGGTTAAAAAGGCGTTATATTGGTGGCGCCACTGTAGCAAGTGCGTAAAATAAATTACCATAATAATTCTAAAAAGCGGCCAAGTGCGACTCGGACTCGCCCATGAAGGGTTCCGCAGCCATTTATACAAAAAAATGCAATACAGATGAAAAAAACTACGATATGAAAAAAAAAATACTAACAAAAGAGCGTATCTCCCCGGCACTGCTGAGAACCGCAGTTTTTTGGCAATAACTTAAAAACGGTATGTCCGATCATGTTGAAAACAATTTTTGTTGGAAGTATTTATTGAATGAATGAATGAATGAATGATAATTTATTCGCTGAATATGGTCACATTATCTGGTATATAAATAATGCTTAGTAAGTATCTAGCATATTCTACCGGGAACCGGTGTGCGAATTTATACAATATTATGTAGGCACTTATTAGTATCTAACTTAACAAATTTGTAGGTATTAGACATTTAATATGTAAGAGTACAATATAAAATAAAAGTTATAAAATTCTAATTATTTAACATTTGTTGTAAAGTTAATAAAATTTAAATTGCTTAATATCTATTAAGTCTACATGTACTTTTTGCTGAGAATTCTTTAGTTGAATAGAAGCATTATTCAGTTAGCCACAATTTGAATGTTTTATAGATTTGTCTCAGGGGTAAGCTGCTTATTTGCAGTGGTATAGAGTTATACGTTAATGAGGCCATATAATAACAATTGTCTCTATACAATTTTAATTTTAGACCAGGCATTTTAAGAGGCAGATTAGTTTCAGCTCTTTTGTGTCTGTTGTCCCTTAATTCGAATAGTGAAGTATTAAGCTTCACGAACTTCCCTATTTCGTAGATATAAATAGCAGGCAATGTTAATAGCTTATGTTTTATAAAGAGTGGGCGACAGGAGTCTGTGTTTTTCAGACCCCAGATGGCTCTTAGACATTTTTTTTGAGCTACAAATACTTTGCTGGTTTCTGAGGAGTTTCTACATACTATAATTCCGTATCGGATGAGAGAACAAACATATGCATGATAGACTGTTATTGCGGTATCAACGGAACTTGTGTTTTTTATGGTTTTTAAAGCATAGACAAATTCATGCAGCTTTTTACATAGTGCATTAACATGATCTTTCCAGGACAAATGTTGGTCAATATGAAGACCCAAAAAATTAACGCATTGTACTTGTTTAATTTTTTCGTCCTTATAACGAACGTGGATATCTAATTTTCTAGGTTGAATAGTAGAGAATTGTACAAATTTGGTTTTTTGAGTATTTATTTGTAGGTTGGTAATCTGCAGCCACGATATCACATTGTTTAATACGTTGTTTATAGTTGATTCATATGTTTTAGGATCTGTTAGATAATTGCATTCAAACATTATCGTTGCATCGTCTGCGAAAAGTATGCATTTTTGGTTAGTCGCTAAAGGAAAATCGTTAATGTAGATTAAGAATAGCAGAGGTGACAAAATACTACCTTAAGGTGTTCCTTTGTTCATCAATTTAACATCGAAATCATAGTTATTAACTGTGTTTGTCAATTCCTCAAATTTTGCGATTCTTGTTATTTGTTGCCTGTCGCGTAGATATGTTTGCAACCATTTATTCGCAGTCCCTCTTATACCATAATTATATAATTTACCAAGTAATATCTCATGATCAACAAAGTCGAAGGCTTTGCTCAAATCCAGAAACAAGCATGAGGTGGGACTTTTTGCATTGATATTACTTAGCAAATATTTTACGAGTGTGAAACTATCTAGAGCAGTGGATTTATTTTTCCTGAAACCATATTGTTCAGGAGTTAAGATTTCATGTTTCTCCAAAAACCCTAGTATTCTTGAGTACATAATCTTTTTAAATATTTTAGATAAGATTGGAACTAATGCTATTGGTCTGTAGTTAACTAGATCGTTTCTTACACCCTTTTTATGTAACGGTTTTATGATGGAAAGTTTAAGTCTTTCCGGGAAATCGCCATTTTCTAAAGATAAATTGACTATGTACGCAAGTGGGTTTGCCATTGTCGCTGCGACTGATTTTAGACATAATGTTGTTAAATTATCATAGCCGGTAGACTTCCTGTTTTTAAGGGACATAATAGTTTTATATATTTCTTTTGGAGTCGTTGGTGTGAGAAACATGCTTGATGACACTGTTTTGGTTACATTAAGCGTACTTGAAATACTTACTTTTTTACTTTGGTTGTTACTTTCAGTACATTCAATAAAAAAATATATTAAAAGTATTAGCTATTTCAAATCCATCTCGTAATATAATATTATGTTTATTCTTGATTTCATTGATGTTACATTTATTTGAAGTCGATGCTATTTTTTGCTTTACAATATTCCAGGACGCTTTGCCTTTATTCTCTGAGTTTACAATATAGTGTTTGTTACACTGTTTTTGCAACTGATACATACATTTCTTTAGACATTTTGAGTATAACTTTGCATTATTCTTATTTTCCGTTGTTTTACTTAAATAATATCGTTGCCTTAAAGATCTTTTTACCTTGCAACTTTTTCTGATGCCTTTCGTATTAAGTTTCATATTTGTAATTTTTTTCATATTTTTTGCACAAACCGTTTAGAAAATAGAGGGGGGGGACACAATTTTTGCAACTTTCGGAGCAAATATTTCCGAAAATGTTCACTAAATCAATGTTTTTTCGTAGAAACCTTAAAGTGTTTTTAGATTAACTGTTGAAATTTGTGCCATACATAGATATTAGCTACAAAAAAATTTTTCTGATTCGGTTACATGTATGGAGTGCCCCCCCTAGAAATATATGTATACATTTTATTTAACTATCAAACTAAGTAGCAGTTTACACAAGACACCTATGCATCAAATTTCTTCAATATACGTCTTATAGTTTTTTAGTAAAATGCCTGTGACATACGGACGGACAGACAGACAGGCAGACAGACATGAGGAATCTATAAGTGTTCCATTTTTTCCATTTTGGCTACGGAACCCTAAAAATCCACAAGGATGCAAGAAAAGTAATTTTGAACAAACTTGAATATTCACATTTGAAGAAGAACGAAGGATTGAGTAGGATTACGATAAAAATGTTCTGTAATAGGGTATTTGACTTACAGATCAAATCAGTTCCTTTTATGAACGAGGGGCTACGCCGAAACCCGGAAAACGAAGTTCGTATGGCGCCATCCCGCTCACTCAAGTACAGCTTAACATGAGAGCGAGAGGGACGGCACGTTACGAACTTCGAATTTCTAGTTTCGGAGTAACCCCTCTGTCCAAGATCAGAATGGATGAAGTTTGAAAGAAAAAAAGGTTTATGACGTCATAATTCTATACGGTCAAATTGCCTCTTTATTTTACATTTTTGATCAATTTAAAATCGCCAAAAACTTAAAAATAAGTATCTGTGAATATTTTCTACGTAGTTTCAGAAATGACATTTAACTGCAAGTGTGACATCATTTATGTTGACTACAGAAAAGAAACCAATTGGTTGTTGACTTCATACTATCTTGCTACTCTAGCGCTATTCTGGACGGATTTGGAACTATTATTTACTGCTTTCCGCTGGACACTTTTTCATTTGTTTTCTTATATGAGATCGGTCTCCTTACCTTTATATTCTTCATGGTTATTTGTACTTAGGTGCAATTATGGCGCAATATGGATCCTGAAGTGATAACAGTAGAGGAATTTAATATTACTTTCTGTGTCCGCGATTATTACTCATTATAAAAAAAAAGGATTATATCGCGTATCTTCTCATTTGAGTTCCCGACGTTTCGGAAGATTTTCAGCTTTCCATGGTCATGGGTTGACTGGGTCATACTGATTCTAGAATTTAGCCGTTTTTCCTGTGGACAACGCAATAGTTAAGGGCTTGGGTACGGGGACATACAACTGATATTTTTATCGCTTAGATCTAGAGTATTACTCAATTTGTACATCGCCTAATAGGGCACTAAGAAAAATGAGTATTTAAAGCCCTTATTTATTTATGTATTTAACATTCGGGTGTCCACAGGAAAGACGCATAACGCTAACTTATGATAAAAATCAGTATGACCCGTCCGAGAAAAGATATATTTTCCTCTGTCTAAGTTACAATTTGTGCGAACTACCCACTTTGAAAAAACAAATAAAGGTGTACATACATGCCAAATGGGCCTAATCTGTAATGGGCTTAATTATTTTATTTTAATAATTTACCAAGCAGCATTTCACAAATAAGGAGTACTGAGGAGAAAAGTCACGCTGCAAAGAAAAACTCCCAGACTACCTCATTACTAATTATAATATTTTAAAAACAAAGACTACTAAAGTACTTTTTTACAGATATCATATTTTTACACCATGGAACCACCATGACCATGATAGCTGAAACACTTCCAAAACGCCGGGAACTCAATTGAGATATAATACGCGATATAATCCATTAAATTGTTTTATTTAAATTAGTAGAGGAATTTGTTTGAAGTGGGACAAAGGAATATGTAAATTAAAATAAGACAAATGTTGCTAATACAAATTAAATATAATCGAAAATAACATAACAACAATAAAACGATATCAGGTAAAATTAACTTACAAATAATGATGTAGTTATTATTTGGCGGCATTGTATAATCTATAAATATATATATTGTACCTTATATCTAATTATACTTAGATCTAATGACGTAAAAAAAAATATGAAATTTGTACTGTTAGTCTATTGTCTAGAATCTAGATAAAACTAAATAAGCGTTACGAACTTGCTAAACTTAGATTGCATGTTGAACAAATTTATTTTGCGATGTTTTGATTTCATAACGCAGCAAAACCGGACCTAATCGTGTATAAATATGAAATATGTTAACGCTAGTGTGCAAACTAATAATAACGATCTGAAGGATAGAACAGCAAAAGGCAAAGATAAGTAAACAACACAAAATTTCATTATAATATATCCAAACCTTTTTACTATGACAGTATAGTTGGTGTTGGTTTTGAAACTTTTAGTACCTATGTAGGTATTTATATTTGCCCTTAACTGTAAAAAAAAAATTGCGCTGCTTGAAAATGTTTATAACAGCCTGTCCAGTCCCATCGAGACAATGGGCGCAATAAACCGTCCGAATCATCGATGTAAATAAATAATCTTAAATTGTATACAGCGTCTCTCTGACTATGGGGCTTTAAATTCAAAGCTCGATTCTACTCACTTAACTAATATAATTTTGTTTTGTAAGATTAAAAAATAATGATTATTTGTATAATTTATTAGACCTCAAAGTTTAATCGTCATGTCAGTGTATCGGAAATTGCGATACTATCGTTATCTCGTGGTACGAGGGTGACATTACCTTGGTACGGGGGCCTTTCAATAACAATTTTCAATACCGCTAAAAACTTTTTTTATAAAATGCCATAAAGAGGTTTATCTTCATTTTTCGCCTTTAAAAATACAAAGGTGTCAAAAGTTTTTCATTGACGTATTTCTGTCAAAGAAATGTTATTTAGTTAATGTTAATACACAATTCCGAATCAAATGTTTACTGCATCAGAATTAATAGATATGGTGTTGTTGTACGGGGAAACGCAAGGAAATGGAGCCCGAGCTCTCAGATTTTACAGAGAACGGTTTCTCAATCGTAGGCATCCACATAACTCTCGTGTATTGTAAATGCAGTTCAACAAATAAGTGATGATCGACTGATTACCGGCAATACGCAGGTGGAAGCAGTCCAAGACAGAGTTTTACATTATTTTGCGGACTATCTCCACTCAACTACAAGGGTCGCAACTAAAATTTTTCGAGTCCACCACTCCGCAATTCATAAAGTTTTAAAGAAGAACAAACGGCACCCTTTCAAAGCAGAGAAAGTCCTCGAGTTACTTCCGAGAGATTTTCCAATGCGACAGTGTCTGATACGATGGAAGTTAAGAGAGAAAAGATCATTGCCAGTTTTCGCAAGGATTCGTTTGTCTACTTTACGATCGGTTCACAGATGAATCAAAACTTGCATACCTCGAGACGGAAGGCATGTTAAAATTTCAAGACGGAACCGAGAGTGATAGAAGCTTAATTAATAATAAGTTTGATTTCATATGATTGATTCTTGTTGTGATTACACCAAACAATAAATTAAGTCTCTTACTAAAAACATTACTTTTACTGTTGTATTCATAGCATTTGCCTTAATAACGATAACTTCATAACAATCATAACTTTAGTGATACGTGCGAGCAAATTAGTTTACAATGTAATGTAGACGTGACATAATTCATTTGACATTTGACGTCTCTCAGGTAAACATTTATCAGTATGCTGTCGATTTAGCATTAGATTGCGTACATTAAAAAAAACATTTAACTTGTATGAAAATTATCAAATTAATAGTATAGATGTTTTTCAAAAGTTACAGAACAAAGGAAGATCAGTTTGGGGAGCACAATTAAACCTTGCACTTAAAGCCCCATGGTCAGAGACATCCTGTATGCGGTTAGGCCCCGTTTGGTTATGTTTATGATAAAATTCATGTTTCTAAATTCAACATAAATAGAGCTAGCACCGCTCTATATTTTTTGGCATTGCTCCTCGCATTATATATTCCACTTGAATGGACTGTGTAAATGTATTATCCATTTAACCCGTATTTTTTTTCTATTGGTTATTTAAATAATTTAAAGTTTCATTTTCGAGCAGTTTAAATATTTTCTAACAGACTTTTTGAGTCTGCTCTTCACTGGTTCTTCATAGTTTTCAGAGATAGGCATTTGTGTTGCATAAATTTTCATAAATAACATAAGTCATTAGATTGTTCGAGCACCTCCTTTGTTCTCAGTGGTCTTCCATATACAATCATATGATTTTCATTTCCTTATTCGCTATTTACATCTTCTTAGCCTTACAAGATACTCCGTCTCATGCGCCAATTCAGTTTTGTCTTCAAAACCTCACCTTCTTCTCTATCATATTCTTCATTACTGCCCTCTACTATAAACACTGCAGTGCCATTCACAAATCGTACAGTCACCAGCATTAATATCTGCCACAACAAAGCGCACATAAATATCTGACACGACTATTTCTACGGCAGTTAAGACGTGTCAGATATTTTCGCCTGCTTTTTTATGTAGCGTAGCGTAATTAATAACTTAAAGAAGCATGTCTGCTTTTACCGTCATCGTTGTGCTATACGGTAGGACGCCGCAGCGTCCTCGGCACCTAGCAGCGGTAGTGTGCCTAGTTTACACTACATGTTTGATACGGTCAGTCAGTTTGTATGTTATGTGTCCTAAGCTTGAGTCTATTTGTTAAAAACTATTGTGCGCGCAGTGGGCGTCCCCGCCGGCGGAGACGTCGATGTGCAAGTGCAGTGTGCGGTCTGTTTAGTCGTTTTTGTCTGTTGCGCTCGTGTCGCGCTCGGCGTCTGTCCTCACGGTCGAGGTAAAAGTCAGCTGTTCGAGGGTGGGGAATGTCGCTGTCAGTGTCGGGCTTTGTTATGGGAGATATTGATACTGGTGACTGTACATGTCGACTTGTATTTTATTTTTCACAAATATTTTGTATCCAATATTATCTGTAGGAATACCTAACTAGAATGCCTTTTTCCGCCTCAGGATTTAGTTTTGAATGTTTCAATTCTTAGCGTGCGGACCGGACGACAGCGGTGCGGGCGCTATACATTTGGTGAAGTCGCTCGCGCCGTCCCGCTGCTCGCTGGCGTCCAGTCCGCAGCCTTATAAATACTTTACTTACACAATTTTGTGTGATTAAGGACAATAATATGGGTGTACAGTCACCAGCAATAATATCTGCCACAACAAAGCGCGCATAAATATCTGACACGACTCTATTTTCTGGGCTGTCAAGACGTGTCAGATATGTTCGGCCTCTTTGTTATGAGATATTGATGCTGGTGACTGTACCTAATATCAAAAACCGGCCAAGTGCGAGTCGGACTCGCGCACCGAAGGTTCTGTACAAACTTTCACTTACCCTAACATAATTATATCACCCAGTTCCGGGTGAGTTAAGTTTGCACCAGCAAATATTTTTTTTATTTGCAAAACCCTATTTGCACAACGATAAGTATGTGTAAAATTCCTTGAAAAACGAACAATAAAAAATTAAATCCGAACCGGTAGAAATCGTTCTAGTTCAGAGTACCTACCGGATACAAAATATTAATGAGAAATAATGTGCATATAATCAGACATATCGGTAAGATTCGTAGACGAAACTGCAATATTCATAGAAGAGCACAATAATTAAGGAGATGAAAGAGAAACCGATGATTTTCAAGATTCCACCGAACCCGTAAATGGTACATACGACTCTGAATAACTTATAAAAACAGGAAAATGAATATAATGAAAAAGGAAATTAAAACGACACGGTCTTATATGGAAGCCCAAAGAGCACAAAAAAGGTACCCGAAAAATATAATTACTATGTTACATGGAAATTTGTATAACGAAAATACCCTTAAAACTCAGTGGCTTAGCTTGCCTTAACCGGGCCCTGTATCAAAATTTGTTGAGGGGCCCAAATGCAGTGTAAAGATTTTCGGGCCCCCGCCTTAGGGGCCTGTAGGCCGGGGGCCCCGTATCATTGATACGGCTGTAAGTATGAAGAACCAACGAAAAGTTCTGAAACTGTTATATGACTTAGTAGTCTGAAATAAACGGCTTCGTAAAGAAAGAAATGTGAAGTAATAAAAGACATAATGGAGAAATAAATTAAATTTGTTAACACATTTCACTCCAGTACGGAGACAGCTGAAATTGAACATGCGGCATGCACTTTACCTACTATTACGAATTAACCACAAAGTAGGCATAGGCACTATTCCCCCGCATGTTTGAATAAAAAATATGTACAAGTCACGGCCATATCACGGATCTTTACGATAATGTCAGACCCACTTCTATATTATTAAGTTAGTAGGTACTTAATTAAAGTCTTTTGAGATACTCCTGGCAGCCTTTGTGTATACTCATTTTTTAAAACATCACTGGACTGCGGCACGCCGATTTTCCCGCCACTTTCGATAGTACTCTTACCACTGTACAATCTGGATCACGTTGAGACGATTTTCGAATTTGTGTGTCTTGTGATATTTCTTTCCCTTTCTTCGTATGAAGTATGTCGTCTGATCCGCAAAAAGTGTATCTGATTCTTGGGCTGGCATAGACGTGTTCAATCAGGATAAGCTAAAATCTGTATAGATGCATGTTTAGCTTTTCAAGACGAGGTGTCTGCTTATCAGTAAACAGCATTTCGTTTCGTCATATTAGTCATGAACTAATAGAGCTCTCTCCATTATTCTCGAAGTTCGTATTATTCATCAGACACTGACTTGGCACCCTAAAAAAATGGAAAATATATTAACCTTATATGATAAGTAACCTTCTTAAATACCCGTAACCTAGCCGTATACTATTCCTCATACCGACACTGCACATAGTGCACATTAGCGTGAATCGAGGCTAGGGCGAGATACATTGTCATTATTATAACAATAATAAAGTCCTTATCGTGCTTAAAAACGGCAATGTATTTTACTCTCTACTCGACTCTTTTCCAATGTGTGCCTGAACCAAAAGAAAGACAGGCTTTCGGCTGGACTGTGCTTATTTTAGTTGCTTTTCCTCATTTTGTCAAGATTTTTTTGATAGAAATATAGCTGATTTTTTTACGTCTTTGTCTAATTGAAAAAGAAATCAGTTGCGGAGGAAAAACAAGCGGCCAAGTGAAAGTGTGCCTCACGCGCCGAGGGTTCCGGGCTAGTAAAAGTTATTTGCTAGCACGTACAAATAACAATTTAGCGCGAGTACTTGAATTGACAGCCGAGTGGGAGAATTAATTTATATTTAGTTCAAATATAGATTCCTGCGCGTAACGAAGCTTTCAAAGCATGAGAAGCCAAATAATTTTGCAACCGTGCCAACACACAACTTTTCACCTCAATATATAGGGATGGATGGCATTTTATGGATGAGGCCTTTGCTAAGCTGTGGGCTTGAATAATAAGTACAGGCTAGCGAAAAAAAAATTGGTACTGAATATAACCGGGTACATACTCTACGTTTGCATCTGGTTCACATAGTATACTATGTCTATGCTCGGTTCAAACATGCTATTGTTGTGTGGAGGCCAGTGAACGAATATAGTGGAGGCAAAGTCCCGAAGTAAAAAGCTTATTCATAACACAATGGAAGCATAAACCAGGTTTACGTCACCCCGGGCCGTAAATAGTATTTACCAAAGAACCTTCATAAAATTCTAATTCCTGATCAGATAAAGACGTCAAAATTCGTCAGGCGAATTTTGTACACGAAACGGGCACTGACAAAGAATACATGGATTACAGGTTTATAGCCCTCGCCTACTGCTCGTGCGACAGACGCATGAGACTTGGGACATTTGTTATACCGCCCTAGGTGCGATTATATGCGATTGGTCCCACAACATATGCGAATAGAAACAGAAACTAAAAGAGTAGGTAGGTGAAAATACTTACAGTTTTCCAATTTTCCATGAAGTCTCGACCAACGATATTGTTGCACTATTTCACAATAATTGATTTTATTTCCGAGACTAAATGTATTTTTTTAAACTGTTTCGAAGACTCCCATTCTTAACGGATCCTTCCAGACCCAATATACAAGTGCCAGAGGTTTCGACGTACAAGGATTTTATACCCGAACTTATTAGGTTAACGGAAGTTCGGGAGTGATTTTTGGTATGCACACATAGCACACAGCGGGAAAGTACGCACGCGTGACGTAATTTATGGTTTTACGGAATGGAAGACGGCTAATATCAGATCCGTTCCTAAATTTAAAATGAAAGATTTAGGGTTCCGTACCTCAGTCTGAAAACGGAACCCATGAGATAACTTTGTTCGTTATACCTGTTTGTTAATTATTAACACTTTTTCTCAGGAAGTAACGGGTATAATAATTTAAATATTTTATATGTAACTAAGCTCATTTGTATTAAATTATGAAATAACTCAAATATCCTAGCATTTAGCACACAATCTATCGGATAATAAAGCTGAAGAGGGTCGAAAGTCTGTACATGGAAGATATTCCAATAAAAATTGGCCGGGGATACTTAAAATCGATAACAGAACAAGTTTCAACAGTATTTAGATTTTTTTGTCTGTTTGTCTGTTTATCTGTTTGTCTGTTTATTTATACGCGCATCACGTGAAAACGGCTGAACAGATTTTGATGCAAACTTTACTAATCGGTCGAAAAAAGGCCCGGCCAGGTTATCGGCTATAAAAATTCAACCCTTCAAAGGGGGAGTAGCCACTACATTTGATTGAGTTAAGTTTGCACCTGAATCTTATTCTGCTACTTAGGAAGGAGGTGCAAACTTCTCTCAAACATGTGTTACGAGCCCACGAGTATCGAGTACCTTGCTAAACTAACAGGTGGCGCTAAAATTAATACCTTTTTGCCAAATCCATACTATATAATAAATGAGAAAGCGTGTCTGTCTGTTACCTCTTCACGCTTAAACCGTTGAACCTATTTTGATGAAATTTGATATGGAGATAGTTTGAGTCCCGGGTTTGAGGCTACTTTTTATCCCGGAAAAATACCCTTATCTGCGATAAACTAATTTAAGGCGGACGAAGTCGCGGGCAGAAGATAGTCTTTAATAATAAGATTAGCTAAGTAAGATAGAATCATACTCATTTGTTGTTTTTTTCCTGGAATAAATAGTTGATTTTTTTTTGTTAGATATAAGTGAAACATTTGTATACTAGATAAGCTTATGGGGTACTTGCAGACGAAGAAATTACAAGAAAAATAAAGCCGTCGACCCGGCAGACGCTGTCGTGGCTACGAAGTCAAAACCGCCGGCGGGGTCGCTCAGCCCGTAGTCTCGCAATTCCCCCTACTCCCACTTACTCTTGTCTCTCTCTGCGCTCCCACCACTAAATCCGATTACTGGTCAGGAGGTCTAGCCTATAGACCTATTCAGTTCAATGTCAGGTTCTAAAAAAAACGCTGTCGTGGCCGAATGTAGACTTTTAGATAAATGTTTCAAATCAAATCAAATCAAAATATTCTTTATTCAAGTAGGCCTAGTTACAAGCACTTTCGAAATGTCAGTTACATGAGAGTGAATGTTTGCTGGGAGAAATACAATATGATCCGACATTTGCTGCAAGGATTAGGGAAACCCAGAAAAACCTAATCAGATCATTTAACTTAAGTGTAATATTATTGATAAAATCATCATTTTTAAAATTAAAATAATCAATAAGATAAATCCCAAAAGGATTGTCAATAAAAAATAAATAATCTAGAATGTGTCTAGAATAAAATTCTAAATGTCAGAGTATATAAAACAATTAAGATTAAAATAATAATAATACCTTAGGTATTCGTTAAAATAATTATTCATATACCTACATGACGCTATAATTTACATTAATCCCACGCGGCTTCATCATTCATGTAGTCTTGTGTATTTATAAACTAACTATTAACAAATATAGTATTAATGTCGGAAGCACTGCCCCATAGTAAGATGCCATACGACATAATACTGTGGAAATAACTGAAATACACTAATCGAGCCGTTATCACGTCTGTTAATTGACGAATCTTACTTACTGCAAAAGCTGCAGAACTCAGTCTATTCGAGAGATTAGCAATATGGGGACCCCATTGGAGCTTAGAATCTAATGTTATACCGAGAAAGACTGTACTATTAACTAGTTCCAGTTCCTCACCTTTAACCATAACGCTTGCTTGCTCGTGTTTTACGTTACTCGTGACAAACTTAACACATTTAGTCTTTTTCTCATTCAACAATAAATTATTTACATTAAACCAATTTACTACTTCACAGATAGCATTGTTTACGTCATTGTAGGATCGTTGATTTCGTACGACTTTGAAAATTAGAGACGTATCATCTGCAAACAAAACTATCTCATGGTGGGTCTTTACGAGGTGTGGCAAGTCGTTTATATAGATAAGGAACAGGAAAGGTCCCAATATTGATCCCTGCGGCACACCCATAGAGACTAATGACCCCGGTGAACGCTTTCCATTCACGTCAACCCTTTGTATTCTACCATTTAAATAAGACTGTAATAAATTTAGTGCTAATCCTTTAACTCCGTAGTGGTGTAGCTTCCTGATCAGAGTCTCATGATTAACGCAATCGAAGGCCTTAGATAAATCACAGAAGATGACTAAAGCATCTCGCGATTCCTCCCAGGCATCGAAAATGTGTTTTACGAGCTCAACTCCGGCGTTGGATGTCGATGTTTTCAAGTTAGCCACAATTCCTTCTCCTCCTGTAAAATGAATAAGTAATAAAAAATAGAATATCTACTGTAAGTGATTTGTGCGTTATTTTGCTGCTACTCATCCATCACCCTTCAAGTAAATTTGCAATAATTTTGGATTGGCATCAGGCATTGAGATTAGAAAACTGATTTGATGATAAACAGATCCTTAAATCTTAAACGTCGATCACGACTTACGACCATCCTTATTACGAAGTATTTTTGTTTCTCCAAATTAATTAAGAATTGAATCTACGAATTTCACGCAGAAACGATCTTGATGAAGGTCTGGGTCCTGCCAATAAAGTTTTTAATGGTTCTGATAGGGAATTCAATAGTGGTAACTTTGCAACTTTTCCAAACGCGCTGCAGAAACCGACTGACTCACCTTTGTACTTGAATGCAGTTTGAAGGCGTTTCATCATCATCATCGTCATCATTTCAGCCATAGGACGTCCACTGCTGGACACAGGCCTCGTATATAGATTTCCACATGGGCCGGATAGAGGCGAGCCCCCGCAACCCTAACCAGATCGTCGGGCCACCTTGCGGGTGGCCTTCCCACGCTGCGCTTGCCGGTACGCGGTCTCCATTCAAGAACCTTTCTGCCCCAACGGCCATCGGTTCTTCGAACTATGTGCCCTGCCCATTGCCCCTTCAGTTTGCTTACCCTGTTTGCTATGTCGGTGACCTTGGTTCGTCTACGGATCTCCTCATTCCTGATTCGATCTCGTAGAGAAATCCCGAGCATAGCATTTAAAGGCGTTTGATGTCCATAATTTATAGTCCGCTAGGTGGGCGCACGTCAGGGCGGAGGGCTGCAAATTCTGCAGCACCGGAGATGATTAATAAATAAATAAATAATAAATAAATTCAAGTGAACCAGACGAAGAGGGCACTTCGGGATCGGAACGTTTAGGGGACGAGTTGTGGGGAGAGTGCAATTATTATTATTATTTTTAATGTAATAAGTGGCAAACGGGCAGACAGGGCCGACCTTAACCGTATAGACGCCCTGGACTAGTCATTGATGGAGCGGTGAAGCAGGCGCTCAGGCCCCCATACAGCATACGTCTCTTAGACTGCGGTGCCCCGGTAGGGCGAAATGTGCAACACAGGAGGAGACGCGCATACGGTGCCATTCTTTGAGGGCCCTTTTAACTGCCTTGAAGAATCCCATTACATAGCGCTCCGGAAACACCTCAGGGGGAAGCTCATCCCACAACTTACAAGTTCGTAGCAGAAATGGGCTTGTGTCCTAAAAAAATATAGTGAGTCCCTCAGTTAGATTATCCGAAAACATTGGACACGATTTTTTTTCTTTTGTCAATTTAACAAAAAACATGAAGATACAGCTTGTTAAAGTTCCCCGTGACGTCACGCCGTGCGACCGTTTTTGGCACGGCGTGACGTCGTGCGCCCCCACTCCCAAACTTTGACGCGCTTTATTATCTTTGTCTGCCAAATATAGTGGGGATGTATTTTGTTCCTAAGGCGGGAGGTGCGATGACAGAAAAGTGACGATGGGCCCAACTTATAAAGTTCTTCATAACACTCCCCATAGTACAAACGGTAGAACAAACACAGAGAGCCAACATCTCTCCAAGAGCCAAGAAATTTGAGCCTTTCAAGCATTTTTACCACAGGCTTGGACCAAAACTAGTTTTGATCGAAAGTCTTTTGTAAAGTCGGTTGAAAATGTAAACTTCCTACACCGCAGTGTACAGGTCTTTGTGCACAGTCAGCATCAAATATTTTGTAGCGACAAAAGTAGCCAAATATATCGGAACAGATCTTTATCTGCATAGTAAGGGTACACACCCATGATATATTCGGCCACTTTGACTGCTACTAACTATATGATGCTGACTGTACATAGATTTAAGTAACCGGTTGCAATCAATTATCTGAAGAGCATATTTTCCTTTACTTCCCGTTGCGTCACACAGCGCGTCATACAGGACAATCCTTCATAAATGGTTTTTAATTAATCGTTTCCATATTAATTATGCCACTAATTCTAATTATGTTTCTAAGTGAGATAAGCTGTTTTAAGCTACTAATAAATTTAAATACCAACCGGGAAAAATGGTACGACCACCCTACGATTTCATGACGACATTTAGGAAAAACGTTTCAGAACCGATAAGAAACGTCATGCGGTTAAAAAAACCCCATTGCGGTATGTGCGGTATAGGTCACATTAACACCTATTCGTTTTTTAGAAGCTTAAAATGGTACAGTCAAAGAGAATATAAACACTACGTTATAAGAGACGGCACTTCCCTACTTTAAAGCGAGCTCATCATCACAGAAGCATATCATGCCAACCAACATAAAAAAAACAAGACTAGAATTGTATGAGATGTTTGGTTGTTCTATAAGCTGAAATAGCTCGAATGCCAGGCTACATAATATTAATAAATAATAATAATAATAAATATTACGGGACAATTTTACACAAATCGAACTAGCCCCATGGTAAGCTCAATAAGGCTTGTGTTATGGGTACTAGCCGACGATATATTTAATATATATATTACTTATATACATAGAAAACATCCAAGACTCAGGAACAAATATTTATGCTCATCACACAAATATTTGCCCTTACCGGGATTTGAACCCAGGACCTCAGCTTCGCAGGCAACGTTACTCCCACTGAGCCAAACCGGTCGTCAAAATAATATTAATAGTAAGTATTTATTATTTAAAAATATATTTTGAATAAGCTCCGTTTTGTTGGTTTGCGATAACTCGCAAATCGTCAAAAGCATTAAGTTGAAACTTGGTACCCAGGTATGGATCGAAACAGGTAAATGCTAGTTGGAAAATAATAATATAATGTTATTTTAAAAGGTTTATTTATTTGAAGATGAGACTAATATAGCGTAATAAAATAGTACATTATTTTTTCCGGAGGCTAGAAAAGCCACTTTGACACTTTATTTTTACGAGGGATCGAGTCTCACTCCCTTTTAATGACACGTTGTACAGTCAGCTGCACAGATGTCGAAGTAATGAATGATTACATAAATATCTATACAAGGCGCCCGCGATATACGCAAGATTTCAACCACGCATTCCATAGGTCGTTCATTACGAGCAAAAAATGTTTATGAACCCCAGTCAAGTCCAGCTTAGTTTTGAAGATATCTATTTTCATGTAAACTATTGTGATAACTAAAGTGCATTAAGCTCTTTTGATCGCGACTTTGCCACGTATGTTGTCAAGTTTTGCGTCGCTATTGACAGACATCAAAGTGACAGCTACTACTCACTAAAGTCATCTTTTTTTGGATAAATAATTATTTTAAAAGGGATAATTTTCATAGAAAACCGAAATTTTTATGAATTAATAAACAAATATTCTTTTTCTGTAAAATACACAATGTATTGTGTGCACATGTAACATTTTTTTTCCTAATAGCCTCAAGAATGCGTGACTAAAATCTTTCGGCCTCCTCGCTGGCACCTTGTATAATAATAATAAATAACAATTCGAGTCCTTGCTAAGAATAATGCGTTCATAATATTTTTGCATCTATCAGTACATCGATCACCTGTCAAATTATCACACTAGGCTTTCGTTTTCGTATAAGCAATATCTATACTATTATAAAGTTGTAAAAATTAATTGTAAGTACATTGAACATATAAAAAAAATTGTAAGGGAGTATTTGGATGCAGTGTGCATCGAAAAATATTTATTTTAGATTTTTTGTATGTTTGTATGTGTCGTTGTGGCTTCATCACACCTAATCAGCTAAACAGATTTCAACTATGTTTTTGGTACACGGGTAGCTGGGTATTCACTGATGTTTATAGGATACTTTTTATCCGACTACGCTGACGAAAAAAAGTGGAAATAATAATGTCAATTTTCTCGATTTCATATTTTTCATTTATTTCCCTTAAAACTAAATATTTACACGTATATGTCGTAAACGTACTTTTACAACGACATTTGCAACTTTAAATAAAAAACTACCGTAAGAATCAGACATTTTTACATTACATTAGCGGTTACAGAGTGCGAGGTGGGCAGCGTCGGTGTCCACTCGTCGCTGACTAAGGTCCACGTATTGGACCGAAACATGTCGAACCGTTCTCGGCTTTCACAAAGTGGGTCGAGAATGTAGTCTTATTATAACATTGGGGAACTTGCATAAAGAAAAATTGTCATTACTCTGTATCTATACAGGTTCAAAACACCACATTATCAGATTATCACAATAAAGTTTAAATTCACAAAAAAAAATTTTTTTTTCATAAATATTGCATTCTCAATACATCCTATATATATTATAATATTAATCAATAGTAGATCAAATGCTACTATACTATCCAATTGTTTCACTTGAATGAAGAAAAAAGTATAACAACTAATTACAATAACGGAAATTGAAAAACGTACCTTTTCGCTCTTGTCACAATGACAATAAGGACTAAAAAGGTACGTGTTTCTGTTTCTGTTTCTGTTACTGTAACTTAAACGTAGTTTTCAATGGCCAAAAATGAAAGACTTGTTTTAACAAGCTTTTAGTTACTTTTACCTGTCCCGTTGTCTGTCTGTCGGTCTGTAATCAAATCTTGCAAGTTAAATTAGATCCACTTCCCGGTCTCTGATTAAGCTAAAATTTTGCATACTTATGTAAGTTTGGTGACAATGCAATAGTATGATACCATCGAGCTGATCTGATGATGGAGCAGGACACCTTCCTGCTCTGTAATAAAATAATGCAATTTTACAGAGTTCGGGCTCTTTAGAATCGTCTCGGTGAGTAGTTGATGGATGTACAAGGAAAAGTATAGTCAGTGATAAAAGCTTGTCACAAAAATTTTTGACTGAAATTTATTACAGTACAGCTTTACTGTCCGCTATTAACGAATGGCGTCATAGCTTATACCAATGTTGTATGGGGTTTTTTGACGCTCCGCAGATATTGCCTGACTTTGACCGTCATTTCTGACGCCCCTTATACTCAATCCCTGTTGGTCCTGTATATACATATTCTCCTTATGAGAATCTGAATTCATCGACATGGAAAAAATGGACGCAAGTTCCCAATTGTAATCATTTGTTTAAGCTCCATTTGGCAATCGCCCTTAATAAGGGTCGGAGGAGGAGCAAGCGCGGGCGACGGGCTCCTCGGCCACGTCCATCGGCTCCTCGCCGACGGCCGCGGGCTCGGAGGCGGAGCCACCGGGCTCCGGGTCGGAGGAGGGCCCCGCCTCGCCCGCCAGCCCGCAGTCAGAGCTCGCACTGGTGGACGGGCCCGCCTCACCCGCCAGTCCGAAGTCGGAGCCCGCGACGGTGGACGGCCCCGCCTCGCCCGCCGGCCCGCCGTCTGACGGCCCCGCCTCCCCGCCCGCACCTTCCTCGGCCGGCCGCTTCAGGTCCATAAACATGAGCGGGTAGAGTCTGCCGTGCGTCTTGATGCCGTTCTGGATGATGGCGCGCAGCGTGTCCGTGTACTGGGGCGCGGGCTGGCACGTCGCCGGATCCCGCCAGTGGAGGCCTAGTGGAAAAGTTTAGGTATAGCCCGACCGTTCAACTGAGACTCTACCCCCGGTCGAGGCGCGGAGCATGGCAAGAAAAGGGTTGGAATAAAGAAGATGCAAAGGGTTTACCTTTCATAATTACTGTATTAGACAATCGTTGAAATATCAAATTAAAAACATTTAAAGATTGGGCCAAGTTTGTAGGAAAAATGTAAAAAAAAATCTTTAGTATGTTGGTATCGACTACCTGGTAAAGAGTAATGATATCCCACTAAAACATAAATGTGAAAAATAAGCCTAGTTCTCATGTTCAACCTCAAGTAGTGATATCTCAAAAGTTTGTGCCAATTCTGGTACTGGATTGTTAACAGAAAAACAAATTTAATGCCGCATTTAGAGCCTTAACTTGGCACTTTTCTATACAGTATGTTAGAATATAAACCTGTTGGATTGGCCCCTTTTGCGATATCACTTGGTGGAACATGAGAACTTGGCTTATAAATGTGAAAACATTTATGTTTTGGTGGGTTTACATTAAGAAAACCTAATGGTCCAGAGAAGCGATTAACGACATAGTGTGTATTAACGGCCCAAAAAGGCCGGGGCCTGTGCTAGGGCTACGTATTGTGTGAAGGATTTATCAGAGAGCGATCGGATGTTTTAGAGACTCAAATGTGTGGCCAAATTATATATACATTTTAACTTAATTTAACTTAGCTTAGCTAATCAATATAGCATAACATTCATTAGCATCGACACAGTCCCCACACATAATGCGGCAATGTCTCTTACAAATGCTCCATTACTATTATCTGCACGGGTATGGACGGGGATTTACCTGTGACGTCACCGATGAACAAGGCAGGCGATGGTACATTGTCTCTGGTATAGTTCCATAGACAGTCCTTTAAAACTTGCACGATCTGTAACAATGAGGAAAAAGAGTCCGCGTTTACATATGTTATAACATATTAGTTAAGGCGAAAGCCCGTTATTAGCAAAAAAAGTGAACCACAAATACATATTGACGATGCTCTATTTACAATGCTCAATTTTTTTTATTCAATTGATACTTATCAAAATAATCACATTTACAGTTTTTGGTACTTAAAATAGATACACTTTGTCCTTTTTATATGTATGAGCCATCGACCCTTGAATTAAATGAATTTTAAGTTTTTTTTTATTTGCAGTATGTCATTTTGACAAATAGTTTTTAAAAGTGATTAAAATGTTCGAGCGCTCTGCTATATCGTGACAATACACACTTCGACCAGGCTGATACGATATTATTGTCTGAACAAAGTAGGCATATATCGACGGTGGAAAGGAGAAATGGGATAAGCAAAATTATGACACATCGGAGTGTCATTTGCAGTAGACAGTCACCTCGATGGCGGTCAGGTCGGGCACCATCTCCACCATGTGGCTGAGCGGGTGCGGCAGCAACTGTCCCAGCGTCATGGTCTCCAGGAGTTCCTTGAGAGCAGTCTTCTCCCTGATTATTTCCGGCGATTGCGCATCTACAAAAAAGAAAAAAAATATGTATAAATTTAATCACTCAATCATAACAATGACTTTCGTCCGTAAAATAATTGGAAAGTGACACCTCAAATCCTTTGGGGTAAGTTGTTTTAAATATCTATAATGGTCAGTTTTACTAAAACCGGTAATTTATTGTGAATCATACAGGACAGTTAGTAGTCTTCATTGTAAAACATTATTTATTTGACGACCGGTTTAGCTCAGTGGGAGTACCGTTGCCTGCGAAGCTGAGGTCCTGGGTTCAAATCCCGGTAAGGGCAAATATTTGTGTGATGAGCATAAATATTTGTTCCTGAGTCTTGGATGTTTTCTATGTATTTATTTATTTATTTATTTATTTATAGGTTTACCAACAGATACAACACAGAATAAACTTACACTAATATCATATGGACATAAAGACAAGAGTGTTTATCCAATTACAGGCAAACACAGCATGCTTTTTCTATAAGCTAGCTAAACAATGTCAAGTGACTGCTAGTACTTATTATACTACAGATAATATTATACTAACTGTATGATATTAATATTTTCTTCTGTTTCCGCGATTATTACTCATTGAAATAAAACAATTTAACGGATTATATCGCGTATATTATCTCATTTTAGTTCCCGACGTTTCGGAAGCTTTCCAGCTTTCCATGGTCACGGAAGGACTGAGAAAAGATGTATTTTCCTCTGTCAAAGTTACAATTTTGTGCAAACTACCCATTTATTGAAAAAACACAAATAAAGGTGTACATACATGCCAGATGGGCCTAAGCTGTAAAGACAGTTACACATGTGCCAGAAGGGCTTAATTATTTTATTCTACGAGGGCTGCTATTTATATATCCGGAAACCGGGATTACAATCTTCTTAAATAGCATATTTGACCGCCATGGTAAAATTTGAACTTTTTTAAGTATATAAGGTATATTTTTTCTTCCTTATTAACGCTCGTGTTTTGTTTTTGACGGGTTTTAAATGTCATCTCGCAGCAAGAATGGAACTCACTCGTGAAAATATTCGTGCTATGATTTATTATGATTTTCGGCGTGGTTTAACGCAACAACAGTGCATAGATCAACTAACTTCAACTTTTGGTGATGAAGCCCCATCTAAAACTACTGTGTATCACTGGTTTAGTGAGTTCAATCGTGGACGTAGTATGCTTACGGACGAAGTTAAGGCAGGTCGCCCGAAATCGGTCGTTGTACAACAAAATATCGAGGCTGTGCGAAAACTTATAATGGACGACCGACATGTTACGTACCGCGAGATAGAGGCGACTCTGGGTATTTCTATGACCAGCATTAATAGCATATTACATAATTATTTGGCTGTAAAAAAAATTTGTTCGCGTTGGATACCCCACAACTTAACAAATGAGCAAAAACATGCTCGCGTCGAATGGTGCAATAAAATGTTAAAAAAATATAACCGTGGTGACTCAAAAGCCGTTTATAACATCTATACAGGTGACGAATCCTGGATCTATGCATACGATCCCGAAACGAAGCAACAATCAACGGTATGGGTGTTTCAAAATGAGCCGAACCCTACGAAAGTTACTCGTGCAAAAAGTACATTGAAACAAATGGTGGCCTGCTTCTTCGGTATTAATGGCCATGTAGCTACAGTGCCACTAGAAAACCGTAGAACGGTTAATTCAGAGTGGTACACGACCATTTGCTTACCGGAAGTATTTGAACAAATTCGTAAAACTAACCAGCGACGAAGAATCATTCTTCATCATGACAATGCCAGCTGTCATACGTCACGCGAAACAACTCTATTTTTGGAGGGTCAAAATGTGGAATTAACGGGTCATCCGCCGTACAGCCCTGACTTGGCACCCAACGATTTTTATTTATTTCCAAATATAAAGAATAAATTACGCGGTCAACGATTTTCGACCGCTGAAGATGCTGTCGACGCATTCAAACAACACGTTATGGAGGTACCTCAGGCGGAGTGGCAGAAGTGCTTTAAAAATTGGTTCACGCGAATGCAAAAGTGCATAGATCATCAAGGGGAATACTTTGAAAAACAATAAAACTATTTTCAGCCGTGTACGTTTGTTTGTTTTTTTGTTTCCGGATATATAAGTAGCAACCCTCGTAATAATTTACCAAGCAGCATTTCACAAATGAGGCGTACTGAGGAGAAAAGAAACGCTGCAAAGAAAAACTCCCAGGCTACCTCATTACTAATTATAATATTTAAAAACAGAGACTATTAAACTACTTTAAACAGATAAGATATTTTACACCGTTCGGAAATTAAGGTTTTGCAGTCCTGTGTCTCGCTTGTTCCTTGATGAGATGTATTACAGGATCCCAAGCAGGTGGTAGTGACAATCCATCTTCTCTATTGAAATTAGGATGCTTTTTAATCTCAATAGCCTCGCGTAGCATCCTGGGAAAATATCTTTTTTCTTTGGCAAGGATAGAAGGTTTATCAAACTTAATTGAGTGGTTTGGTTTGTCAATGACATGTTCACAGACTGCAGACCTATTACACCGACGGTGCTTGACATCTGCTATGTGCTCCTTCACCCGGGTTGATACACTGCGTTTCGTTTGACCAATGTATGAAAGACCACACTCGCAGTCTAGCTTATAAATGCCTGCACTCTGCAAAGGGGTGCTACTCTTCACGGGTCTAAGGTATTGAGACACCTTCTTCAACGTGGAGGTAATCAAACGTCAACGTCAAATGCCGTTGCACCTGTAGTGAATATTAGCTCGAAGGATCTGTCGGACTCGCAAACCTTGCTTCTTAAAAAAGGGCTTAATTATGTTGTTACTCCACGGAATATCCCTTTTGAACAGATTATAGTCGGTGTGGAAGATTGTTTGGTCCAAAATCATATGCGTAAGGAGGATTTGGAGGCCGTACGCCAGGATGTGTCTTCAATTTTAAGACGAGCGAAGTCTCCTAAAGTTAACTTACGCAGAACTGAATTCAACGCTTTGAAGAGCTTGCGTGAAGACCCAGACATCACCATTCTTCGAGCTGACAAGGGAAATGCGACAGTTGTTATGGATACTAGTGATTACAACCAGAAAGTGGAAGTACTTTTGTCAGACACTACAACATACAAGCTTGTTAAGCGAGATCCAACGGCGAAAGTAATAAAAACGACAGCCGAGCTGATAAGTAAGCACTCTGAAAATCTTAATCTGGATGTGAAAAGTTTAGTGCCTTCTTGCCCGGTGCCACCAAAGTTGTACGGGTTACCAAAGATACATAAACCTGGTGCTCCGTTACGCCCTATAGTGAGTCAAATCGATGCTCCTACCTATCGATTAGCTCGGCACTTAGCAGGTGTGCTTTCTTTACTGCGAGGGAAGACGGAAGCATACACAAGGGATTCATACCATTTTGTCAGTGAGATTAAGGATTTGAGACTAACTGATGATGAAGTTATGGTCAGTTTTGATGTCCAGTCTCTCTTCACATGCCTACCAGTTCAAGAATGTATCGAAATTGTGAAAAAGAAGATTGGGTGAACAACAGATGGCAATAGAATATGCTGAGTTATTACAACACTGCCTTACATCTGGCTATATGCTATGGAATGGTGAATTCTACGGGCAAGTTGATGGTGTGGCAATGGGGTCTCCGGTGTCTCCTGTTGTCGCCGATATTTTCATGGAAGACTTCGAGGAGAGAGCGCTTTCATTGGCACCTGTCAAGCCGAGGATCTTTAAAAGATACGTAGATGATACCTTTACTATTTTACCTAGATCTAGTGTTTCAGCTTTCTTAGACCATCTGAACTCCATGCATAGTAAAATTAAATTCACTATGGAGTTGGAAAATCAAAATTCACTTGCATTCTTAGATGTGCTAGTAATTAGAGGTCCTAACAATGACATAGGTCATACTGTATATAGGAAACCTACGCATACAGATAGGTATTTGAATGGCAAATCTCACCACCATCCCTGTCAACTTGCTACAGTGGGTAAATCTTTGTTTCAGAGAGCCAGGGGTATCTGCGACGATCAACATCTGACTGCTGAGTTGCAGAATGTCAAACGTGCGCTTCGAGCCAACGAGCTCCAGATACCACGTTCCAAGCAGAATCCCAGTATGAAGAAACCAACAGTCGAGCGTAAACCTGCCGTATTACCATATGTGAAAGGGGTCACAGACAAGATCGGAAACATCTTGAAGCGTGCTTCTATAAAAACATATTTCAAGCCGTCGAAGAAGGTGTCTCAATACCTTAGACCCTTGAAGAGTAGCACCCCTTTGCAGAGTGCAGGCATTTATAAGCTAGACTGCGAGTGTGGTCTTTCATACATTGGTCAAACGAAACGCAGTGTATCAACCCGGGTGAAGGAGCACATAGCAGATGTCAAGCACCGTCGGTGTAATAGGTCTGCAGTCTGTGAACATGTCATTGACAAACCAAACCACTCAATTAAGTTTGATAAACCTTCTATCCTTAACAAAGAAAAAAGATATTTTCCCAGGATGCTACGCGAGGCTATTGAGATTAAAAAGCATCCTAATTTCAATAGAGAAGATGGATTGTCACTACCACCTGCTTGGGATCCTGTAATACATCTCATCAAGGAACAAGCGAGACACAGGACTGCAAAACCTTAATTTCCGAACGGTGTAAAATATCTTATCTGTTTAAAGTAGTTTAATAGTCTCTGTTTTTAAATATTATAATTAGTAATGAGGTAGCCTGGGAGTTTTTCTTTGCAGCGTTTCTTTTCTCCTCAGTACGCCTCATTTGTGAAATGCTGCTTGGTAAATTATTAGAATAAAATAATTAAGCCCTTCTGGCACATGTGTAACTGTCTTTACAGCTTAGGCCCATCTGGCATGTATGTACACCTTTATTTGTGTTTTTTCAAAAAATGGGTAGTTTGCACAAAATTGTAACTTTGACAGAGGAAAATACATCTTTTCTCAGTCCTCCCGTGACCATGGAAAGCTGGAAAGCTTCCGAAACGTCGGGAACTAAAATGAGATAATATACGCGATATAATCCGTTAAATTGTTTTATTTCAATGTATGATATTAAATCATAGTTCTGAAGGAACTTCTTAAATTTATTAAGTGACATTGCCAATAAGTCTACCCTAGTGTTCTTATACATTCTATTATGCTCCTTACATATTCTAGGGATGACACTATGAGATCCAAGATTGGTCCGAAAATTACCTAAAGCAAAAGGACGGAAATTTGCTATGCGCGAGTTAGATCTAGGTACCGTAAATCCAATTTTAAGCAGCAGCTGAGGACAATCTATTAATCCGTTTAGAATTTTGAACAACAAGACCTGATCAGAAATCCATCGGCGATTTTCCAACGATGGCATGTTGAAAAAACGAAGCCGTTCTTTATAACTCATTAGAGAAGGGAGTACCCTTTGATGAACAGATAAGAAAAACAGAAAACGCTTTTGGATTCTTTCGATTCTATCCTGGATGCATTTATACTGGGGGTTCCAGACATTGGAACAGTATTCCAATTGAGTCCTAATCAGCGCGAAGTATGCAGTAATCAAAGCCGTTTTATTTTTGAATGTTTTACAGTTACGCCAAACGAAACCTAATAGTTTATAGGCCTTACTAACAATCTCATTGATATGAGCGTTAAAAGACAGCTGGCTGTCAAATATTACGCCTAGGTCTCTTATTACTGACACTTCTTCAAGTGGATTATTATCAATGCAATATGATGTTAGAAGCGGGCGTCGTTTTTTGCTAAATTTGATGTGCTTACATTTACTAATGTTCAAAGGTAATTTATTCAGACTAGCCCAATCAAGAACACGATTCAAGTCATCTTGCAGTTGCAGTGAGTCAGAAGAAGTGTTTATTACCTTTAAAATCTTCAAGTCATCAGCAAAACGAGAAAAGCTAGAAAAACGAATGAGTTGGGGCATGTCGTTAATAAAAGCTAAGAATAAGGTAGGCCCGAGGTGAGAACCTTGTGGTACGCCTGAAGGGGCATCGAAGCTTTTCGATTCCCAACCACACACCACTACTGTTTGTGATCTTTAAGATAAGTAACATGAAAACCAACTTAGTACTTTGCCATGAACTCCAAAGTTATCTAATTTATTTATAAGAATTTTGTGATCGACCCGGTCGAAAGCCTTGCCTATATCTGTATATACAGCATCTACTTGCTGGCCCCTCTCCAAAGCTTCGGACAACTCCGAAACAAACATAACTAAATTGGAAACCGTCGATGTATTTCCACGAAAACCATGTTGTTGAGGTATGAGGAACGGCTTAAGATGACTAATAAGAATAGGATTGACCAGTGACTCAAATACTTTCTTATGTATATAAGTAATATATATATTAAATATATCGTCGTCTAGTACCCATAACACAAGCCTTATTGAGCTTACCATGGGGCTAGTTCGATTTGTGTATAATTGTCCCGTAATATATATATATATATATTTTTTATTTATTTATATTATATTTATATTTATGCGCACAGCAGCGCGGACGCCAGGCACAGCGAGGGCCGCGCGTGCGACTGCGCCGCTCTCTAGTTACACACACATGGTCGGTACCGGTCTGCGAGGCGAGGCGGTGCAGCGGCGCGGCGGTGGCGGCGGCGGCGCGCAGCAGCGCGGACGCCAGGCACAGCGAGGGCCGCGCGTGCGACTGCGCCGCTCTCTAGTTACACACACATGGTCGGTACCGGTCTGCGAGGCGAGGCGGTGCAGCGGCGCGGCGGTGGCGGCGGCGGCGCGCAGCAGCGCGGACGCCAGGCACAGCGAGGGCCGCGCGTGCGACTGCGCCGCTCTCTAGTTACACACACATGGTCGGTACCGGTCTGCGAGGCGAGGCGGTGCAGCGGCGCGGCGGTGGCGGCGGCGGCGCGCAGCAGCGCGGACGCCAGGCACAGCGAGGGCCGCGCGTGCGACTGCGCCGCTCTCTAGTTACACACACATGGTCGGTACCGGTCTGCGAGGCGAGGCGGTGCAGCGGCGCGGCGGTGGCGGCGGCGGCGCGCAGCAGCGCGGACGCCAGGCACAGCGAGGGCCGCGCGTGCGACTGCGCCGCTCTCTAGTTACACACACATGGTCGGTACCGGTCTGCGAGGCGAGGCGGTGCAGCGGCGCGGCGGTGGCGGCGGCGGCGCGCAGCAGCGCGGACGCCAGGCACAGCGAGGGCCGCGCGTGCGACTGCGCCGCTCTCTAGTTACACACACATGGTCGGTACCGGTCTGCGAGGCGAGGCGGTGCAGCGGCGCGGCGGTGGCGGCGGCGGCGCGCAGCAGCGCGGACGCCAGGCACAGCGAGGGCCGCGCGTGCGACTGCGCCGCTCTCTAGTTACACACACATGGTCGGTACCGGTCTGCGAGGCGAGGCGGTGCAGCGGCGCGGCGGTGGCGGCGGCGGCGCGCAGCAGCGCGGACGCCAGGCACAGCGAGGGCCGCGCGTGCGACTGCGCCGCTCTCTAGTTACACACACATGGTCGGTACCGGTCTGCGAGGCGAGGCGGTGCAGCGGCGCGGCGGTGGCGGCGGCGGCGCGCAGCAGCGCGGACGCCAGGCACAGCGAGGGCCGCGCGTGCGACTGCGCCGCTCTCTAGTTACACACACATGGTCGGTACCGGTCTGCGAGGCGAGGCGGTGCAGCGGCGCGGCGGTGGCGGCGGCGGCGCGCAGCAGCGCGGACGCCAGGCACAGCGAGGGCCGCGCGTGCGACTGCGCCGCTCTCTAGTTACACACACATGGTCGGTACCGGTCTGCGAGGCGAGGCGGTGCAGCGGCGCGGCGGTGGCGGCGGCGGCGCGCAGCAGCGCGGACGCCAGGCACAGCGAGGGCCGCGCGTGCGACTGCGCCGCTCTCTAGTTACACACACATGGTCGGTACCGGTCTGCGAGGCGAGGCGGTGCAGCGGCGCGGCGGTGGCGGCGGCGGCGCGCAGCAGCGCGGACGCCAGGCACAGCGAGGGCCGCGCGTGCGACTGCGCCGCTCTCTAGTTACACACACATGGTCGGTACCGGTCTGCGAGGCGAGGCGGTGCAGCGGCGCGGCGGTGGCGGCGGCGGCGCGCAGCAGCGCGGACGCCAGGCACAGCGAGGGCCGCGCGTGCGACTGCGCCGCTCTCTAGTTACACACACATGGTCGGTACCGGTCTGCGAGGCGAGGCGGTGCAGCGGCGCGGCGGTGGCGGCGGCGGCGCGCAGCAGCGCGGACGCCAGGCACAGCGAGGGCCGCGCGTGCGACTGCGCCGCTCTCTAGTTACACACACATGGTCGGTACCGGTCTGCGAGGCGAGGCGGTGCAGCGGCGCGGCGGTGGCGGCGGCGGCGCGCAGCAGCGCGGACGCCAGGCACAGCGAGGGCCGCGCGTGCGACTGCGCCGCTCTCTAGTTACACACACATGGTCGGTACCGGTCTGCGAGGCGAGGCGGTGCAGCGGCGCGGCGGTGGCGGCGGCGGCGCGCAGCAGCGCGGACGCCAGGCACAGCGAGGGCCGCGCGTGCGACTGCGCCGCTCTCTAGTTACACACACATGGTCGGTACCGGTCTGCGAGGCGAGGCGGTGCAGCGGCGCGGCGGTGGCGGCGGCGGCGCGCAGCAGCGCGGACGCCAGGCACAGCGAGGGCCGCGCGTGCGACTGCGCCGCTCTCTAGTTACACACACATGGTCGGTACCGGTCTGCGAGGCGAGGCGGTGCAGCGGCGCGGCGGTGGCGGCGGCGGCGCGCAGCAGCGCGGACGCCAGGCACAGCGAGGGCCGCGCGTGCGACTGCGCCGCTCTCTAGTTACACACACATGGTCGGTACCGGTCTGCGAGGCGAGGCGGTGCAGCGGCGCGGCGGTGGCGGCGGCGGCGCGCAGCAGCGCGGACGCCAGGCACAGCGAGGGCCGCGCGTGCGACTGCGCCGCTCTCTAGTTACACACACATGGTCGGTACCGGTCTGCGAGGCGAGGCGGTGCAGCGGCGCGGCGGTGGCGGCGG
The DNA here is from genome assembly GCA_905404275.2 of Hedya salicella. NCBI lineage: Eukaryota > Metazoa > Arthropoda > Insecta > Lepidoptera > Tortricidae > Hedya > Hedya salicella. The sequence continues at coordinate 5,418,889 of FR990100.1, forward strand.
CGGCGCGCAGCAGCGCGGACGCCAGGCACAGCGAGGGCCGCGCGTGCGACTGCGCCGCTCTCTAGTTACACACACATGGTCGGTACCGGTCTGCGAGGCGAGGCGGTGCAGCGGCGCGGCGGTGGCGGCGGCGGCGCGCAGCAGCGCGGACGCCAGGCACAGCGAGGGCCGCGCTCCCGCGCACCGGCGCAGGGCTGCGCGCGCGACGGCGCTGCTCTCTAGGGCGGAGCGCATGTACAGCTCGCGCTCGATGCTCACTTGCTGGTAACAATAACAACGTTCGCATTCAAATACGCGCCACGTAAAAGTAAGACCGCACTAGGCGTAACTGCGCGGCAGCGGTGCGAAGCGACCCTACCTTGGGTACCGCGCTGGCGCGACAGTGCGCAGCTAATTTTGTTCGTCAGTCTTACGACGAGATCTGACCAAGGTAATGATAAGACCGCACTAGGGGTATCTGCGCGGCGACGGTGCGACGCGACGGGACGCGACCCTACCTAGTATACGGCACTGGTGCTCGTCATTCGTACTTACAGGTCAAACCGCACTAGGCGTAGCTGTGCGGCAGCGGAACGACGCGACAGGAAGCGCCAAAATATTCTTTGTATAGAATTGTATGACATACAATACACCGCACTAGTGACAGCGGAAGCGACGCGACAAGGCGCGTCAATTTTGGTGAGTTGGTCTACTTTGTCGCGCAGTGCTGCGACGCTTAGTTCCGCTCCCTCGTAGTACATTATAATTATCTCATATAATTGCGTATAAAGAATATTTGATCTCGTCGCGTCGCTCCGCTACCGCGCAGTTACGCCTAGTGTGGTCTTACCTTAAGTTTGCGTCTCTAAAGGTACCCGCGACGCCCTCTCGCTGCGCCCGTTGTCCCTTAACACCTGACAACAATTACTGCGACGCTACTTACTACAAGCAAGAACCATTAAAACATGAGGCCTGACCATCTCCATACAAAAAGCCGTTCCCCAATATGTACAACGCCATCTATGTATAAGAATTATTTTTTACAATTATTCAACTTTGCAAGCGTGACACAGTTATTAAATGTTACGGTTTATTTATTATAAGCTATTTGTTAACTAATTGTTACTATACTTTGTTTCTTTATTCAATTATAACGTAGTTAAATGTTTATTTTTATAGCGCCATCTAGTTTTTGCCAGAATATCTCCTTGCGATCGGAACACGATACAAAGTATGGCAACTGTCAGTCCTCTTGTTTTAGTGGTCCTTGCTACAAGCAATATCGGAGACGCAAACGTAAGTGGCGCGCGTCAGTTTGCAAAAATATAGACACCCAAATATATATACGATTAGACCGATCACATGTCTTCTCTGAACTCTATTGACCCGTAATGGTCTCACGAATATATTTTTGAACGGACTTATCGTGTATATCTTTGTGCAGCTGACTGTACAAGAAACAAGAATACATCATCTCAGTTGAAAGACGTCCACTGCTGAACAAAGGCTCTACGACGTTCGTTCGTATCCCGCCCTTATAAAATAACTAAAAGGCACTTCGTTCGCGGAGGTGAAAAAGTCATAACCCCTCTTTTTAGCTAGTCGGGTAAAAAGTATCCTTTAACCATCTGGAGATACCCGGCTACCCGTGTACCAAAAATAGTTGAAATCCGTTTAGCCGATTTAGCGTGATGAAGCTAGAACGACACATACAGACATTTCATTTAAATAAAACAATTTAACGGATTATATCGCGTATATTATCTCATTTGAGCATGTTTTACCGAGCAACATTTGAAATGCTGCTCGGTAAATTATTAAAATAAAATAATTAAGCCCTTCTGGCACATATGTAACTGTCTTTACAGATTAGGCCCATCTGGCATGTATGTACACCTTTACTTGTTTTTTCAAAGTGGGTAGTTTGCACAAATTGTAACTTTAACAGAGGAAAATATATCTTTTCTCAGTCAACCCGTGTCCATGGAAAGCTGAAAAGCTTCCGAAACGTCGGGAACTCAAATGAGATAATGTACGCGATATAATCCGTTAAATTGTTTTATTTAAATGAGTAATAATCGCAGGAACAGAAGAAAATATTATAAACATTTAATGTATACAATTTTATAATAGTATAGATTACTCGCGCTTTTAACCAGATCACCGTTCCATCTTGTTGGAAGTTTTCCCACGCTGTGTCTTCCGGTGCGTACAAGGGATACGCACTACAGCCACATTTACATTCGACTTTTGATTTTGGCTAATTTTATTCTCTAACTTTTAAGGCGAGACAAAGTCAGTGTTTTTTTTTTATGAATGGGGGCCAGTTTCTCGAAAACTTGTAACTAGTATTACAAGCGGAAGTATCTTTTTAATTCATATTGTTGCTAAGAGACTTCCGCTTGTAATATAAGTTACAACCTTTTGAGAAACGGGCCCCTGGTACTAGTCACGGCGATTGAAATGTAACGCTTTTCTCCCTCTCTAGTTAAGACACATATCACAATGAGCCCACAGATTTTTTTACGGCCTGCCTGATGTGAAGCATTCACCCCAGCCTATAAATGATATAATATATAATATAATATACATATATATACAAAACCACACATGCAGTATATCTTAAACTTCTTAAATTGCTTCTTGTAAAGGCGCAGCATTTATTTTTCCTAGAATTGCTGTTAGGCCCATATAGAATTAGATAGTTTTATTTTATCATAATCTGTGGCTAAAAATAAAATAAAAATATAAAATACATTCCTCGTTACTTTGCAAATATAATTAGATAATTCGATAAAATTAGGGGGTAAAAAGAAATTACGTTGTCCATTGTACACAAATCTAACTTGTTCCATAGTAAGCTCAATAAGGCAAGGTATCAATAAGGTAAGGTACGGGGTGTGTAAAGCGTTACCTTGGTGAAGTCTTCGTCGGGCCACGGCAGCCCGTTGTACATGACGTCGGGGGAGACCAGCTCCACCAGCAGCAGGGCTACCGAGGTGCAGCCCTCCACGACTCCGCTGTTGCCGTCCTGTGTCAACAACAATATAAAACATGGTTTAAGCTTTGATTTATCTTCACTCATTATGTTAGATTTTCCATGCGTAAACCTGCTGTAGACATAACCTACCGCAACTTCTGTACCTCTACTGTAATATCACATAACGCGTACTGACAAAATGTAATATCTCGGAATTATAATGGACGAAACCCTAACCCTCTCGTTAAAATCCATGTCGAAGCACTCTATACACAGTCCGTAAGTTTTTCAAAAAACTGCGTTCAATTGCGGATGCGCAGCTACTCAAAACAGTTTATAAAGAACTGCATAACCTCGTGGGGAGGTTTGCCTAACAAGAAAATACTAAAATTAGAAAGAGCCCATAGAGCAATACTAATAATGTAGACGAATATTTAATTTAAAGTAAATAATGTAATATTAGGCTTTCCTTTTGCCTGAAACACGGGGGGACCCTAGTATATTATGTTGGTTCAGTAAATGTTTTTATATAATCACAACACAACAAAACGGGGCTTAATCGCCTATAAATATGATTTATTTCATTACCTTTCGTTGGTAAGTCTTCGATGTCTTCGGAGCAGACATATGGTCCCCTGTCGACTCACCATGCAGGACATGAGCGCGCCCATCAGCAGCTCGATGTTGGTGGTGAGGATGGGCGGGATGTCCTTCTTGGTCTCGTATAGTTCCGTCCCGCCCTTGCCGATGTCGGACAGACGTATGGTCCCCTGTTGACTCACCATGCGCGACATGAGCGCGCCCATCAGCAGCTCGATGTTGGTGGTGAGGATGGGCGGGATGTCCTTCTTGGTCTCGTATAGTTCCGTCCCGCCCTTGCAGATGTCGGAGCAGAGGTATGGTCCCATGTCGACTCACCATGCAGGACATGAGCGCGCCCATCAGCAGCTCGATGTTGGTGGTGAGGATGGGCGGGATGTCGCGCTTGGTCTCGTATAGTTCCGTCCTGCCCTTGCCGATGTCGGACAGACGTATGGTCCCCTGTTGACTCACCATGCGCGACATGAGCGCGCCCATCAGCAGCTCGATGTTGGTGGTGAGGATGGGCGGGATGTCGCGCTTGGTCGCCTATAGTTCCGTCCCGCCCTTCCGATGTTGGAGCAGACGTATGGTCCCCTGTCGATTCACCATGCAGGACATGAGCGCGCCCATCAGCAGCTCGATCTTGGTGGTGAGGATGGGCGGGATATCGCGCTTGGTCTCGTATAGTTCCGTCTCACCCTTCCGATGTTGGAGCAGACGTATGGTCCCCTGTCGACTCACCATGCAGGACATGAGCGCGCCCATCAGCAGCTCGATGTTGGTGGTGAAGATGGGCGGGATGACGCGCTTGGTCTCGTATAGTTCCGTCCCGCCCTTGCCGATGTCGGACAGACGTATGGTCCCCTGTCGACTCACCATGCAGGACATGAGCGCGCCCATCAGCAGCTCGATGTTGGTGGTGAGGATGGGCGGGATGACGCGCTTGGTCTCGTATAGTTCCGTCCCGCCCTTGCCGATGTCGGACAGACGTATGGTCCCCTGTCGACTCACCATGCAGGACATGAGCGCGCCCATCAGCAGCTCGATGTTGGTGGTGAGGATGGGCGGGATATCGCGCTTGGTCTCGTATAGTTCCGTCTCACCCTTCCGATGTTGGAGCAGACGTATGGTCCCCTGTCGACTCACCATGCAGGACATGAGCGCGCCATCAGCAGCTCGATGTTGGTGGTGAGGATGGGCGGGATATCGCGCTTGATCTCGTATAGTTCCGTCTCACCCTTCCGATGTTGGAGCAGACGTATGGTCCCCTGTCGACTCACCATGCAGGACATGAGCGCGCCCATCAGCAGCTCGATGTTGGTGGTGAGGATGGGCGGGATGTCCTTCTTAGTCTCGTACAGGTTCTGTTTGCGGACCCCCTTGCCGATGATGCCCGCGTGGAACACCGACGTGTGGCTCTGCGTCAGCTGGGTTATCGGGCCCTAGGGTAAAGCAATAGGTTATAAATAGAAAAAATACCGTGACTACAAACATATTTATAAGGAATCAAAGCCCATCCACAATCAAGAGGAGATAAATTAGTATCTCCCACCTTTTTCGCTTTCATACAAGTGTCTATCTGATTTCAATAGCTTTAAGAAAAAAATATTTTTTAAATAACAAAGATTCCAGAAATTTGGTCTAATCTTTGCTATAATCAGCACAAGTGGATTTCTCTTAAGGTCAACTAGGCTTGGGCCTAGAGCGGTCAGATATTAGTGGCGGCCAATAATATATCTCAGTAAATGAAGCTGAGAAAGGGGCAGCTGGTATTAGTCAGACTAGCGCGGCCAAACCGCTAGTCAATGTCTGAAGATCAGTGTAACAAGTTTAATGACAAGCAGTAGTTGATTTTAACGACGTGGGTAACCGTTTTGTAATCACAACCTTATAAGTGACAAAAAATATTATATTAATCAAAGTTCATACGATTGGCCCTGGGCCCCGTTTCTCAAAAGCTTGTAACTTTTATCACATGCGGAAATCTCTTCCAACAATATGAATTAAAAAGAGACTTCCACATGCCACTTGTAATACAGAAACGGGCCTCTGATAGTCTTATAGTGGTTGTTAAAAATTAGTTTTAGGTGGGTTTTAATAATCTGCACAACATAATGAGAAACGAAAAATGTACTTCAAGAACACAACTGAAGCAGAAGTAGAAGCTGCGCTTTATATTTCCATCCAGTTATTTTGGTAAGACATATGTTTCTTTTAGTTTCGGGGTTATACCACAGTATAATAAAGAGTACTCCATACAGTATGGACACTCCCTGAAAGTGCCGCCCACCCGCGCGCGGTTACCTCGCAGTTACCGGCTGAGGTAGAACTGTGAGCGGGAAGAGCGCGGGTGGGCGGAGCTTGCGGGCGGCGGGCGGCGGGGAGTGTTCACAGTGTGGTTATACAGAAGGTAATATGCCCAATTGGGCATACTCAATGTCACATTGATCCTCCCACTCACATGCTTTTGGTTCTGGTGCAGTAACAGCTCCTCCTGCTGCCAGTCGCGCGGCTGCACGGTGTTGTTGACGAAGCTCTTGCTGCCGAAGGCCTGTCATACAAAATTGGTGTTAGAAACAATACAACGTGACATCGACCCCGCCGGAGGAAGTGACTAGTCCATAGTCTCATATTCTCCCCTCCAATGTCAGATTCTTTTGCTTTCCCTCCGACGCCTTACGCCCTTGTGCCTTGCGCACTGCGTTCACGCCCCAACTCTCAGTGGCCGCGGATGGCATACCCGTTTGTGAGTCCCCCCCTCCCCCCCCCCCCCCCCTCGCCCCTAAATACGCTTACAATGTGAATCGGACACAAGCCTGGTATGAATAGTGTATTTAATTTATTGCTGCTGGTATTAATATGCTGGCCTAAAATTATTAGGTTAGAGTCTGTGTCAGTACGCCGCACACTCTCGTCAGTATATCTGCCCGGTAAACATTACATAGGAAAGGGACGGACTGAAAGGTTAAGTTAGTAATAATAATAGTAATAATTATTAAAGCCCAATATGCATGAACGGCCTCGTAATAAATAAATCTCCTTATCGTCAGAGAAAAAATTACAGTATTTTCTGAGGCTTCGAAAAAAATAAAAAGATTAAAAGGTGTTGGTGGGCCTATATGACAGCTTATACGGTACGGCAAGAATAACAGTACATTTATAGCCATTTTAATCGAAAACATCAATGGTGCATTTGCCGTAATAAGCTGTCATATAGGCCCACCAACACCTTTTCATCTTTTTATTTTTTTCTAAGCCACAGAAAAATCTGTAATTTTTTTCTGACGATAAGGAGACTTATTCCTACCTATAAAAAAAATTTCAAGATTTTTCAAAATTTTCATTTATACAATGTTTTTTTCTTTCTTTCATACATACCTGCTCCTCGCGGAACATGGCAGTCTCGAGCAGGTCCCTGAGTGCGGCGGCCCGCGCGAGCTTGCTGTGCACGCAGAGCTTGCGGAGAAGGCGGCTGGCGGTCTGCACGCCGCGGAGTTTCGTCAGTATATCTAAACAAAAAAAAACATAACTTAATCTAACGTACATTCAGCATCTATCTGTAATCTATAATCTGGCACCGGCGGCTACATATTGGTCCTTCGAAACGGATCAATATGTAGCCGCCGGTGCCAGGTGATCTGACGAGAAGAGTAAACTTCGATTTTGTGAACTGTATTATATATTTACTAAAGATGGTCTGGTTTACAAATAGTGCCGCGCTCGCAAACAGTGGTGGTTAGTTTAAGATGGTAAGAAAAGGTAATGTGTCATGATTTGCATGATTTGACTAAGCGGCCTAGTGGTTAATAGGGCTTAGTAGGGATGAAAGTCGTATGTGGTCCAATGTTATTGGAACATTTAAGGAAGCCCCCCGCATACTAACCGTGCCTCGTATGAAGGATTCGATACTGTTTAGTGCAGTGGTTAAAACATCTATACTATTATAAAGTTGTAAAAATGAAATGCCTGTATGTTTGTATGTGTCGTTGTGGCTTCATCATCACGTTAAATCGGCTAAACGGATTTCAACTATTTTTGGTACACGGGTAGCTGTTTATCTCCTACGACTATGCTAATGAAAAAAAGAGGGGTTATGACTTTTTCTCCTCCGCGAACGAAGTTGCGGGCGCCTTCTAGTAAAAATAAGGGTTTAATCGCATTATAATAAAGAAATGTTGCGATTGCGATATATTTGGCGCTTTGGATATTACAGACTATTTGATGCTAACTGTACCTAACAAACAATAACTTATTGAAATAAAACAATTTGACGGATTATATCGCGTATATTATCTCATTTTAGTTCCCGACGTTTCGGAAGCTTTCAAGCTTTCCATGGTCACGGGTGGACTGAGAAAAGATGTATTTTCCTCTGTCAAAGTTACAATTTGTGCAAACTACCCATTTTTTGAAAAAACACAAATAAAGGTGTACATACATTTATATTTATTTTATTTCAATGAGTAATAATCGCGGAAACAGAAGAAAACAATAACTTAATGACTAAGCTAATCGTATATCTGAGCAGATGAATCAGAAATGAGGAGATCCGGCGAAGAACCAAGGTCGCCGATATAAACAACCAAAGAGTTGCTTGACTTAAGTGGAAGTGGGCGGGGCACATTGCTCATAGAGAAGGAAGGAAATTCTCGAGTGGCGACCACGTACAAGATGTCGCAGTGTGAGAAGGCCCCCAACAAGATGGACCTTAGACCGATGATCGGGTGAAGATCGCGGGAAACCGTTGGATTAATGCGGCGCACGATCGGTCGTGATGGAAATCCTTGAGCGATGCCTTTGTCTAGCAGTGAACGTCCTTGGGCTGATATGATGATGGTAGCCTGAGTAGTCCCCGCGGCAAGTGAACGTCGCAGGAGGAACACGTTTGAAGAGGAACGAGTGATCGCACCGCTACCCGACAAACCCCTTATGGTCGTGTGCTTGCCAACTTTATACAATCTCTTCTAAATCGCGTACTCTTGCTTGACAGAGTGGTCGTAGTCATGTCTCGGTCGAGTTTTGCGCTGCCGCTGCTCTCGTGATGCGACGCCATGTAACTCTATGTTTGGCGGAGGAGTGAGAATTGTCATTGATTCTTGAGTGTGTCACAGATTTGATGAGGTCTGTCCACCATGTTGGAGAAGGCCCACGAGATCTTTTCCCTCGACTAAATGCAATGTTGCAACAAAGGTGTAACAAAATACAATGTTACTTACTTAGTCCGATGGCTCAGTGTCCCAAAGTGAGTCTTGGCCTCCGATAAAAGATTCCTCCACTTCCGGCGATCTAGCGTTGTCTCCAGCCAGTTTTCGGCGTCCAACGCCGCCAGAGGTGAACCTCCACTGCATCTCTCCAGCGATACCTGGGGCGGCCGACGGGCCGCCGTCCAGACGGCCCAAATATGCTCTCCTGACACCACGATCATCCCCCATCGGGATTCCGTGGCCAAGCCAACGTATTTAGTGCGCTTTAAATTCTCCCATTATATTTGGGACAGCAATAAGGTAAGATAAATACAATGTTGGGCATTTAAAACATATATATATGAATAGGTCATACCTTCCTCGTGAAGACATCTGAAGAAGTACAATACTATAGCCTTGACGAGTTTCAGAATAGCTTCCACGCTTGGCGGCAGCCCTTTCGTTCCAGTCAAGTCTATTCTGTCCAACACCTGCATGAAAAGCATTTAAGGGAAAATGTTAGAAAAATGTAATGTAAGGAGAACATGGCATTTAAGTACATGGAAACAAAATCACCAAAATCGTGGTAAGCATTGTGAACATATCAGATTGATCACGTGTTCTTATGAATATTAACACAGTATTCGATTGCAAAGGAAAAAATGTAACGCGCCCTAACTGTCTCGCTATACACATATAAGTCACTTGTCTCCCCTCCCGCACCGCTCCCATACCTAAGAAATAGACTCAGTTATGCGTTAGGCCTATAGCGACGCGGCGAGCGAATTCTCTCTTCATTGCGCGTTTGAGACGCTCACCGCACAGCAGTTAGTTGGTATCACACGCAATGTATTAGGAATTTGCTTGCCGCGCCGCTGCACGCTAGTCGCGCGTTGTCGTGGTCGGACCCTAAGACATGCGTATCAAGCTACATCTTCTGTTCCACCTGCTTTTTCCTTTGAAATCGAACTCTGTATAAATATCCATAAAAATCAAGGACCATTAAAAGAAGAGGACTGACAGTTGCCATACTTTGGATTTTGGATCGTGTTCCGATAGCAAGGAGATATTCTGGCAAAAAATAGATGGCACTTTAAAACTAAACATTTAACCCTTTCACGACCGCGAACCCGCTAGGCGTTCGCTCTGCTCGTAGTAAGTTTCCGCTCCTACCAATGTCCCCATGTTATTGGCTTACGAAAACCTCGGTCGTGAATGTGTTAACGTTGTTATAATTAAATAAATAAACATGTTATAGTATCTTGCGAAGTAATGGCTACTATAACATACTTACTTCGCAAATAGCTAATAATAAATAAATGGTAACATTTAAATACTGTGTCAGGCTTACAAAGTTGAAGCCCCCGGAAGAGATACAACATTTCACTGCCCAAAGAATTTGGGAATTCCTAGACTCAACGGGCCTCAGTAGTGAACTCTAATAAAGGGCTGCGACACAATAGATCAAATCTGGTCGAGGCGGCATACAGAAGGCCCACAAATAAACAATAATAATAAATACAAAGTTGAATAATAGAAAAAAATCTTATGCATAGATGGCGTTGTACATATCGGGGAACGGCTTTTGATGATCAGTCCTCTTGTTTTAATGGTCGTTGTGAGATTTTCAGTGATAACAATCAGAATCAATACTGGTTCGATTCCTGCATTGATCTCGTGTTGCTTTCTTAGCCCAAATGAGTAGTTTTTACCTCGGCCAGGGCGTGGCAGGTCGGCATCTCGTCGAGCGAGGACATGGTGCAGTCGACCCTGTCCTGCAGCAGCGAGGCGGAGCCCTGCAGGGCGTCGGCGAAGCGCGACAAGTTGTCCTCCACCGCGCGCCCGATGGGCCGCGAGCGGAGGTGCGCCACGCGGTTCGAGTTCTCCCATCTGGTATGTACCACAAAATTGACTTAATAACGTCATAACATTTTAGGACAACAGGAATTGGGATGTTGATTGTACTCAAATAAAAATAAAATGTCGATGACACATGATAGTCTGTATGTTACAAACCCATAAACAAAAAGGAGTTTGATACCTTACGTGTTAGCTTGTTTTATGGGCTGAATGCCATTTTTAAAGTATGAAAATATTAATAAACTAGCTTCTGCCCGCGACTTCGTCCGTCTTAAATTCGTTTATCGCGGATAAGGGTATTTTTCCGCGATAAAAAGTAGCCTATGTCCTTCCCCGGGACTCAAACTATCTCCATACCAAATTTCGTCCAAATCGGTTCGGCGGTTTAAGCGTGAAGAGGTAACAGACAGACAGGCCGACAGACAGACAGACAGACAGACACACTTTCGCATTTATAATATTAGTATGGATAATAATCCCATTGAATAACCCATGAAACCGTTTCTAGAAACGCAAGTTCTGACATAGCTGCAGAACAAAGTTCTTAATTACCCCATACTTTTAGCGGGACACGTTTCTTATAAGGTGGCATATCAAATGGTTTTAAATAAAAAATCATTATTTTGCTTTTTATATTCTATATTTTTTTTACTTTTATAAGTGATGATATGTTTTCTTGAAGAACTACGCATTGAGTTTATACTCAAAACATATATTAAGGTTAGGCTAAGTACAAATATTGTAATAGATATAAGAGTTATTTCGAAAAAATGACTGACTGTTGAGTTTGTTTCGGCTTTCTTCTCCTCAGTGGTCTCCTCTTGGGAAAAGCCGTAGAGTCAGACTTGTAAAAGTGCCCTTGCGGCCTACTTACAGAATAAAGATCATTATTTCATTATTTCATACAAGGTAGGAACGTGTGACGGCGCACCTTCCTAGGTTTTGAAGTGGAGCGATTTTTGCCATAAGTCCAAAAATGTGATTTTAAAATTGTCTTACCTCGGTAAGTTTTTCAGCCGTTTCGACATATTTATGTTTCGACTCTTTGGCACCGCTTCCGAGACATCATTAAAAATCACAGTCATTAAAATAAGACAACTCACCTTAACAGCTTAATGATATTCAGACAGTAATGATGCAAATACGTTTTCGCATCAGGCGGCACCTTCCCTTCCACAAAGCATTTCTTTATCTGCAAGTCAGACAGCACGGAGTTCCTCAGGGCGCTGCCGACAGCCGTTTGAATGTGTTCTTGGTATCTCTCCACAGAGCCGAGCGCCCTCTCCGAGCTTTCGTTAGGGATGTGCATGGTTATAGTCCCGGACATTATCCTCACGAAGATCGCCAGGGTTGTGTCGTTGCGGGAATATTGGAGGAGATAGCTCATTGTGTTCATGTATTCTGAAGGGAGTCTGCAGCCTGGAAAAGGAAGCATGTTTTACGCTTGCCGACGAGCCGCTTATTGACGAATAGTACAGTTCAAGTAGGATGATGAATCCAAATTAATTAAAACTAATATTATAAATGCAAAATTAGCCCTGTCAATACATATATAGCGATGAAACGTATAGAATAGAACTACTATAAGCTGACTATAAGCTGATAGACGTACGAGTTTTTGGTTTTGCTAGCAAAGAAGTTTCACACAGTCTTTTTGAAAGTATTATTCAGGGCCTGTATTTTTTTAATCTAACTAGGTGGCAAACTTACGGCCTGTATGATTCGAATCGTTCCAGAGACAGGCAACACGAGTGAAGAAAAAATTGGACATGAAACAAGCATGGTGAAGTGGGATAAAAGGGAGATTGCCAGAAGACCGAAAATGACGGCGTTGTTAGTAGTACGAAGCACTGAGTTACTTACTGACAAGTATCAGTAGCCTGGCGATAGTGTACTGTTCCAACTGGTTCCCGACTAGCAATTTTTCTCGAAGAAGCGGTGCCTCCTCAGCGGCACTCGTCAGTAAAGGGAAGTCGGTGTCCGGGAGTAGACCCTCAAACTCCAGCTTTTGAAGGAGATATTCTGAAAGAATATATAAAAGAAAGAAAATATTTTTGGTAGTTTTAGTCAATTATGTACGAGCATACAAGGTCTGGCGCCGGAGCAGAAAGGTTCTAGAGTGACGCCCGCGTAAAGAACGACTGACGAGCAGAGTGTAGCGCACCACAGAGCTGATCAAGGTCGCGGGAATTCGATGGATAAGGGTGGCGCATGACTGTTCGTTGTGGAAATCCTTTGGAGAGGCCTTTGTCCAGCAGTGGACGTATAAAGGCTGATATAATGATCATGATATACAAGGTCTTAAGTTAAGCAAGAGTACGTAGCCAACTAAAACCAGAAGTGGGATGGTAGTATCTGAAATTAAACCTTCGGCAGCAGCGTGCACTGCTACCAGCGACGAGGGGCCGCGGCCCCCATGTGCCACACTCACCGAGCAGCTGGCGACACACGGGGTGCTGCAGCAGCAGCAGCGTACAGCGCACCGACGCGCGCACAAGCAGCGCCACCAGCGACGAGGGGCCGCGCCCCCCATGTGCCACACTCACCGAGCAGCTGGCGACACACGGGGTGCTGCAGCAGCAGCAGCGTACAGCGCACCGTCACGCGCACCAGCAGCGCCACCAGCGACGAGGGGCCGCGCCCCCCATGTGCCACACTCACCGAGCAGCTGGCGACACACGGGGTGCTGCAGCAGCAGCAGCGTACAGCGCACCGACGCGCGCACAAGCAGCGCCACCAGCGACGAGGGGCCGCGCCCCCCATGTGCCACACTCACCGAGCAGCTGGCGACACACGGGGTGCTGCAGCAGCAGCAGCGTACAGCGCACCGACGCGCGCACAAGCAGCGCCACCAGCGACGAGGGGCCGCGCCCCCCATGTGCCACACTCACCGAGCAGCTGGCGACACACGGGGTGCTGCAGCAGCAGCAGCGTACAGCGCACCGACGCGCGCACAAGCAGCGCCACCAGCGACGAGGGGCCGCGCCCCCCATGTGCCACACTCACCGAGCAGCTGGCGACACACGGGGTGCTGCAGCAGCAGCAGCGTACAGCGCACCGACGCGCGCACAAGCAGCGCCACCAGCGACGAGGGGCCGCGCCCCCCATGTGCCACACTCACCGAGCAGCTGGCGACACACGGGGTGCTGCAGCAGCAGCAGCGTACAGCGCACCGACGCGCGCACAAGCAGCGCCACCAGCGACGAGGGGCCGCGCCCCCCATGTGCCACACTCACCGAGCAGCTGGCGACACACGGGGTGCTGCAGCAGCAGCAGCGTACAGCGCACCGTCACGCGCACCAGCAGCGCCACCAGCGACGAGGGGCCGCGCCCCCCATGTGCCACACTCACCGAGCAGCTGGCGACACACGGGGTGCTGCAGCAGCAGCAGCGTACCGTCACGCGCACCAGCAGCGCCACCAGCGACGAGGGGCCGCGCCCCCCATGTGCCACACTCACCGAGCAGCTGGCGACACACGGGGTGCTGCAGCAGCAGCAGCGTACAGCGCACCGTCACGCGCACCAGCAGCGCCACCAGCGACGAGGGGCCGCGCCCCCCATGTGCCACACTCACCGAGCAGCTGGCGACACAGGGGGTGCTGCATCAGCAGCAGCGTACAGCGCACCGTCACGCGCACCAGCAGCGCCACCAGCGACGAGGGGCCGCGCCCCCCATGTGCCACACTCACCGAGCAGCTGGCGACACACGGGGTGCTGCAGCAGCAGCAGCGTACAGCGCACCGTCACGCGCACCAGCAGCGCCACCAGCGACGAGGGGCCGCGCCCCCCATGTGCCACACTCACCGAGCAGCTGGCGACACACGGGGTGCTGCAGCAGCAGCAGCGTACAGCGCACCGTCACGCGCACCAGCAGCGCCACCAGCGACGAGGGGCCGCGCCCCCCATGTGCCACACTCACCGAGCAGCTGGCGACACACGGGGTGCTGCAGCAGCAGCAGCGTACCGTCACGCGCACCAGCAGCGCCACCAGCGACGAGGGGCCGCGCCCCCCATGTGCCACACTCACCGAGCAGCTGGCGACACACGGGGTGCTGCAGCAGCAGCAGCGTACAGCGCACCGTCACGCGCACCAGCAGCGCCACTAGCGACGAGGGGCCGCGCCCCCCATGTGCCACACTCACCGAGCAGCTGGCGACACAGGGGGTGCTGCAGCAGCAGCAGCGTACAGCGCACCGTCACGCGCACCAGCAGCGCCACCAGCGACGAGGGGCCGCGCCCCCCATGTGCCACACTCACCGAGCAGCTGGCGACACACGGGGTGCTGCAGCAGCAGCAGCGTACAGCGCACCGTCACGCGCACCAGCAGCGCCACCAGCGACGAGGGGCCGCGCCCCCCATGTGCCACACTCACCGAGCAGCTGGCGACACACGGGGTGCTGCAGCAGCAGCAGCGTACAGCGCACCGTCACGCGCACCAGCAGCGCCACCAGCGACGCGGGGCCCCGCCCCCCATGGGCCACACTCACCGAGCAGCTGGCGACACACGGGGTGCTGCAGCAGCAGCAGCGTACCGTCACGCGCACCAGCAGCGCCACCAGCGACGAGGGGCCGCGCCCCCCATGTGCCACACTCACCGAGCAGCTGGCGACACACGGGGTGCTGCAGCAGCAGCAGCGTACAGCGCACCGTCACGCGCACCAGCAGCGCCACCAGCGACGAGGGGCCGCGCCCCCCATGTGCCACACTCACCGAGCAGCTGGCGACACACGGGGTGCTGCAGCAGCAGCAGCGTACAGCGCACCGTCACGCGCACCAGCAGCGCCACCAGCGACGAGGGGCCGCGCCCCCCATGTGCCACACTCACCGAGCAGCTGGCGACACACGGGGTGCTGCAGCAGCAGCAGCGTACAGCGCACCGTCACGCGCACCAGCAGCGCCACCAGCGACGAGGGGCCGCGCCCCCCATGTGCCACACTCACCGAGCAGCTGGCGACACACGGGGTGCTGCAGCAGCAGCAGCGTACAGCGCACCGACGCGCGCACAAGCAGCGCCACCAGCGACGAGGGGCCCACGCCCTCCCAAGCCGCTGTATTGCGTTGGCTCGACCACACCACCCATAGACGTTGTATCACATCGTCCGTTACTGTCAGATTATTTTAATACAAAACATTAGCTTGTACGCACAATTCATAAACATCTTAACGCACTATATACGGGAAATTATAAGAGCTTCTAAAATCTGAAATGAAATAATGATCTTTATTATATAAGTAGGGCGCAGAGGCACTTTTACAAGTCTGACTCTACGGCAATTCCCAAGAGTAGCAAAACACTGTTGAGTCGAAAGTCGAAACAAACTCAACAGTCGGTATTTTTTTCTAAACAAATCTTATCTATTAAATGATAACACACAATTTTTACATCAAATCAATCGCAAAGGCTGGAGAACTAAAGACACTTACGTATTTCTTTAATGTCTTGGGTGATGGCTTTCAGCACTATATCGGATTTGGCGGCCAGATTCAACAGGTAGGGGATAACGTCTCTCTGCTTTTCCGGGGACTCGGACGAGATCGCTTCCTATAATGAAGTAACGATCATTTAAATTCAACGTGTTTCACGAATCAGCATGCATAATAGAATTTCCATGCTTCATAAGTGTAGTAATCTTCTTGAGGAAAGAACGCCACCAGCGCCGACTGCGCGGCGGGCGGGTGCTGCGCGAGGTGCGCGAGCACGGCGTCGGCGCCCAGCGCCGGCTCCGCGCTCCCGACCAGCCCGGCACACGCTTTACTATCTAAGTATAACTGCGACACAGAGTACACACGTACCTGGAACAGGTCGCGCAGCGCGGCGCGCACGTGGTGCGCGGCGGGCGGGTGCTGCGCGAGGTGCGCGAGCACGGCGTCGGCGCCCAGCGCCGGCTCCGCGCTCCCGACCAGCCCGGCACACGCTTTACTATCTAAGTATAACTGCGACACAGAGTACACACGTACCTGGAACAGGTCGCGCAGCGCGGCGCGCACGTGGTGCGCGGCGGGCGGGTGCTGCGCGAGGTGCGCGAGCACGGCGTCGGCGCCCAGCGCCGGCTCCGCGCGCCCGACCAGCCCGGCACACGCTTTACTATCTAAGTATAACTGCGACACAGAGTACACACGTACCTGGAACAGGTCGCGCAGCGCGGCGCGCACGTGGTGCGCGGCGGGCGGGTGCTGCGCGAGGTGCGCGAGCACGGCGTCGGCGCCCAGCGCCGGCTCCGCGCGCCCGACCAGCCCGGCACACGCTTTACTATCTAAGTATAACTGCGACACAGAGTACACACGTACCTGGAACAGGTCGCGCAGCGCGGCGCGCACGTGGTGCGCGGCGGGCGGGTGCTGCGCGAGGTGCGCGAGCACGGCGTCGGCGCCCAGCGCCGGCTCCGCGCGCCCGACCAGCCCGGCACACGCTTTACTATCTAAGTATAACTGCGACACAGAGTACACACGTACCTGGAACAGGTCGCGCAGCGCGGCGCGCACGTGGTGCGCGGCGGGCGGGTGCTGCGCGAGGTGCGCGAGCACGGCGTCGGCGCCCAGCGCCGGCTCCGCGCGCCCGACCAGCCCGGCACACGCTTTACTATCTAAGTATAACTGCGACACAGAGTACACACGTACCTGGAACAGGTCGCGCAGCGCGGCGCGCACGTGGTGCGCGGCGGGCGGGTGCTGCGCGAGGTGCGCGAGCACGGCGTCGGCGCCCAGCGCCGGCTCCGCGCGCCCGACCAGCCCGGCACACGCTTTACTATCTAAGTATAACTGCGACACAGAGTACACACGTACCTGGAACAGGTCGCGCAGCGCGGCGCGCACGTGGTGCGCGGCGGGCGGGTGCTGCGCGAGGTGCGCGAGCACGGCGTCGGCGCCCAGCGCCGGCTCCGCGCGCCCGACCAGCCCGGCACACGCTTTACTATCTAAGTATAACTGCGACACAGAGTACACACGTACCTGGAACAGGTCGCGCAGCGCGGCGCGCACGTGGTGCGCGGCGGGCGGGTGCTGCGCGAGGTGCGCGAGCACGGCGTCGGCGCCCAGCGCCGGCTCCGCGCGCCCGACCAGCCCGGCACACGCTTTACTATCTAAGTATAACTGCGACACAGAGTACACACGTACCTGGAACAGGTCGCGCAGCGCGGCGCGCACGTGGTGCGCGGCGGGCGGGTGCTGCGCGAGGTGCGCGAGCACGGCGTCGGCGCCCAGCGCCGGCTCCGCGCGCCCGACCAGCCCGGCACACGCTTTACTATCTAAGTATAACTGCGACACAGAGTACACACGTACCTGGAACAGGTCGCGCAGCGCGGCGCGCACGTGGTGCGCGGCGGGCGGGTGCTGCGCGAGGTGCGCGAGCACGGCGTCGGCGCCCAGCGCCGGCTCCGCGCGCCCGACCAGCCCGGCACACGCTTTACTATCTAAGTATAACTGCGACACAGAGTACACACGTACCTGGAACAGGTCGCGCAGCGCGGCGCGCACGTGGTGCGCGGCGGGCGGGTGCTGCGCGAGGTGCGCGAGCACGGCGTCGGCGCCCAGCGCCGGCTCCGCGCGCCCGACCAGCCCGGCACACGCTTTACTATCTAAGTATAACTGCGACACAGAGTACACACGTACCTGGAACAGGTCGCGCAGCGCGGCGCGCACGTGGTGCGCGGCGGGCGGGTGCTGCGCGAGGTGCGCGAGCACGGCGTCGGCGCCCAGCGCCGGCTCCGCGCGCCCGACCAGCCCGGCACACGCTTTACTATCTAAGTATAACTGCGACACAGAGTACACACGTACCTGGAACAGGTCGCGCAGCGCGGCGCGCACGTGGTGCGCGGCGGGCGGGTGCTGCGCGAGGTGCGCGAGCACGGCGTCGGCGCCCAGCGCCGGCTCCGCGCGCCCGACCAGCCCGGCACACGCTTTACTATCTAAGTATAACTGCGACACAGAGTACACACGTACCTGGAACAGGTCGCGCAGCGCGGCGCGCACGTGGTGCGCGGCGGGCGGGTGCTGCGCGAGGTGCGCGAGCACGGCGTCGGCGCCCAGCGCCGGCTCCGCGCGCCCGACCAGCCCGGCACACGCTTTACTATCTAAGTATAACTGCGACACAGAGTACACACGTACCTGGAACAGGTCGCGCAGCGCGGCGCGCACGTGGTGCGCGGCGGGCGGGTGCTGCGCGAGGTGCGCGAGCACGGCGTCGGCGCCCAGCGCCAGCGCGCGCGGCGCCACCAGCGCCGGCTCCGCGCGCCCGATCCAGCCCACCGCCCACGAGCACGCCCGGCAGCCTGCCATATGCTTTATTAGTATATTACGGCACAGACGAGTAAATAACACATACTGACCGAGTATGAGATACACGGCTATAATAAGACGCCAAGATGGCATTTACGGTCGAGGCATGTATAGTGCTATTCTCAAAAATGAAACTTAAAAATAAATGAGAATAACATACTAAGCTCTTTTCTTAACAAAAACGGAAACGGCTATAAGCTTGCCGCTTGCTTGGCCGCCTGCTTACCTATGCAACGGTGGTTGGCAGCGAGGAATGTTTTCCGGCGGCGGCCCTCGTAGCTAGTTTCGAAATTCTAATAATACAATAAGAGGGAGAATCAAAAAGTTCTGAGCCTAACCTTTAAAAGGTTTGGCCGCATAATGTCTCCCTCGCAAAACGTTCCTCCACCAAAATTACGTCCCATTCGCAAAACGTCTTCTTTGCAAACGGCCCCTTGTGCAAAATACCCCATTCGCAAAACGTCTTCTTTGCAAACGGCCCCTTGTGCAAAATACCCCATTCGCATTACGTCCCTTTCTCAAAAGGCCCCATCCCTTTCGCAAAATGTCCATTCTGTTACTGCCCCTTTCGCTGAACGTCCCCACTGCGTAACGGCCCTTTTGCAAAATGTCCCGTTTGCAAAATCCTTGTTAAAGTAAAGAGAAACTAGGCCCTCTTTTCACTAATTAAAGAGAGAGATGAGCAGTGTCCCTACATCATTGGTGACTTCACATAACGCCTTTGATTCACCCTGGCGGGCGAAGTCACATGCATAGACAGCAGAAGTAAACATAGACTAAAGAGCCTAAAAACATTTGACCACGACTTTTACGCAGTGGGGCCGTTCAGCGAAAGGGGCTTTAACAGAAGGGACATTTTGTGAAAGGCGCGTATTGCGAACGGGACATTTTGTGAGGGACATTCTGCGAAAAGGACGTAATTTATATGGAGGGATATTTTGAGAACGGGATATTTTGGGGATGGGACATTTATAAAAGGGATCTTTTGCGAAAGGGACAATTTGCGAATGGGACTTTGTGCGCCCAAGCCCTTTTTTATGGCATAGGGGGCAAACGAGCAGACGGGTCGCCTGATGGTAAGCGATCACCGTCGCCCATAGACACTTGCATTACTAGAGGAGTCACCAGTGCGTTGCCGGCCTTTTCTCAGTTCAGTCGTGCGAGGCAGGCTCGAAAAACGCACAGTTGTGGACTGCCAACCGTCTAAGTGGTGAGGATGGAAATATTGTCGCGTAGGACGATGGCGGAAAGATGCAGCTGGGATCAACCCGAACAATTTCTCGGAACACTCCCCGTTATACAAGCGATAAAAAATGCAGAGCGAGGCTACATCTCTACGCAGTGCCAAGGAGTCAAGCTGATCTGAAATACGCTGGCAACCCACGATACGAGTAGCTCTCCGTTGAATGCGGTCTAGAGGGAGAAGCTGGTACTGTGGAGCCCCAGCCCACAGATGAGAACAGTATTCCATGTGCGGGCGGACCTGTGCCTTGTAAAGCTGTAGGAGGTGGGCCGGAGTAAAATACTGTCTCGATCTGTTGAGCACGCCGAGCTTCTTAGAGGCTAATTTGGCCTTACCCTCTAGATGGCCGCGGAACTGGACTTCAACTAGACTTCGATATATCGACGCCAAGGATTCCGATAGTGGCTGTTGCAGTTAGGGGAGTATTCTCAAAACGAGGTGATGCAACAAACGCAGACTTTTTAGCGGTGAAAGCGCAAACCTGTGTCTTTGTAGGGTTAAAACGGACTAAATTAAGTCGTCCCCATTCTGAAACTTCTTTTAGGGAAGTTTCAACTTCAGACACAAGTTTGTTACGGCTCACGATGACGTTATCCCGAGACATATTGGCGCGGCCAGTGTAGGAGGCATCACCCGTGCTATCATCCGCATAAAAGTGAATGCCACAAATTACCCGAGAAATATTGGCGCGGCCAGTGTAGGAGGCATCACCCGTGCTATCATCCGCATAAAAGTGAATGCCACAAATTTGCAGCATATCGTTGATATGCAGAAGGAACAGCGTGGGCGATAACACACAGCCTTGAGGGACACCAGCATTCACAGACATGGATTCAGAGCACGCACCGTCAATTACGACCTTTATGCATCTGTCTGCTAGAAAGCTACTGACCCATTCGCATAATTTCTCGGGAAGCCCATAAGATGGAAGCTTCGAAAGAAGTGCTTTGTGCCAAACCCGATCAAAAGCCTTCGCCATGTCCAAGCTAACCGCCAATGCTTCGCCCTTAGTCTCGATCGCCTGTGCCCAACGATGTAAAATAAAGAGTTGTTTTTTTTAAAACAAATTATTTTTTTTACATAGTCTCCAAAACGATCTATATACTTTTGCCACCATACTTCTAACTTCATTATTCCTTGAAACGTCGGGAACTAAAATGAGATAATATACGCGATATAATCCGTTACATTGTTTTATTTCAATGAGTAATAATCGCGGAAACAGAAGAAAATATTATTCATTATTCCTTTTAAAAAAAATTAAATCGTCAAGGTGATCGAAATATTCAGTCACAGCTTCTTGTACCTCAATATCTGTCGAAAATTTCCGTCCGGCCAAGTGATTTTTTAGGTTCGGGAAAAGGTGATAATGAGAAGGGGCCAAGTCCGGCGAATAGGGTAGATGCGGCAACAATTCAAACCCACAGTTATTTATTTGTGAGATAGATTTTGCTGCAGTATGTACAGGAGCATTGTCTTGGTGGGACAACACTTTATTAGATATCATACCAGGCCTTTTTGGTTTGGGCGCATAATGTCGCACTCGCAAAACGTCCCCGCCAAAATAACATCCCGTTCGAAAAACGTCTTCTTTACAAACGGCCCTTTGTACAAAATACCCCGTTCGCATTAAGTCCCTTTCTCAAAAGCTCCCACCCCTTTTGCAAAATGTCCATTCTGTTAAGGGTGTACAGCTCTGAATGGCCTTCGATCTGTAGCTCTGCGCTTTTCCGTGTTGTATATGTCCCATCATGTTGACAGCGACCGTCTTTACCAGTATACTATTTCAGTTTATCTTTAAGAGTCACCGAAACCAAGATAAATGCTATCAAAATTTGTTATTCTTACGACAAAAAACCAGTTATTGCCACTTTTCTCAAATAATACACGTTTTTTAAAGAAAATGCTTGCATGGCATAAGTTTTGATTCAACCAAAGGTTTATTGAGTTTTATAGACCTCTCTGTAAAAATCCATAATTAATTACATATAAATATATTCTAATTTCAGAATGCAAGAAAGTGTTAAATAGAAACTGAACTATCATATAAACCATATTTCGAAAGTTGGTTTGGCCATTCGTACATTTACGCTTGGAGCCCCTTAAAGCCCCTTCCGCTGCACGTCCCCACTGCGTAATGGCCCTTACGCAAAACGTCCTGTATACGAAATGTCACATACGCAAAATGTCCCGTCTGCAAAATCCTTGTTTAAGTAAAGAGAAACTAGGCCCTCTTCCCATGGATTGAAGAGAAAGATGAAGTCCCTACATCATTGGTGACATCACATAACGCCTTTGATTCACACACACACTACAGTAGTTGATACAAGATTTTGGTTTAAAAGACTTTGTTGTTGCTTTAGAAAAGGGTTAAGAGTAAGATTTATCAAGAATGTCACTGAGGGCTTTTGAAAGTGTTTGAGGGGGGACTTTAGCCCCTTAGCCCCCTCAGAATTCACTACTGCAAATATAAAAAATAAATAAAAAATTCAACCCAATCAAACACCAGGGATTTATTTACATACTAGAAGGTGCCCGCAACGGGCGCAACTTCGGTCGCGGAGGAGAAAAAGTCGTAACCCCTCTTTTTTTCTTCAGCGTAGTCGGATAAAAAGTATCCTATAACCATCTGGAGATACCCAGATACCCGTATACCAGAAATAATTTAAATCCGTCCAGTAAATTTTGCGTGATGAAGTCACAACGACACATACAAACATACAAAAAATAAAAAAAAAGGATTTTTCAATTCAGTGACCTCCAAATAGACTGTTACTATTATTTGAAAATATCTTCAATGTACAGACATTTCATTTTTACAACTTTATAATAGTATAGATAAACAAACATTGCAAGTTAAATACAAGCTTGTAAAAATAAGAGATTTCTTACCCAACATCATGTCTATGCATTTGGCTCTCATATCAGTGTCCAACAATGTGAGGTTCTGTGCTGTAATGTCCAAGAGTATCCTAATAGGTTCAGTGGTTTGGAGGGTTCCACCTGAAACATTACAAATAATCATTTATTTATTTAATCTTTATTGCACAACAAATAAAGGTACAATTGGCGAACTTTTTTTAAAACTGACATGCGATCGGTCTATACGACCATAAGCAGTTTGTATGATCGAATTTTTATGGCATGTGAGGTAAGTCCATCCACTGATGAGATACATTTAGATTTTTTTAATTATTATTATTTGTCTGTTGTAAGGTCCCATATGTGTGATCGTTTCAGGCGTCTCTGTAGTAGAGATTCACCCCATGCCGATGCTAGTTCGTTTTGATGGTGCAGGATTTTTTTCCTATAAGATGCGGCCATGCAGTCAACTTCCTCTTTTACAGTTGGCATTTTTAAGTATTTATCTACATCTCTAGTTTTGGTAAACCATGGTGCGGCTACTATGTCTTTTGAGTATATTGTTTTGAAATTGCTGCAGTATTTCTATGTTCGAACTCTTTGCTGATCCCCATAGCTGGATTCCATAGGTCCAGATCGGTTTCAGACCAACTTTGTAGATTATGAGCTAGTTGTTTACTGATAATCTGGAGTTCCTACCAATGAGCCATTGCATTAATCTGTATTTATAGTTCAACTTATCGCGTTTTTTTATTATATGCTCTTTGCATGTCTGTTTTTTGTCAAGGTGGAATCCAAGTTATTTTACTACATCGCTTGTTGGCAGTGTGTTATTTCCCAATTTTACAGGATACAATTACAATTGACGAACTTAATGCCTTAAGGCATGGGTCTGCAACCTTCTGAGTCGGAAGAGTCAAAAATTACAGTTTACAAAATTTTAAAGTTTATTTTCTGGCCAACAATTAATAGTACTCTTTAATAAAAAAAAACTAATGTATACAACTGCAGCTTTACATCCAAGAAGCCACATGTGGCTCGCAAGCCGCAGGTTACCGACCTCTGCCTTAAGGCATTCTCTACCAGTCAACCATTGGGCCAAAGAGAAAAGTTCAGTTAGTGCAGGATCGTGGCAATCGATATATTAGAAGAGAAAAGAATAGACACAAATCAATATTTCATCAAAATGAAACTATAGATTCTAAACTTAATGATCAGCAACAGTAAAATTTGCACATGACAAAGTTTGTTCCTAAATCTTATGAAATTAAATGGACAAGTCATTCTGATTGTCACTTTTCTCAAGTAACACCTTTGTTATTGTGCCAATGAGGGTTTTTGAAAAACTCTACAATTAATGAGGTAGAAGAAAAAATTGAATGGACTGCCTATGAAGATAATAAATATTATTATTTCTGTGCAAGGCATGATGAACTTGAGAAGTTGAATGTATATTCATTTAAAGAAATTTGAACTTAGAACATGAGTCTTATTCATTGAAATAAAACAATTTAACGGATTATGTATCAACCCGGGTGAAGGAGCACATAGCAGATGTCAAGCACCGTCGGTGTAATAGGTCTGCAGTCTGTGAACATGTCATTGACAAACCAAACCACTCAATTAAGTTTGATAAACCTTCTATCCTTGCCAAAGAAAAAAGATATTTTCCCAGGATGCTACGCGAGGCTATTGAGATTAAAAAGCATCCTAATTTCAATAGAGAAGATGGATTGTCACTACCACCTGCTTGGGATCCTGTAATACATCTCATCAAGGAACAAGCGAGACACAGGACTGCAAAACCTTAATTTCCGAACGGTGTAAAATATCTTATCTGTTTAAAGTAGTTTAATAGTCTCTGTTTTTTAAAATATTATAATTAGTAATGAGGTAGCCTGGGAGTTTTTCTTTGCAGCGTTTCTTTTCTCCTCAGTACGCCTCATTGGTGAAATGCTGCTTGGTAAATTATTAGAATAAAATAATTAAGCCCTTCTGGCACATGTGTAACTGTCTTTACAGCTTAGGCCCATCTGGCATGTATGTACACCTTTATTTGTGTTTTTTCAAAAAAAAATGGGTAGTTTGCACAAATTGTAACTTTGACAGAGGAAAAACATCTTTTCTCAGTCCTCCCGTGACCATGGAAAGCTGGAAAGCTTCCGAAACGTCGGGAACTAAAATGAGATAATATACGCGATATAATCCGTTAAATTGTTTTATTTCAATGAGTAATAATCGCGGAAACAGAAGAAAATATTATGAGTCTTATTGTTTAATTTTGTTCAGACTTTACTAACGACTTATCAAGTTCTTCACACCATGCACAGATTTAATAGTTGTTGTGTAAAAAAGTAACAATATCCTTACTAGGCACATTTTCCTTTTGTGTAGCAATATCCATGATCAGATTGATGCACCAAGGAGCTATAAATGGGGCCCACGCTTCGCCAAGGCTGCACAGCTCTGGTCCGATCATGTTTACACTCTCCAGGGCACCAGTGGTACTCGGGTCATTCTGCAAAAATAGAGACAATGTTATATGTAAAAACTTAATCCTTAACTATAACTGCTTGATTATGGTATATTATTAAAATATCTGTTGGTTTGTCCTTTATTTATATAGAGGTAGAATAGGGATTAAAAAAGCTACTATTTATCCTACAAAAAAGTGTGGTTCTTGTTGGGCAAGCAAGATATTCTTGCCAAGAGAACAAAAATATGGGAAATCTTAGATAATAATTAAAAACAATATGAATTCAAATTTATGGAAATTATTAAAAAATGTGACACTAGTTTGCAATATATTTTTCCTGCAATTTCACCCTCATAGCTAACGAATTTGGTTCTTCGTAAACCATACCATTTACGGGATAAACTGACCCATATTCTACTTTTAAGTAAATGATCCCGTGCCCAGCTGTCGCATAAAAGTATCGATAAACCGACACGTGTGTACGAATACTTTCGCATTTATAATGTTCGCATAAATCGGGAAAAACAAGCATTCGCAAAGACCCGGCACAAAAACATTATATCAACCTGTACGTACCTCATAGTCCGTCGGATTGATAGAAACATTGACCGCACTGTGGAACACCATCGCGAAGTACTCGAGAACCGCATCCCTGGCCGCTGGAAACGTTTTCAACAGGCTGATACCGATTTTCGTCAGCTCGGAAGCATTTTGAAAATTCCTTCGAGATACGCCGTATATAAAGCTATTGAGATCCGCGGACAGCGCAGTGGAACTGCCTGAGGGATTCATTTTGTTTTTATTGTTATATTATCCTTTAATAAGCAAACATTAGTGCTAATGTACGTGCAAAACGCACGGAACACAAAACAAACCGCATTTTTGACACAAGACAAAATGACAGCTTGACTTTGACTTTTAAAAAATGATGCCAAAGCAAAAATATCTAGAAAATGGTCAAAATCGATTATGAATTTATAAAGTTTAATATCTTTTAAGTTGACGATTTTTTAATTTATTTATATCGCTTTATTTGCTAAAGTATAATTATGATTTATTTTTAGTGTATTATTATTACTTTAACAGCGTCAAAAATTAATTAAACTTAATATAAACTATCAAATCAAAATTGACTCTATAATTAATCAATCATAAAATAGTCCAAGGGATTACGGGAAAAAAACTACCTCACTCAACATATGCTAAATAAATTTATTTGAAGTTTTTAAATATGATGTTTCGTTTGTAGATATGAAAGAAAAAATATTGTTATGTTATTCGAAAATGTGTGTGTTATTTTATTTATCGGAGAGAACGTATGAAAACTGAAATTCTATATATTTCTTCCACGAAATACATATTCCTTTGCTGTGAATTATTTCAGATAATACCAACAGGTGAATTCGATGACAAAGAATTTATAAAACAAGTCAAAAACTGTGAAAATTTACTTTAAGACGAAGACTTAGGCATTACAGTAACAAACAACATGGTCATGATTTGACACTATACATTTATATTTTAAAAAATAGGTTCAATACAATAAGGTCTAATATACTATCCGATGAGCCCAGTTTGCACCTGGCGTCAATGACATCGTATACAAAGCAGGTGCAAACTTAATTTAACTAGATTGTACTGTGAACCCTCTCGTGCGCGAGATTCCTTCAGATTAGAGTATTAGTTACTTAGGCTTAGAGACATTACGATTTGGAAAAGGATCATCTAAAACTTTTTAAAATTTCTACTTATATATTATATAATGTTTTTGTGTAGGTACATCTTCCTAAATGGGAATGATACAAATTTAGATATTTTATGCATCAGATAGGAGCCAGAGCTTAGTTCAAACGTGACATAATGTTTAGGCTACTTAAAGCGAAAGTGTTATAAAAAAAAGATATGAAGTTGAAATTCAGATGCAAGGCATCATAGTTATTAATTCATTACTAGCCAGGCCTGAAAGTTTTTCATAAAACAATAGTACTTTTGTGACCTTGTTCTTTTATTGAAATATATTAACATGGTCTACTGTGTAGTAAAATTATTCCAATGGACAATACAAAACTGCGTCACAAAGATATTCCGATATAAATATGTTACACCATATCTATCCGTATATATGACTATGGCCGCCATGACGACATCAGCTCGCCCGGAACGCGTGCGCAGTCCGTATTGATCGCGACCACCCCACGCGTAACAACCCTCTATATATCTACACACTTCTATTATTAATACCTACTTGCTATTTGATCGATCGAGCTATGCAACTATTTTTATGCGCTCGAATCATGATAGCAGATTTTAGCTTTCACTCTTTTATGTAAAGTAGGTATACGTAGTTTTTTTATTACGTAATATTACTCATTTTTATACTCTTGATATTGTTGATAAGTGTACAAAAGTCAAGTATACATGTTTCAGAAAAATATATAGACACCTATTCTATTTGTAGTACAGGTACTACAGCGGAAATAGATTGAAAACTTTTCTAAAAATGACTGTTACCAAGGATTAATATAATAATATGAAACAAATCGTCACTACTTTGAAAAAACTCGTATCTCAATTTACTCAAACGAAAAACGTAGTAACTCTATTTGATGCTAGTATGCAGTTAATGCCTTTTCTTCAAGTCAGTTTCAGATACAAGCTTTTTAGGGTTCCGTATCAACTAGGAATCGTTATACTTTCGCCATGTCCGTCAGTCCGTCAGTCTGTCCGTCCGTGGCTTAGCTCCTTGATCATTACCACTAGAAACCTATAATTTGGTGTGGGTATGTGTATGTATCACGTCGACAAAACGGTAACATAAAAACTAAAAAAAAACTTTTTTCCGGTACCTCGCGTACAATTAAAGTGGGGGTGCATTTTTTTTCGTCCAAAACTAGTGTTTGGGGTGCTAAGAATAGCTTTTTTTAAAATAATAAGGGTCTTCAAACACATTTTTTGGTAAAGTCAGAAGTTTTTTAAATATCTGCTCCACAAATCCAAAAACTACCCCCCCCCCCCCCCTTACCCCTCTGCTTCTAACTTATAAACCACGGGTCAAAAAATTATGGAAGAATTCATGAAATTGAGGCCTTCATTGGAAGTACCTATAACATTAAACAAAAGTAAGTAACAAAATCGGTCGAGCCGTTTTCGAGTGATCTCTAAATTTCATAATTTTCTTTAAAATGACGTAAGTGCCGCGCGGTGTCCTTATACTTCGAACGTTACACATATTAGTAAAGTGCCATCACTCAATCTGGCGCATATAATCGATGACTACCAGAAGGTACTAAGTAATAACAGTTACTTTGGCGTTAACGACCTTTTTTTAGAGCTTGATATCTTTCTCGTATTTTTTTTCACGAAACTTGATACGTCGTTTTCGATTTATATGTATATACCTTATATCATATCATCATACCGTCCGCAATACGCGACGACGCTCAACCTATAAAACCGAACTCGCGTGGGAGTTAATAAAACCTACCGAAATACCTACCTACGGATAATCTAGTAGATAACGGGTTAGTAGCCAAAACATTTTTAAAGCAATAAAGCCATTATTTATGTTCATCAGTATCAAATAAAACCGCTGTTTTAAGCCCGTCTATTGTGAAGGATGGGCAACTACGGAACCCAACACTGAGCGTGGCCCGACATGCATGCTCTTGGCTGGTTTTTTCAAAGTAGTACTTAACGAAATATTTTTCGTATCAGTTATCTCATAAATCGATTACTGTCTATTAAACATAAGGTAGACATTATAGTTAATACAACAAATCAAACTCAGGCCAATCAGTCATTAGGCTCATACAAGCTTTTTAAATTATTATCCTGCTAATACGATAATATATATCCGAATATTGTGTCTAATATTGGCGACGTATTTCAATTGAATTGACGTGGCCTTAGACAGTTATACTATTATAAAAATGAAATGTCTGTACATTGAGGATATAACAAAAAAAACAAATTATAAGGGACTATTTAGAGGTCAGTGAAATGTTTTTTTTTTTTATTGTTTGTAGGTATTTGTTGTTGCGGCATCATCGCGAAAAATCGACTAAATGGTCAACATTTCAAATATTTTCGGTACACGTGTAGCTAGGTATCTCCAGATGGTTATAGGATACTTTTTACCGAACCACGCTAAAGAAAAAAAGAGAGGTTATGACTTTTTTTCCTCCGCGAACGAAGTTGTGGCCATCCTCTAGTAAATGCTGTATTTTAGTGAAGGTAATGGATAAAACAGAACTGCACCAACTTAGACTAAATATCGATTGAAAGATCGCTTATGGAAAATTGGGAGTGTTTGGGGACTTGAAAGTTTTGATAAGCGCTCATAAAAGTTTTCACCAGATAGTATATATACGTAAGGGAAATGGTTACGCGTACCACCATGGAACCTTGTCGCAATGATAAGCCACCGCCACTTCAACTGGAGCGGTAAGTCACATTATAGCGACAGGGTTCTACTCTACCCTAGCACGCAAATCAATTTCTTTCACTATATGTACAAGTAAAAAAAAAAATTCATTTGAATTAAAAACAATTTCATTTGAATCACTTACAATTTGAAAAATAATATATACAGGGTGATTTAGAAGTCGTGAACAAAAGGAAAAACAGGCCAAGAACATGTCGGACCATGCTCAGTGCAGGGTTCGGCAGCAGTTCTTGCGAAAAAAATGCACAGTACAGGTGAAAAAATAACTATATGAAAAAGGGCTCTAGCAAAAGAGCGTATGTGAGATCTGGATCTCCACGGCACTTACGCCTTTTTGTTGAGAAGTGTCGTTTTTTGGCAATAACTCAAAAACGTTATATCCGATCATGTTGAAAACAATTTTCGTTGAAAGTATTCATAAACATCAAGTACGTATTCATTTCATCAATGTATATCTTGTAGTTTATGAGTAAAATGCCTGTGACATACGGATGGACAGACGGACAGGACGGACGGACATAACAAAACTCTAAAGAGTTCCGTCTTTGTCACTTTGGCTAAGGAACCCTAAAAATGAAATAAGTAAAAATAAAGCAATACCCGAGTGTACCTGGATACATTAAGTTTGCACCTGATCTGGACGTCGGATACAAATAAGGTGGAAATTTAACGTTACTAAATTATAAAAAAAAATATATATTATTATTTTCCTGTTACAGGAAAAAATATTTTACAAACCTTTTCCAATGTCTGAGTCTTTGGCCCCCTCATATTTGTGATTTTTCCTCGAAAATAAACATACACGTAGATTTTATCATGATAAATGTTTTTTTTATCACCCATAAATACACGCTTGTTTTAGATTTATTTTTAATAAACTTCGTTCTATGGTTAAAGCCTGGAACATTGACTTTCGGCATCCGTATCCTGGACTACGTATGGCTACATTGTGAACGAACCACAGAACTAATATAGTTCTGTGGAACGAACGAGTAGCGGCGAAGCAGAGATCCATAATACATTGATGTTATTTTGAAACTGTTGCAGTCCTTCTCGTACTAAAAATCGGCAATGTATAACGTATCGGTCCTCGTCTCATTCGACTCGCGCCAATGTATAATATTGATAGTAGAAGAACGAATACTAGAGTCTGGCTGATGAAAGATGAGACTGGAATCCAACTGGAATCAACCGCGAAATTTAAAAATGTAGCTGCGGTGTGCAACATATTTATTGCTTTTGTCATTAATTATTAAGATATTAGTTAATGAGCAAACCATTCAAATTTTTTTATATCTAGCTCAAACAGGCACACCGCAGCTACATTTTTAAATTTCGCGGTTGATACCTGTCTCATCTTTCATTAGCCAGACTCAAGTGTATAATATGCTCTTTGATTTGATGGGGATGAGTTTGCACCTGTTGTTTTTGGCATCTCATTACAAATGAGATGCAATGCAAGCTTACCTTAACCGGGTAAGCTGACGTGCCTGACGTCTATTTTACGGCTCCATTAACACAGGTTTTAGATATTTACTAGGAATTTCTTGCGGATTTTATTCCATCGGGAACCGTTCATTGTCCGGGATAAAAAATTGACTATGATTCTCCAATCTATTGTATCTATATATGCAAAAAATCGTTTCATTCCGTTGCCATGTTATCACGTTTAAGATCAAATCAACAAACCTAATTTTACATTTATGAATCCATACTAATCCATACTATTATATAATATTATAAATGCGAAAGTGTGTCTGTCTGTCTGTTACCTCTTCACGCTTAAACCGCTTGACCGATTTGGATGAAATTTAGTATAGAGATAGTTTGAGTCCTGGGGAAGGAAATAGGCTACTTTTTATTCCGAAAAAATATCCTTATCCGCGATAAACGAATTTAAGGCGGACGAAGTCGCGGGCAGAAGCTAGTTCATAATAACGAATAAGCATTTAATCTTCATTGCAAGAACAGGATATAATTGGCGGACTCGATGCCTTCAGGCATTCTCTACCAGTCATTGCATGGCTCAATACAGAACCGAGAACGGAGTCGAGTCGATAGCAAATAATAGTAAGTAGCTTTCCCGGCGATAAATAGGAGTGTTGTGAGTTGGTGTGTATCTGTGTAAGTGTATGTACGTCTGTGCCATCATAAATCTTGCTTGCACTACATTTTAGTGCGAGTCTAGGCGAGGCCGAAAATGTAGTGCCAATATTTAACGGTTAAACCGATTTTGATTTGTTTTTTTTTTGTATTATATATGAAAAGTTACTTGATCGCGAGTGTTTTAGCCATAATTTTAAAATATCTGTTCAGCCAATTAAGTTTCTCAGAGGTGTGCATTTTATATATACAGTATAGAACTTTTTTTTTTTTCGATTTTAAATATTAGCTGTCAATGTTACATGTATATTTCTAATTTTTCTTCGTAATGTAGACCAAAGTAAAAATATATTCATACGGGAGGGCAGGGAAGGGAACTGTACAAATGTCACGACGAGTGTAATTTTATTTTATCTAAAACACAATACGAAACGAAATAAACTCTTTGTAGATTCTGCGTTTAACGTATAACTACTATCGGATCGGAAAAAAATATAAAATGCACACCTTTAAGAAACTTATTGTTTCCCATCGAAGGTCATCAGCTTTTTTCTAGGTGTTCGAGGGGTTTTTTTACATTTTCAACAATTAGTCGTTACGTAAAGATAATGTTTATTTATTTTATTGCCTGCAGAGCAATTATGTTAACATTAAGGAAAAAAACGTTTACCAAACATGAGAAGCCTTGAGCAAAAGCTAGTACTTAAACACATGTATCAAAATATACAGGAAGGTGAGTTGATTTGATACCTACGACGCGACGCTCGCAATTTGCGCGTGAACAGGGTGGCTGCGCGAGCTGGCGGCGGCGGGCGCGTGCGAGCCCCTAGCCGTGGCGACGCTCCCCTCGCACACGGCGCAGGCGCGCGGCGCAGACCGACGCTCACCGGCATGGATCGATGAGATAAACGCGCAACCCCGCTCCAAAAATCAATACGTTTTCTATCGATTTTTACAGCCGCAGCCGCCGCACACGAGATTCGAGGGTCGCAAGCGGTGGGTGCGCGCATTGTTTTCATAGCTTATTTTATTTATATAGTCTCCGTAAACGCGATCTAGTTACAATTTAAATACGACTAAAAGTGAAGTGACTATTTACCGATTATGAAGTCGTTACGGGTTTGAAAAATATCGATTTTCTTAATTTCCGGTTATAAGAGGTGATTTCTTTTAAATATAATTTTAAGTCATTATGTAAACTTAATTATCCATAGAAAATTTGAAATATGAAAGTAAATTTAAGAATAGAAACAAATCAATTAATTATAACATATATTAAATAGTGTTTATCAAATATAAAGTTCTCTTCTTATACAACTAGTGTTAATAAAAATAAGACTACAATTGTAAAGTTCGTCATTTGTTTGACTTCCGGCACCAGCAAACGAAGGCAAGACGCTCGCTTCTCAACGGCGGCGTTTTCGCATTTGTAAACAAAAACAAACCGCGTAAAATAAAAATTTCGCTGCAGATGGAGTGGACATGATTTAAACGAAGATGACTTCGACGGACACATATCAGTTGAAATGGCACTCGCACAGTTCACATTTGAACGGTTCGGTGGCCGCTTTGCTGCGGTCCGAGCGGTTTACGGATGTGGTGCTGTGCACGATGGATGGGTCGCAGATACCGGCTCACAAGTTCATCCTGAGTTCTTGCAGTGTTTATCTGAGCGGCTTGTTCGAGGGCCAGCGGCATGTCACGCGGATGGGTGGCATGCTTTACGTGGTGTTACCTTCGGAGATATCAACGAAAGCGCTCAAAATTTTAGTGGAGTACATGTACAAAGGTACGCGTTCAGTTTTTACAACTTTAGAAGTCTAATAAACAACAGAATTTTTTATTTAACAGTTTAAAAAAAGTATATTTTATCTAGTTCTATTATAGTTTTTAAATTCGAAATAGTTTGGTATTCTAAATTTTAAAGAATTGCGAGACAGCAGATATTGTTCCTACGACATATTAATATAAGGGGTTATCTGGGTATAAATTAAATATGAATTCATGCTTGGTTATATTCTACATATTCCAATCATAACTTTATTGATGGGATTCCTTTAATTTCAGGTGAAACAACAGTTTCAAATGAAGTCTTAGACACAGTGTTAAAAGCCGGAGAGGTTCTAAAGATCCGTGGCCTGTGGAGGCAGACAGATGAGGCAGGGGACCCTCCGGCTGAGAAGACGACCACCCAAGTTGTAGCAAGTGTTAACAAACAACCTGGGAAGAAACCGGAGGATAGTCAGCCTAAGATAGCGGTGAAGAAGGATGATAAGCTACTTAAAACCTTTACTCCTATGCAGCAGCAGGGGGGAGTTTCAAGGTGAGTGTTCTTTTTTGGTATCTATGAAAGTTTTATGTTGTTATATATGCTGTACCTAAGTAAACATTATTTTTAATGTACTCTTGATGGTCCCATACAATATTGTCAAGGGAAGCTTTGTGCTAAATCTCAACATATTAGGTCTGACGGATTAATGGTTTCATAAATTTGCCACACAGTTTCAACAATTTAAATGTTTGAAGGATTTGCAAAGTTCATTTTCACTCTATTGAAAT
Source organism: Hedya salicella (assembly GCA_905404275.2). NCBI lineage: Eukaryota > Metazoa > Arthropoda > Insecta > Lepidoptera > Tortricidae > Hedya > Hedya salicella. The sequence goes on from FR990100.1 coordinate 5,453,434, forward strand.
ATGATTTGAAAATATTGCAATATTCATTATTGCTAATTTGAATATGTTTTGAAGACTGCAGTGTTTGTGCTTGGGGGAGTGCAGTAGTCTTTAATTTAACACATTCACTGTCCCAGTACAAAAGGATCTGACAATGTCATAAGTCCAAACGCATTCAGTATGAAGAAGTGACTATAGTGGAGGCATGGACTCCTGGCAAGCAATTACATGACCCACCATTGGGAGCAACCACCAACTGCCAATGCCAACTCTCCTTTTAATTGGAGCGCTGCGGGATCGCTTTAAGCATTCAATCGCCAATGGGGGCACTGGACAGGGAATGTGTTATAGTGTTTTAATTAAATAAAATTTCTGTATATACCTCTATAGTTTTAACTGGCAGTTGTTATATAGTTTAAATGGAGATAGTGATTTATTTGTAAAAATGCTTCTGTATACTTTAAATTAAAAATGTTCCTAAATAGTAGAGAGTACCAGTTTCTAATAATCAGCCTTTACAACTATTCATGTTTATAATGTTTACTGCAAAGTAAAACTTGATCGTCTTCACAATGGATGGACATAGTGGACATCCACAAATATTTATAACATATTTTTTACATGACTATAGTAAAGTAAAAAAGTAGGTTGCGCCTTGTTGTTTAGTAAATCTGATGTAAATAATAGGGTACATGCATGAATTTTTTTATCGCTTTTCTCAACTAAATATCAAAATACCGTAAAAAGTATTTCAAAATGTGTAATTAAAATCGGCCAAGAAATACGCATGATATAGGCATTTTAAACTGCTAATTAGATAGAGAGGTCCGATATGCACTGTTATGTCATCGTGCACTCCGGCCATATAAACTCCATATTAAATTCCGTTTAGCAAGAAAGAGATAGAATGAAATCTTCGATGGCTTATATTTGTCTATTGTTTGTAACATGAATGAGCTTTTAATAAAGCAAAAAATAAAATTCATGCATATTCCCTATTGCAGACCAATGTTCATCGGTCCCCCGAAGCTGGTGTTCATCAAGACCACGGAAGGCGGCACGACGGCGGCACTACGGCCCTGCGGGCCCAAGGGGCAGACCATCCTGGTGGCGCCCGCGCCCTCCCTGGACACCGCCACCACGCCCGCCACCGCCACCACCACTTCCGCTTCTATCGCGCTAGGTAATCTATCCATATAGGTGGAGACACTTCTTTCTGTGGTATATTTATAGGACGACCTTTCAATAATAGAAATATTGATGAAAAAGCTTCAATCTCATAAGAAATTCCTGAGATACAACAATGTTGAACTAGCATTTTTGGATTTTCCCAAAAAACGCTTCATACAAAAGCCTAGTAACATGTGACGTCATCACATCACACGTTAACGTTACCACCTTGTATGGGGAAATTAAGAACTTTGTTAAACGTTACGTTAATCGAAACGGTTTTATAATGAGTAACCAAACTTACGTCCTTTTTTAGTTTTTGTCTAACAACTTCAAAACTGTACCTACATCTGATCATGTTGAAAATAAATTTCGTTGAAAGTATTTATTATGTTCTGTAGGTTTTATATTTTTTGGACTTACGGTTTAGAAGATAGAGGGGGGGGGGGGCACAATATATGCAACTTCATATCCTTGTTTTTAGCAACCTAAAGTGTTTTTAAAAGAATTGTGAAATATGCGCCACACGTTGATTTTTGCAAAACATTTTTTTTCCGCTTGGGTTACATGTATGAAGTGCTCCAGAAATATTTATTTTTGTTTTTTAACTACTCTAAGGTAGCTGCTTATACAAGACACCTATACTCCAAATGTCATCAATATATATCCAGTAGTTTTTGAGTAAAATGCCTTTGATAGACGGACCCTTTATGGGTTCCGCGGCGCCTCCATTTTAGGGTTCCGTAGCCAAACGGAACCCTTATAGTTTCGTCATGTCAGTCCGTCTATCTGTATATGTCACACGCATTTTACTCAAAAGTTGTATATTGATGAAATATGGAGTATATTGTTTTGTATAAGCTGCTACTTAGTTTGATAGTTACGTAATAAAAAAAAATCTGGAAATATGTATAGCCGAAACAGACTTTTTTTTAACCCCCGACAAAAAAGAGGCGTGCTATAATTTTAACGTGTCTGTGTCTCTGTGTATCTGTCTGTGGCATCGTAGCGCCCATACGGATGGATCGATTTATTTTCTAGTTATTAAATAAATACTTTCAACGCTTTTTTGCTATTGCACTTTTTCATATTGCATTTTTTTGTGTGAACGGCTGCGGAACCCTACATCGAACCGAGCATGGTCCGAAATGCTCTCGGCCGGATTTTTGCGATGAATGCTGATCGAGCTCGTTTTGAATGGGTGTGTTTGTGCAGCGTCGACGACGATCGCGGACGACTCGCCCGACGAGGCGCCGGCGCGCGTGCTGCGGCGGCCGGCGGCCGAGCGCAAGTACGGCAAGCGCGCGCGCGCCGACGACGCCGACGACAAGGACAACGACGACAGCGCCTCCGTCGTCTCCAGTAAGTACGGCGCGCGTGCTGCGGCGGCCGGCGGCCGAGCGCAAGTACGGCAAGCGCGCGCGCGCCGACGACGCCGACGACAAGGACAACGACGACAGCGCCTCCGTCGTCTCCAGTAAGTACGGCGCGCGTGCTGCGGCGGCCGGCGGCCGAGCGCAAGTACGGCAAGCGCGCGCGCGCCGACGACGCCGACGACAAGGACAACGACGACAGCGCCTCCGTCGTCTCCAGTAAGTACGGCGCGCGTGCTGCGGCGGCCGGCGGCCGAGCGCAAGTACGGCAAGCGCGCGCGCGCCGACGACGCCGACGACAAGGACAACGACGACAGCGCCTCCGTCGTCTCCAGTAAGTACGGCGCGCGTGCTGCGGCGGCCGGCGGCCGAGCGCAAGTACGGCAAGCGCGCGCGCGCCGACGACGCCGACGACAAGGACAACGACGACAGCGCCTCCGTCGTCTCCAGTAAGTACGGCGCGCGTGCTGCGGCGGCCGGCGGCCGAGCGCAAGTACGGCAAGCGCGCGCGCGCCGACGACGCCGACGACAAGGACAACGACGACAGCGCCTCCGTCGTCTCCAGTAAGTACGGCGCGCGTGCTGCGGCGGCCGGCGGCCGAGCGCAAGTACGGCAAGCGCGCGCGCGCCGACGACGCCGACGACAAGGACAACGACGACAGCGCCTCCGTCGTCTCCAGTAAGTACGGCGCGCGTGCTGCGGCGGCCGGCGGCCGAGCGCAAGTACGGCAAGCGCGCGCGCGCCGACGACGCCGACGACAAGGACAACGACGACAGCGCCTCCGTCGTCTCCAGTAAGTACGGCGCGCGTGCTGCGGCGGCCGGCGGCCGAGCGCAAGTACGGCAAGCGCGCGCGCGCCGACGACGCCGACGACAAGGACAACGACGACAGCGCCTCCGTCGTCTCCAGTAAGTACGGCGCGCGTGCTGCGGCGGCCGGCGGCCGAGCGCAAGTACGGCAAGCGCGCGCGCGCCGACGACGCCGACGACAAGGACAACGACGACAGCGCCTCCGTCGTCTCCAGTAAGTACGGCGCGCGTGCTGCGGCGGCCGGCGGCCGAGCGCAAGTACGGCAAGCGCGCGCGCGCCGACGACGCCGACGACAAGGACAACGACGACAGCGCCTCCGTCGTCTCCAGTAAGTACGGCGCGCGTGCTGCGGCGGCCGGCGGCCGAGCGCAAGTACGGCAAGCGCGCGCGCGCCGACGACGCCGACGACAAGGACAACGACGACAGCGCCTCCGTCGTCTCCAGTAAGTACGGCGCGCGTGCTGCGGCGGCCGGCGGCCGAGCGCAAGTACGGCAAGCGCGCGCGCGCCGACGACGCCGACGACAAGGACAACGACGACAGCGCCTCCGTCGTCTCCAGTAAGTACGGCGCGCGTGCTGCGGCGGCCGGCGGCCGAGCGCAAGTACGGCAAGCGCGCGCGCGCCGACGACGCCGACGACAAGGACAACGACGACAGCGCCTCCGTCGTCTCCAGTAAGTACGGCGCGCGTGCTGCGGCGGCCGGCGGCCGAGCGCAAGTACGGCAAGCGCGCGCGCGCCGACGACGCCGACGACAAGGACAACGACGACAGCGCCTCCGTCGTCTCCAGTAAGTACGGCGCGCGTGCTGCGGCGGCCGGCGGCCGAGCGCAAGTACGGCAAGCGCGCGCGCGCCGACGACGCCGACGACAAGGACAACGACGACAGCGCCTCCGTCGTCTCCAGTAAGTACGGCGCGCGTGCTGCGGCGGCCGGCGGCCGAGCGCAAGTACGGCAAGCGCGCGCGCGCCGACGACGCCGACGACAAGGACAACGACGACAGCGCCTCCGTCGTCTCCAGTAAGTACGGCGCGCGTGCTGCGGCGGCCGGCGGCCGAGCGCAAGTACGGCAAGCGCGCGCGCGCCGACGACGCCGACGACAAGGACAACGACGACAGCGCCTCCGTCGTCTCCAGTAAGTACGGCGCGCGTGCTGCGGCGGCCGGCGGCCGAGCGCAAGTACGGCAAGCGCGCGCGCGCCGACGACGCCGACGACAAGGACAACGACGACAGCGCCTCCGTCGTCTCCAGTAAGTACGGCGCGCGTGCTGCGGCGGCCGGCGGCCGAGCGCAAGTACGGCAAGCGCGCGCGCGCCGACGACGCCGACGACAAGGACAACGACGACAGCGCCTCCGCCGTCTCCAGTCAGTTGTATTTTATTATTACCCAGAAGGTGCTCGCTACTTCATCCGCGAAGGAAAAAATATATACCCTCTTTTTTCTCCAGCGTAGTCAGGTAAATTTTATCCTATAATCTGTGGAGTGAACCAGTTATTCGTATACCAAAAAGAATTGATCCGTTTGTCCGTTTTTGCGCCATGAAGCCCCAACGACACATAAAATGAAACAAAAAAAAATGTCGATTCAACAACCGTCAAATAGTCCGTATCACTTGTTTTTATGAAAATATTTTGAATTTACAGATATTTAATTTTGATAACATTATAATTGTATACATAGATATATAGACTGTTAAGTCACGTTTCCTATTTGTGTGGTACCTATAGAAGATAGTGTGTCGCAGCAATCTGCAAAAGTCAGCGATCAATATATGCCTTTCTTTTACTGGCAAGGGATCATACATTTATTCAAGAGGAAAATATTAGTTGATAGCTATATGCTTTCTCGCTGGCGGTGGATTAGGTGCATAGCATCTAACTATTCTCTTCTGTGAACAGAAAAGTCGACGATGAGTAACAATGAGGACGTGGCGATCAAGGACGAGCCCGAGTGGGACGCGTCCAGCATCGAGGAGGAGGAGCGCTCCATCGCCGAGATGTTCCAGCAGGAGATGAGCGTCAAACAGGAGCCCGACGACCTGGACATCGACGAGGAGGGCCTGGTATGTGTGCTGATATATGTAATCCACGACGAGCAACAGGGAGGAGCCCGAGTTGGACGCGTTCAACATCGAGGAGGAGGAGCGCTCCATCGCCGAGATGTTCCAGCAGGAGATGAGCGTCAAACAGGAGCCCGACGACCTGGACATCGACGAGGAGGGCCTGGTATGTGTGCTGATATATGTAATCCACGACGAGCAACAGGGAGGAGCACGAGTTGGACGCGTTCAACATCGAGGAGGAGGAGCGCTCCATCGCCGAGATGTTCCAGCAGGAGATGAGCGTCAAGAAGGAGAAAACCAATTCAAGCTATTGAATATCACATAAAAGAAAAAAAAAATGTAAGCAATTGAAGAACGATATGCATGACAGGAGCTATGATTTAAAGAGCTTCGAAACAAGCTCTTGGTTTCTAGTTCGATGTCACTTCTTTTATTAGTAAAACTCCCAACAAACATGTAGGCGTCAATTATTATATCGTATGGCTTTCTTCCTGTAATTACACAATTTAAAATTTAATATCTAAGTTCAGTAGCCAGTTCTTTGCGTCCGGTGTAAGCGCCAATAGACCCTGCATTCGCCCCGCAAAGCGCGGCGTCGGTTAGAGCTTATTATATATAGATAGAACTTAAATGGGATATGAAGGCGCTACAGCAGCAGCATTACCTTTGGCGATAAAAGAGCGTAAGGTACTCAAGCAATATATTTCACTTAGAGCTATACAACAGAGATATAAGGGCAAAAATAGTGTGAGTTTAAAGGTTAAAGATGACTTTTTGACTTATATATTTGTTTAGCATACTGATACACCTATATTGGCAGAAACACCTTACGCAGAGTATACTTTGGCATAAATAATTTCGCAGAATTTTATAGCATCGAATCTTATATTTGCATAATGTTGATGAGCATAACTGTATTCTAAATAAATCGTATTTTCGCAGATAATTATTTTGCATAATAATAGAAAAATCGTACCCTCCGCCAGTGAAGACGTTCTAAGTAACCGTAATGATTACACCAAAATTGGATTATTGAAGGTGCTAGGTGCTAATTTACAATTACAATAAACAAAAAACAATTGTTATCCTTAATTCATTATTAATTTATTATTATTATTGTTTTATTCATAATTCCTCTCATTTATTTTTTCTTCCTTTTTTTTCTATTATTATTAGGATTTTTCGACCGCTCAATATAGGCCTCCGCGGCTCGCTCGCTTCGCTCGCTCGTTAATGTCGCAATTAAACCTAAGCCAAGTCGGTCCTGCCGTAAGGTGATATAGGTAATGTTAGGATTTTTCGACCATTCGATATAGATCTCGGCGGTCCGAAATTCAATAACTTGCGTTTCGTAATGACAGATCGAACCGATTTTAATATGCATATACTTATACAAAGAACTTATTTAGACTTTGTTGATCAAATATTTTTGAAACATTAGGACTCTCATTTTTTAAATTAAATGTATCTTAAATTCATGTATAAAATATCAGAAGAACAAGTCGATCAGTAACGTAGTTTGGGTAAAACTGAGTTTTTATTTTTTTCACTAATTGTAATCATTTATTAAGGCTTAATATTTGGTACAGATATATCTAACAATAAGATAAATAAACGTGTATAGGAATGTTTCATATTCAGCCAGGGGCGATTTTACTATGGCATTCCGGCCAGGCCCTTTAGGGTTCGGTAATTAGAAGACGGACTTACAAGATATGCGAAATTTCAAGTCATTGGGTGGTTAAAAGTGGCCCGAAATGGCCTTTATTCCTTTGTGAACTTGGTAGATAGTAAAAAAATATGATTTTCTTGGAGAGCTGTGTAAACTTATAATTCGATAAGTTAGTATTTTCTGGATTAACCGTGGTGTTCGCGGCGCAGGTGTACAGCCCACTGGCGTGCGAGCTGTGCGCGGAGGTGTTCACGCTGCCCGCGGCCTGGGTGCGCCACGTGGAGGGCCACGCGCGCTCCGACCACCACCACGCGCGCAAGAGGAAACACCGCTCCGCCGTGAGTACACACTGTGCTACTGTCGTGTGCGAGCTGTGCGCGGTGTTCACGCTGCCCGCGGCCTGGGTGCGCCACGTGGAGGGCCACGCGCGCTCCGACCACCACCACGCGCGCAAGAGGAAACACCGCTCCGCCGTGAGTACACACTGTGCTACTGTCGTGTGCGAGCTGTGCGCGGTGTTCACGCTGCCCGCGGCCTGGGTGCGCCACGTGGAGGGCCACGCGCGCTCCGACCACCACCACGCGCGCAAGAGGAAACACCGCTCCGCCGTGAGTACACACTGTGCTACTGTCGTGTGCGAGCTGTGCGCGGTGTTCACGCTGCCCGCGGCCTGGGTGCGCCACGTGGAGGGCCACGCGCGCTCCGACCACCACCACGCGCGCAAGAGGAAACACCGCTCCGCCGTGAGTACACACTGTGCTACTGTCGTGTGCGAGCTGTGCGCGGTGTTCACGCTGCCCGCGGCCTGGGTGCGCCACGTGGAGGGCCACGCGCGCTCCGACCACCACCACGCGCGCAAGAGGAAACACCGCTCCGCCGTGAGTACACACTGTGCTACTGTCGTGTGCGAGCTGTGCGCGGTGTTCACGCTGCCCGCGGCCTGGGTGCGCCACGTGGAGGGCCACGCGCGCTCCGACCACCACCACGCGCGCAAGAGGAAACACCGCTCCGCCGTGAGTACACACTGTGCTACTGTCGTGTGCGAGCTGTGCGCGGTGTTCACGCTGCCCGCGGCCTGGGTGCGCCACGTGGAGGGCCACGCGCGCTCCGACCACCACCACGCGCGCAAGAGGAAACACCGCTCCGCCGTGAGTACACACTGTGCTACTGTCGTGTGCGAGCTGTGCGCGGTGTTCACGCTGCCCGCGGCCTGGGTGCGCCACGTGGAGGGCCACGCGCGCTCCGACCACCACCACGCGCGCAAGAGGAAACACCGCTCCGCCGTGAGTACACACTGTGCTACTGTCGTGTGCGAGCTGTGCGCGGTGTTCACGCTGCCCGCGGCCTGGGTGCGCCACGTGGAGGGCCACGCGCGCTCCGACCACCACCACGCGCGCAAGAGGAAACACCGCTCCGCCGTGAGTACACACTGTGCTACTGTCGTGTGCGAGCTGTGCGCGGTGTTCACGCTGCCCGCGGCCTGGGTGCGCCACGTGGAGGGCCACGCGCGCTCCGACCACCACCACGCGCGCAAGAGGAAACACCGCTCCGCCGTGAGTACACACTGTGCTACTGTCGTGTGCGAGCTGTGCGCGGTGTTCACGCTGCCCGCGGCCTGGGTGCGCCACGTGGAGGGCCACGCGCGCTCCGACCACCACCACGCGCGCAAGAGGAAACACCGCTCCGCCGTGAGTACACACTGTGCTACTGTCGTGTGCGAGCTGTGCGCGGTGTTCACGCTGCCCGCGGCCTGGGTGCGCCACGTGGAGGGCCACGCGCGCTCCGACCACCACCACGCGCGCAAGAGGAAACACCGCTCCGCCGTGAGTACACACTGTGCTACTGTCGTGTGCGAGCTGTGCGCGGTGTTCACGCTGCCCGCGGCCTGGGTGCGCCACGTGGAGGGCCACGCGCGCTCCGACCACCACCACGCGCGCAAGAGGAAACACCGCTCCGCCGTGAGTACACACTGTGCTACTGTCGTGTGCGAGCTGTGCGCGGTGTTCACGCTGCCCGCGGCCTGGGTGCGCCACGTGGAGGGCCACGCGCGCTCCGACCACCACCACGCGCGCAAGAGGAAACACCGCTCCGCCGTGAGTACACACTGTGCTACTGTCGTGTGCGAGCTGTGCGCGGTGTTCACGCTGCCCGCGGCCTGGGTGCGCCACGTGGAGGGCCACGCGCGCTCCGACCACCACCACGCGCGCAAGAGGAAACACCGCTCCGCCGTGAGTACACACTGTGCTACTGTCGTGTGCGAGCTGTGCGCGGTGTTCACGCTGCCCGCGGCCTGGGTGCGCCACGTGGAGGGCCACGCGCGCTCCGACCACCACCACGCGCGCAAGAGGAAACACCGCTCCGCCGTGAGTACACACTGTGCTACTGTCGTGTGCGAGCTGTGCGCGGTGTTCACGCTGCCCGCGGCCTGGGTGCGCCACGTGGAGGGCCACGCGCGCTCCGACCACCACCACGCGCGCAAGAGGAAACACCGCTCCGCCGTGAGTACACACTGTGCTACTGTCGTGTGCGAGCTGTGCGCGGTGTTCATGCTGCCCGACGACGACATTAACAAAAAAATTGTTAAACACGCTGATTATTCACCCCTCGAGTGTTCTACGTCGTTGTTTTCCTGTAATGTCTTATCATGATTAATTCTTGTATACGTACGTGGTCAAGGGCCGTATAAGTTTATCTAAGAGCCATGGAACCACAAGTATTCCTTATAAATTCCTACTACCACTAACGTAAATTGTCAAGTAAGATCAAAATATATCGAGGACCCTTCTACCCTTCAGCGGCATCTATCCGTGATTGATGTCCTCGAGGTGTAATCTCATAATGTTCCACAGAGCGACGACACGGAGGAGACGATGGCGCTGCTGCGTTGCGACTTGTGCCAGAAGCACTTCCCCAACCCCGCCGAGTGGGTGCGCCACGTGCAGAGCACCCACACCGAGTCAGGTGTGTACGCACCCCGCCTCGTCTACACCACGCATGCACCCTCGTACCCGATTGCTTAAACAATGGACTGAAATAAGTTTCTGTCAAAAAAAAATGTGACGAGGTTTTGTTGCCGACTGTATTTTTCTTTGAACATCCATCAAATACTCACCGTGACGATTCTAAAGAGCCCAAACTCGGTAGGATTGCATTATTTTATTACAGAATTCCTATGACCGCCTTCCTGCTCCATGGTATCAGCTCGATTCTGTCATACTATTGCAGTGTCGCCGAATTTATATAAGTATGCCAAATTTTGGCTCAATGGGACCCCGGGAAGTAGGTCAAATTTAACTTGCAAGATGCCACCCGAACAAAAATATTGCAAATGAAATAAAAGGGGGTAAAAAAAAATAAAAAAAAATTTGAGGACTATTTGGAGAATAAAGTTTTGAATTTGGTCTCTTAAAGGCGTGTCTGTCATGCTTAAATAAACATCACTAATTATAGTACAACTCGTGGTCAAGTCTAGAGATCTAGTTAGGATTCCCTAGCGCCTCTACAATACCGCCTATAAAAAAATATGCAGGTGGCAATACTACCAAATACATCCCTTGACTTTGTTATGAGTTGAACGATTGTTATTATCTCAACCAGACATCTACTTCACATTGATAGATAATGATAAGAAGATAAAACTATTGGATGGAGCTCAGTTGAAACCAATAAGTCGTTTGTATAGTCGTTTTACTCGAAAATCTAGAAAATGACGTTACTAAAAATAATGTCTGCCATGTTCCAAAGTCGAACCAAAATCATCATCATCATGTTCTTCTGAAACCTTAATAGTCATTAATGCCAGTGAACGCTAGAGCTAGAAAACGGCCATATTAAATTACATTGTTTAACTAATTGGGGTTTGAAACACAGTAGCATAGTTTAGAAGGATTGGGTCCTGAAGGCTTTACTTGCTTTTAGCCGTGGCATTCAAAACGTCTCAGTAGTACATTGACCAAGTATGCAAAATGACTTGTTTATGTAATGCCATGATTACAAAATTGTCTAAGTTTCAGTAAGACCTACTTGCAAATGTCTAGGTCGTGAAATGGAAAAGTGACTGTGCAATAACGTATGACATTAAGTCGTTTTATAGCCAAGTCATTCAGTCTACTATGTCTTATAGCAATGAGGGCGTTTTACAGACTAAGACATTTTGCTACACCAACAAATATACAACTAAGGTGCTCTGCTCGCCAAGGCTATATACAAGTAAGGCCTTCAGGATAGAACCCGTTTAGAATTATTAATTATACTTCTGCATAAAATTCGTCGGTAATTTTAATTGCATAGGTTTGCAAACAGTTCCAGATCTCTAATCAAAGAAGATAAAACTGCCATACTGAAATATATTACAGAGATTTTTTTAAACTCTGTTGAAGTTAATTTTGTAACCAGTCCCCTGGGTTTTTTTATCATATATATTACGTCAGGGTGGAATGGGGTAATTTCCAAAAATTATTTATAATTCCATTATATCAGACACCATATTAACACTCACCTTTTTATAAACATCCAACGCTCTGATGTGACACTTAATGGCATTTTCATTTGTGCTAAAAATATCATTTTAGAAATTACCCTGCACCTTATTTTTATCACTCTGTTTTAAGATACTGATTCTATTACTTCAAAACAAATCTTAAAAACTTCATACATACCGATTTTTCCACCTCTAATTAAACCATTTATTTAATTGTGTGGGAAATACAGAGTTCTATTTAGATCGAATACGTGAAAGATCAGTGAACCACCTCAATGGTACACAAACCATGAATAATTTGAAGAATATTCGATATTTGAAGGTGGAAAAATTGGCCCTATGTTAACTACTTAAACTGAATTGACTTAACATAGCTGAAATCTGATTGTTATGTATGTGGCTGATTCTCGACAAGCGTAAAGAAAAGTTTAATGTACATCCAATACTGTGTAAGTTTCTCTTTCCTCGTATCACCACTGAGTTCCCGCCTTGCTCTCACACCCGCTACACATGATGATCACTTCAGTTATGTTTTAATATTGGCTTTGCTTGTCGCTTACGCACTTGTTTGCGACCAGAGGTGCTGGCGTGATGGTTTCTCCTTGCGATGTTGTCGAACCCTACTCAAGCAGTTGGAAGGGATGGCCTTATAAACAAAACCTACATTAAGAAACCAAAGGATCAAAATTGGTGAATGCCTAAATTCTAAAGGAAAAAGTCCTTTCTCAACAATCAAGTATTGTTGGGAATTGTTGATTATTTGACTTTTGTTGGGCTAACTTATAATTGTTAATTGATAAACCAGCATGCCAATACCTCTAGCAAACCATACATTTATGACCTAATAACCCTTTCTAAATGTATCGATGTCGGTTGTCTAGAATTGGCCATATCAAACAACAGTGCCCCACCAAAACGTCACAATCGTTTCACAGAGGGCGCGCAAAACAAAACTTGCTCGCACTGCAAGAAAACGTTCCCGTCGCACGCCTCGATGCTCATACACATGAGGACGCACACAGGTTGGTAGAGCTCGTTTTGTATGTTTAACCTATAAACATCGGCACAGTTTTCTGAAATATCTCATTTTATTTACAGAGCTTTCTCTGTAGTTGCAATTTTACCATGCGTCGTTAGTTATTAATGACCGATTACGTATGTTCACCTTCCGACATGCGTAATAAACCGTTAGTCAATAACGAACATTTTACCTAATGTTTACATTTTCATGGCCTCATTAGTCGGTCGGGAAAATAATGTTCGTCGGACAAACTTTTTGAGAAATGCTCTTTAACGGTCCCCGGCCGGCACTCATCGAGCTGAACGTTTCAGGCGAGCGGCCGTTCGTGTGCGGGCTGTGCAACAAGGGCTTCAACGTGAAGTCCAACCTGCTGCGCCACCTGCGCACGCTGCACGACCAGATCATCAGCCCCGCGCTCGTGGAGGGCGACTCGGACGACGGCGGGGGCGGGGGGGGGCGCGGGGCCCAGCGCGGGCGCCGTGAAGCGCGAGTCCTGAGGGCGCGGGGGGGCGGCGCGCCGCGGCCGGCGCCCGGGCCCCGCGCCCAAGCCCGGCCCGCTGCCGCGGAAGCAGAGCTACTCGCTCTTCCTCAAGCAGCGCGCGGTGCTCTTCTCCGCCAAGAAGTGGAAGCAGTGAGGCCGACCGCCCGGCTCACCTGAACCGTTCATTCTTATTTGAGACACCGAAGTGTCCCTCCCGTTGGAAGGCATCGACCCCTCTGACGCCTCGAAGTAAGGTTTAGACGATTCGCATCACTGACGAATCTACATGATATATGAATGATGATGAAAATAGAGCCGAATATGTACTTTGAGGTTGAAACTTTAAATAAGAATGAATGGATTTATTTCGGGTCCCGCCCCGGTCCGGACGAGACTTTGTTTTGATTTCTCTCTCTCTGAGTTTGTTATCAAAATTGGTAGCGTCGTGACGCCTCGCGTGATCTTTCGCTTCGCTCCCGCCCCCCCTTGCGTTTCAAAATTGTTTACCGTTAAGAGTGTATTTTTTATTTATTCCTAGTCTTACTCATTTTATGTACTTAGTTACCGTACGAGACTTTATGTATACTGGTCTAGTCACGTAGCCACATACGAGCTATTTTGTGATTCGATAATGATTCCGCCTTCGCTAGTAAAACCCGTAAATTTAGTGTGTAACTTTCGCGTTCATAATTGCCATCACATGATTCAAATGTTTTCTTGTATTGATGTATGTTCGGAATAAAAAAACTAAATGATTTCACTCATGTAATTGTCAGTTTCTATAACAGTAATTTTCCGCGTTGGCCAGTTACTTGAAGACCAAAGCTATTTGAATAGACGTAAGATTAATTTAAAGCTAAGGGTTTAGAACCTGATAATGACAAATTATTGAGTAATTAGATATAAGTTTTACATTCCATTCGAGTTACAATGATTTTATTTTGGTAAGCATTCTGTAACACACTTAATTTATCTTCTTTTTTTGAACTTAAATACTCATGTGAAACATGGACACGATTTGAAATAATGTGTACTATTTGATATGTGGAATGTCAAAATAAATTTCCTAAAAGCATGCACCTGTTTTTTGATTTTATATTTCAATATTAATTCCCTACCTTGATTATCACACGTCGCAGTCAAAAACGAATAGTTCTCGGTCAAGGTTAAAGATGTATTCCTACTGTTAACAATAATTTATCCCACTTAAAACATTTTCATGTAAAATGTCGCCAAGACGAGGCCATGTGGCTCGCATCGTCAAAAAGTTATCAGATCTCTTGTAGAACCAAGCTTCTAACCTCACAAATTCTACACTATAGTCAAATATGTAGCTTGGGCGTTCCGCTACCGTCCCATAGGCGTAAGGTGAAAAATGTATTCACTGTTTGTTATTTTTCTATTCAACACAATAGTTTTGTAGTAACGCAACAGGATTTTGCCAACTTTAGGTACATAAATAAATTTATAAATATTACAGGACAATTTTACACAAATCGAACTAGACCCATGATAAGCTCAATAAGGCTTGTGTTATGGGTACTAGACGATATATATAATAGATATTATTTACTTATATACATAGAAAACATCCAAGACTCAGAAACTAATATTTATTCTCATCTCAGAAATATTTGCCCTTACCGGGATTTGAACCCAGGACCTCCAGCTTCGCAGGCAACGTTGCTCCCGCTGAGCCAAGCCGGTCGTCAAAGCATAAGCATCGGAATTTTTGAAATCCGTCACATATTCCCCCATTTTTCCTCTTTCTGAATATGTATCAGACTCAATTTCACAAAAAAATTATATAGTTGTGGCACTTGTGCCCTTTTTTGTTCTGGCAGCAATATGATTATGAATAGTTGTCCGCCTCCTCCTAAGATGTCTGTTAAGTGTGAACCCTGGTAAATAAATTGAAAATGATACGAAATAATTGTTTCTGGAATTACGTATATTGTGCAGTACAGTACAAAAATAGCATTTAAAATCAGTCGCGACAACTTGAGCTCGAGATCCCGCTCACGCTAGTATTAGCAATGTAATAACTCAAATTAGTCTCGAAAATCGACAGTACAAAGTGGACATGATACAGAAACCGATATAAAACTTAAATTTAGGTGCTCATTTGAAACTAACATTACACTTAACGATAAACTAGTCTAGCTGTCTTCCTCCTCGATCTTGGGCGCCAGGTAGTAGCGGATGTGGCCGATGTCCTGGATGCGGTACTCCACGACCAGCGGCACGTCGGCCGACATCGACAGCTGGACCTGTCCATACAAATCATTTGTTTATTTCTCTTGTTCAGGAATCACCTACAATTACAATTTTAAG
Source organism: Hedya salicella (assembly GCA_905404275.2). NCBI lineage: Eukaryota > Metazoa > Arthropoda > Insecta > Lepidoptera > Tortricidae > Hedya > Hedya salicella. The sequence goes on from FR990100.1 coordinate 5,468,816, forward strand.
GATGGATAACATTTTCTTGTCGTTATTCTGGCCCGTAACACAGGAGACAATAGCGACAGAGTTACGTAGCAATATGTGATAATCTAGGCTATTAACATACTGATCTATATTGCCTAGAAAAATATATTTTTGTGGCCTTTATAAAGTTAAAATAAATAAATAAATATCAGGGACAATCTTAGACAAATCGACCTAGTCCCAAACTAAGCAAAGCTTGTACTAGGGGTACTAGGCGACGATATATAATATATCGATAAATTATAATACTTAAATAAATAGTAAACATCCAAGACCCAGGAACAAACATTCATGCTCATCACATAAACACTTGCCCTGGCCGGGATTCGAATCCGGGACCGCCAGCTTCGTAGGCCGTTCGTTGTGCAACCCACTGATATCAAACGTGTCGTCATTTAAAGTAACGAAACCATGGCAAAGAGGTACAGAAATAGTTGATTGACTCCTAAACTTCAAAGTTATCTCCAATATTCATACAAAGATGTAACTAGAAAGAAAAACCGGCCAAGTGCGAGTCGAACTCGCGCAACGAGGGTTCCGCACAAAATAAACGCTACAAACGGCCGTATGTATCAAAATCCAGTGTTAGCAGAGCCCTTAAGAGTCCTAAGCAAAATGTACGCGCTGTTCGATAATTTTATATTGGTTACCGACATAGACAAACAGACATAAAATAATACTTATTGTAGTATTTATCGTTATAGCGGCTATGAAAATTTCTACTGTCTAGCTATTACGGTTCATGAGATACAGCCTGGTGACAGACGGACAGATAGGCAGACGAGTCTTAGTAATGGGGCGCGTTTCCCCATATTTAGAGGAAAATGCGTAGCGCTACAAAAAACTTGGCAGCAAAAGTGTTGAACAAAGAGAAACCAATTTTCCAAGATGTTATTTTACAACGAAATTTAAAAGTTGTGGACAGATTTGTGTGGGTCTAAAAGTTCATCCATTTAGTTGGTACATATGATTACTTACTTCGTTTATTTACCAACATAGGATAGACAGGATTCTTTATGTACATCTTGTTAATGGGTATTTTCACTAAAACATTTACTTCCCCTTGTCTCAGATTAGACGTTTGGGTTTGTTTTGCTTGGCAATAAAAAAACCGAATACAAGGGTCAGTTTTGTGACATTGTTTCGGTAACTGATAGATGTTTCATAAAAAAAATTTGGGACATTTATAGCACTTTTGATTCTAAGTAAAACGAGCCCAAAAAGTCCACATTCTGCGACAAGTGGGGGGTACACGTTTTAGTGAAAATGCCCATTAACAAGTACATAAAGAATCTTCTGTCCCACATCTAATTCTGTGTACCTGTGGGCTGAGCGAGGTGGCCTTGGTGAAGTAGTTGAGGTACTGGCACGCGAAGGTGAGCGTGACGGGCTCGTCCATCTCGATGACCACGGCTTCCTCCTCCTTGTCCACAGACGCGGTCTGCGCCAGCTTGATGTTGGCCGAGCCGATGTCACCCGTCGACGAGAACTTCACACCTGCGCAACAAGGCATTGTAAACACGAAAAAAAATTCAACACACCTAGAAACACCTCATGATCTTCAAACGTCTGAACAAATTTTTAGTTATTCATAGCTAAGAACACTGTCCAATAAATGATTTTTCAAAGAAAACTAAAAAAAGAGTTTAAACAAATAGACTTAGTAAAAGTTAAAGTTGCTTGATGCTTATACTAAGTGGTGATAATAGGAGACATTAATGAGCAAAATCAAATGTTCAAGATTGTGTTCTTACTTTAGTACTAGAGGCATAGTGATTACAGACTACATTATACGTCCTGCTTTTCTTCCTATTACTTTTATGATGCAAATGAAACAGATATTATTATTATTATTGATTCGTGGGCCCTCTGTATGCCGCATCGACCAGATCGCAAATGTCATGAAACATCACCAGAAATCTTAAAATTATGATTTACGGATGAAATTATTATTAAGTCATTTAAGAACTTGCAAAATATATTCTAATATTTTCTTCTGTTTCCGCGATTATTACTCATTGAAATAAAACAATTTAACGGATTATATCGCGTGTATTTTTATTCGCGTGTGGGAACTAAAATGAGATAATACACGCGATATAATCCGTTAAATTGTTTTATTTCAAAATATATTCTAAACAATCTTACCTTCTTTGGTGCAAGATATGACCATGGACTCTCCGAACTGTGAGAGATCGCGGCAGATCCGCGCGAATTCGCCACTAGGCAGGCGGATTGTGCAGCTGTACTCTGTCTCAGGAATGCCTGGATATACATATGATTCGATAAAATAAAAAGTTTCAAAGTTATGAAAAAAAAGAAAATACATATGATGACATACACAACAAACACAAACAAAACAGTAACAACCTATGCCTCAAAAGGGCATAAGAATTAGACTTCTGTACATCAAATATATTTTGATGATAAGAATGACTAAAATATGAAAGTCAGGGAATTACAGTTGAACTAAACTGCCAACTAAATGTACTCAAGAACATTCTATTCAAAATAACTCAACGGCAAAAAGGCTAAGCTTATACCTGCACCAACAGTCCCTATGAACTTAGCACATAAAGACTATTTAATTCTGCACTTTCAATAATATAGTATGTAAAGGCATTGACAAAATTAAATCTCTTCATAAAATATTCTAATTTGAATTAGAATATTTTATGAAGAGAACAAATATACTGAAGGAATCGAAGCAGCAATGATTGTTTTTCATAACTGGAGTAACCACAATTATTTTTTAAACCAATTTCACAACAACAAAATATATACATACTGATTTTTGTGGAGTAATTTCTTATTCCTCTATAATTTTTACTTGCCTAAATGTTCCAAGTCCAAATTCATGAGTTTCATTTCGTAATCTGACACCTTCTCCTGGTTGGGGCTCTCGAAGACGAATGTGACCGTGTCTGCGTTGTCCTGTGCCTTCATTGTCACCGTGTCCTTGTCGCCCGCACACTTCAGGATCTTGGACATACTATTAAAGAAATTGGTAAACACATTGGTGCAAGATGAATACCGAAGTATTCAATTATTAATAATATAAGGAAGTTTTTATTTTAAACTTTACAACTTCATTTTAGATGTAAGCCTCAGGGTGTTTATGGGTCTTATTCTACCTGACGTACCTCCTGTACTTCTGGTTCTTCAGAAACATAACACAACGAGGAATTTAACCTAATAGGAAAGTTGTTCAATATGCGAACATCTATTTGTTTATTATCATACCACTGATAGGAACCTGTAATAGGAACATGCATGAATTTTTTTAATCGCTATTCTTAACTAAATATCAAAATACCTTAAAAACTATTTCAAAATGTGAAATTAACATTAAAATCGGCCAAGAAATACGCATAACATAGGCATTTTAAACTAGTAATTAGAAGAGGTCTGATATGCACTGTTACGTCACAGTGCACTCCGGCTATATAAACTCCATATTTAATTCTGTTTTGCAAGAAAGAGATAGAATGAAATGTTTGATGGCTTATATCTTGGTAATTTTTATAGCTATACGAAAAATTATTTTTGTCTACTGTTTGTTACATGAACGAGCTTTTGATAAAGCAAAAATAAAAATTGGCTCTCTGTTACCTGTTTAGGGACCAATTTCTAGCTAATTTTGTAAATTTTCACTTATTAAATTAGTACTCTGAATAGAAAATAATGCCGGAATAAAACTCAGTGGTCAGAAATTAAATTAGTGGACTAAGATGGTGAATATGATGAAATCGTACAAACAATTAGGGGATGATCAACATTTTTGGGTGATCACTAATACATTTTCTAAATTTTCCTACTACGTTCAGGGGCCCTTTTCTCAAAAGCTTGTAACTTGTATTACTAGCGGAAGTTTCTTTCCAACAATATGAATTAAAAAGAGACTTCCACTTCATACAAGTTACAAGTGTTTATGAAACAGGCCCTAGATCTCTCTTTGTTGCAATACAGTTGATGACATTAGTAAAAATTGTACTGCCATTCATGAACATTCCTAGCTTGCAGGTGAGCTTTTATTATAGAAAGTCACACAGAAAAGTACCATATAAATTGATTAAAAAAAAATACAACTCCAGAATTGTAAACCTTACATAACACTGTCTACAGCAAACTGTTCCATGTTTTTTTATGTTATCAGCAATGATCAACTTACCTTCCCAAATTCATGCCCATAGAAATGTTTCTGTCACATCTGTATTTGTCAAAGCCATCTGCTCGGAGAGTGAGGGACACCAGTGACACATGGGAGTTGTCCATAGCCTGATGACACACATAGTATTTTAAATTACCATTCAAGTCTAGGCCAGGAACTGGTACTGCTATTTTTATACAAAATAAGCAATATTTAATTTGGTACCTTGTTTTGATTAACGTTTTGAATTCATAATTTTTAACTTATTACCAATTAGTAAAATAAAAGTCAAAGTTTAGATAATTATTTTAGATAATTAGTTTCTTTAAATAAAACCAGTAACATTCCCTGGTTTAGACACTGAGACCTAATCGGGATGGTTCCACACAAGGTGAGCTGAAAACCTGTGTGAGACAAGCTGTGCATAGCCAAGTCATTGTGATATTTTTTTTTACAAAGCCTTGTCCAGCAGTGGAAGTCAGCAGAATATTCATAGCAATATATTATGAGTGAAATTGTGGTTTTATTACCATTTGGTTCAGTTGAATAACTGACAATTCCAGTGTTTTTCAACCTTTTTCATGGCACAACCCAATTTATATATGAAAAACATTTTTGCGACCCCCTTAAGCGCACCAATTCAAACATGTACTCTAAATGTTACAAATAATGGGTCCGAAATAATGTAATGCAACCTCCTTTAAGAGGCCTCACAACCCACAGGTTGATAATCACTGAAAGCAATATTGAATTGGCAGGCAGGCATATTGCTCTGAAGAAAATGGATATCAGTGAAGTGTTTTAGCAGCATCAGTCTGTTCTAGTTTGTGTGGGAAACGGTAACTATTGAAGGTTATACATAATAGTAAGAGTTGTACCTGTAATTGGATTCCATTGTCGTCGCAGTCAAACGTGGCTTGTGTAAGTAGATCTTTGATGGCTTCCAGCACTTTCTTGAGGATCGAGCTTCGGAGTAAACGTGCTTCGAACATTGTTATCTGGAAGAAAGCAGCTCACTCATTTAGTAAACATTCCAAAAATGAGGAATTTCTAAAGTGATAACGTATAGATTGAGCTCGTAGTCGGAATACAGACGTAAGTGACAAAGGAAACATGGCAAGGCAGCGCAAGAAAGTAACGGCTCTTTATCCGAAGTTTAATCATAGTAAGGTTTGTAAATTGCTTATAAATGTGTTTAGAGTAATATTAATATGAAATACTCACGTTTTTAATAAGGAAATTAGCGGGTTTACAACAAAAGACAATCGACTGAGACTCAAATAAATGACGCTGAGTGCTGACCTCACGAGATTGTGACAGCCGGTGGAGGGAAAAAATGGCGCGAAACAAAATCGACAGTTCTAACGTCAAATAGATACGAGGCGTTGGTTGAACAATCGGCGTTTTGGAACGAGTATTGAATATCTTTTTTTTTCATAAGGTTGGCGCACCTGTCTAATCTAATTTCGAATTCAGATTTCATAACCAGAGAATATAACCACTGTTCATAACTACGAAATATTAATTCCGTATATGTAAATATTTAGTTGAGTTCAAAGACTACTATATACATACAAGTTCAAGGTTAAGTTAATAAGTAAATAAAAGATAATAGATACAATGTGGCTGTACTTTAATATTAAATAAATAATTAGATTTGTCTTTTTCATTCCAGCAAATAAAACATGTAAACTTACAGAAAGATTTCATTTATTATAAATCATAATATAACAGCCTTTTTTATTTGCCATTTACAGATAATAGATTTTTTTTTAATTGTATCATGTAAAAGAATTAACAGGATAGCTGGACTACTTGTTCTTGAGCAGGATAAGGTGGCAAAGTCAAATTATATTTTGATATAATTCCAGGAGGTAGAAATCTGCCACCAAGGTAGTGCACGGCATTCTCTAGAAATTCCGGCTTGGCACATAACTTAGGAGCTGATAAAGAAATCAAAAGAGATGGTTTTAGTGCAGGCCCATTACCAGGTCCAGATTCCACATCCCATCCACTGGGAATATCCACACTGAAAAATACAATATTAGATTAATAAAGTTGTCAAATATAAAATAATATTACTTATTTTCTTTGAGAATTAGTAAAGTTTATTTAACAGAATTTAATTCATAACAATATCATGTTATCATGTCATTGTTTACTTAATTATACAAGTGAAAAGTACCTGCACACTGGTAACCCTCCATTTATCAAAGCATCTAAAGCAGGTTTTAATTGCTCTCTCACTGGTGGTTTAAAACTAAAGCCAAAAAGTGCATCTACAAGCACTTTGTAACTTTGCTTCAACTCCATTACAGGTGGTAAATCATCTATAATCTGTACATCAAATCGCTTGCACTGTTCTAGAAGGTTCTCATACAGAGGTTTTGGGGTGCGTTTAGGGTAGTGGACCGCAACAGAGTATCCAAACAGTGCCATATGACGTGCAGCCACCAAGCCATCACCTCCATTGTTCCCTGGACCACAGATTACAAGAGCCGATTGGTGTCTGCAACAAGTAGTGTATTATTGAGTTATTTCATTCATTCTATACTGTCTTGCTAGTCTTGCTACAAACTACAGTTTGTTATGTTCATAGCTAATATTCAACAGGTTAAGGGCTTATTACACTTTGCTGGATTTAGTCACTCAGAACAGGGAAGCAGCAATACGTTGGAGTGAAAGGGGAGGCTTAACTCCCCTGGTAATAAGACCTTCCAAGCGCCCAATACAGTACTTGCACAGTTGATCGAGGTTAGGCAAATCCAAATGTGTAGAAAAACTAACTTTACTTCACGCAACCTAGCGTTACCTCGTTCGGCTTCCGATCACTGTTGGTTTTGCGCCGAGTCAAAGGATTCGACGAAGCGTTCTGAAGTTTGAACGATCGAACCGCAGTTCGCAAGGTTACCAGTGTATAATGATAATAAGGAAAAAAACTTACGTTTGCGGTGGGTAGACTTTCGCTACCGCGGTAGCCACACTCAATCCAGCCAGCTCCATCAGCTGGTCAACGCTAAATTTGTACTCATTGAATAAATCCTGATCAAGTGCCGCGGCATTCGACTGTGTCAAGTAGTTCACCCGGCCGCCACTGCATTTATTTGCCCCTGCCATCCCGTTACCCCATAGACTGCTCACACTGGCTGCTCGCAACTGAAATTATCAGCAAGAACAAGATTACAAAGATAAAACTAAAGTTAATTGACATTGCCAGTAGATGATTGGTTAAGAGATTTATGCACTCTATTGACCGAATCTTACCAATAAAGCACTTCCGACAAGCCGGAGGAATAACATCTACAATTAAATGTTATTACCAATTGATTAACAGCTGCAAACAATATAACACTACTATCGAATCGAATTTATCGTAAACTCGTAATCAAATCAAAACAAATTTTGACATATCATACCAAACTATTTGAGGTATAATTAAAATTGCACTTAGTCATGACGAAATATGGTTTTGCAAAATGAAAACGAGTCCGTTGTTGTATCTTTTTATATCAAACGCTGAATGAATTAATAAGGGCTCTGTTTTGCTGTAACGAAACCCAAATAAGAAATAGGGTACACTTGAATTTCCATGAAAATTTATATAGCTCAGTTTCCGAACGGAAAACAATTGACAGATTTCTAATGTCAATTTTCCCAATCAACCGTCACAAAAATGGCTGCGCTTAGAGTATTTAGCCGTAATTTACCGTATTTACGACAACAATTTTCCGCATTATTAGGAAACACATCACCTTCAGTGAAATTTATTTGTGTTGTTGTAGTGATAGGATACGTTTTATCGTTTTCTGAGGATGTCGTGAACGTTTTAAGTGTAACTCCTGGTTATTTGTTGCCACCTTCTTTTCAGTTATGGTCTACTTTTACGTTCTGGTTTCTCGAGATACACTTATGGGAAGTGGTTATCGATATAGTGACTGTGGGTTTGTGTGGAAAATTGATAGAGCCGCTATGGGGCCAGATGGAGATGATGAAGTTCTTTTTTCTGACGAACTTTGGCGTGGCATTTCTGACGACGTTTTACTACTTGGTAATCTTTGCGTGCACGGGTCAGACTTCGTATCTGTTTGACATACATGTGCACGGCTTGGCGGGGTACCTCGCCGCGGTGAGCGTGGCGGTGAAACAGATATTGCCTGACCATCTGCTTGTTAAAACACCATTAGGTAAGATATAGATACTTTGTTTTCTCACTTCAAATATTTACACAAGTATTCATAACAAAGTTAGTATTCTGTACCAACACATTACACCACCATCAAGTTATTTTCTTGATGATCCTGCATGAATACTAGGATTATTTTCTTAATTTTTCCATTTTGATATAGAGTGAAATTCAACTGATAAACTTAAAGGAATATATTAGTGATCCTTCAGCCTTGAAGTTGAGTAATAATTCCCATCAATTAATTCCAGGCAAACTTACAAACAGATCACTGCCACTCCTGCTTCTAATAGTGGCAATAATCCTTTGGGCTATAGGAGCCTTGGAAGGGACCTATCCTTGCATGTGGGGCAGCGGGACCATCCTATCGTGGATGTACCTGCGCTTCTGGCAGAGGCATAGCAGTGGGACTCGTGGAGACATGGCTGATAACTTCAGCTTTGATAAGTAAGTATTGTGTTAATCCTTGACACTAATTTGGTGTAACTTACTTGATAAGGTGTACATTTAAAACTAATTATATTGATGCTTGTATCAATTGAATTGTTTATGTAGTCAATTACATGGCTATGCACTGAGAATAGTGGCGATAATGATTTCCACATCCGCTTCATGTTTTTTTTGTGTAAACTTTGAACATTTTAAAGAGACAATTATACTATTACGTAATTGAATATGAAAAAACAAAGAAAAGTTCTTTCTGATGAAACATTGTTGAATGTTTTGCTTACTATGATAATTGTCTTGATTTTATAAGGAAAAACTAGTTTTTATATTGGAGTGATTATTTTCCTTACTTAGCATCAAACTAAATGTTGACTCTTATGCTGTATTGGAATGAACTTGTTCTTTCATTAAATATTAATACTGCTTTATAATGACATATTCAATGAGTAGTGAATTCTTGTTAAAAAGTTAATTGGTTGTTTTGTTTTTATATATACCTAAATTGAAACAAGAAAATCTATATGAAACTTCTCCAAGAATGATATAAACATCTATTGTCATCATTCTCTTGCTCTTATATGTTTTCTTCCATCTTTCTCTATCACCCATCTTGTTGGTTAGATTCTTCTTTTCCATATCATGTTTCAAACAATCCATTAATGATCCTTCCTCTTCTTCTATAACCTTCCACTGCTTTTCTTGTCGCATGACCTTCATCCCTCCTCATCACATGTTACCACAATAGGCACTTTGATCATTATCGGCGATTGGTGCTACTTTCAAACTCCCTTTCACATACTCATTTCTTACTCTGTTGCCACATGCAACCTCATTTCATCTGTCCTGTTTACAGCCCAACAGTGTGATCCATACATCTGCTGTAGAAACAGTTATTTGCTAACCTCAGTAACACCTACTAATCTACTATAATAATATGATGTACTGTTTATTTAACAGTTAGTGTAAAACTGTAAACTGTATTATAAATGTGTCTTGGACTCTATAAATGTTTTATTACTGATGCATGTTAATCATAATGTTACTAGACGCTGAAGGCTTATGAGGGTTACATTCAATGCAACAGATAAAACAATGAAGCATCCATTATTCTCATACTCAAATAGATGTTAAAAAAAGATGATGTTTATTAAACTTAAGTTGTCAGAATTGTGAAATTTATTCAGACTACTGGTATTTGAGAAAATATAGTGGCACAGGCACTATTTGGGTACCCGTGTGCACTTAGGAATAGGGTGCCCTCAAGCACTCAAAAATGGGGGGCCACTCAATAATGAAATTAGAGAACTCATTGAACTGTAAAAAGACAATGTTTAAGATCTTAGGCTCCTGTGAGGTTGAGGGCCTTGGGCACATGTCCAGAGTGCCTGTTAGGAAAGAGGGGCCTGGGTTTGTGTAGCTTCATTGGTTACTGTTCCCACAACAAGTCACTTTTCAAAAACTTCTTTTTCCATTTTAGTAAATTTCCAGCAATTTATTTTGAAACGTTCCTCAGCTTCTTCCCAACGGTTCTGCAGCCTGTGGTGCGCGGGATCCTCGGGCCGCCGCACCGCTGCCTCGTGCGGATAGGGCTCTGCTCTCCCAGCCAGCGGAGAGTGCATCTAGCCATGAGTCCGCGAGGCGTCACCATTTCCATGCCGGGAGTTGAGCCGCAGGATATGGAGAGGCGAAGGTAGATACATAAATTTATAGATTTTATGATTGAACTAATACAGGCTCTCTTACAGTTACATCTATGACAAGTGACTATAAAAATAACATTAACATGAAAAATAATTACTAATTAATGGATGTCACCTAATCTATGATTACAACATTAATTGATGTTAATAATACATTGATTCATGTACTATCTCGACTATGAATGTGCTTAAAGTATACTGTTGATGTTATGTGAAAACATTACTAATAATGCCTACTGCTATAAGAAGCTAAAACAGTGACATTAATATTACTTCTATGATAAATCATTTTATCTAGCAATCATACTAGTGTACCACTTCAAACCAAGTGGTGATTAAGCTTATCATGTTCAAAGCATGGTCTATTCAAAACTGCAGTTGTATTTAACCATTTAATATAAAATGAATGGGTCTCCTTCGGAATCCCTAATGTCGTTTGTCCTAATGTATTGTTTGTCATAACGCATTTTCGCAAAAGATCATCGTATAGATTAGGTTAGGTTTACTCTATCACAATCCTGAAAAGTTTACAATTCCATAAAAAAAATGCGTTATGACAAACGATAGATTAGGACAAATGACGTTAGGGATTCCGATATAGATCCAAAATGAACCCCTAAAATGTGTTTTCAGACAAATCGCGCTCAAAGCGTTGAGCGAGAGATTATCGAAAACGTCCGAACAGACGCGACAGAAGAACCTCTCCACCAAAGTGAACATGGACGCGGTGCGCAAGATGCAGGCCTCGCACGTGATCCCGCAGTTCCCGGCCGAGCCCGAGGCGCCGCCCCCGCCGCCCGAAGCCGCGCTCGTGGACCTCGGCGCCGACACGCCCACCACCAAGCACTCATGATTAACGAACAACCTGTCGCTCTAAACTTAAGACTGTTCACAGAACCAAGGTGGAAATGGTTGTATGAGCTAGCTGATATTTAGCTACGTTTTTGATCTTTTGAACGTCAACGAAAACGGCGCGTACGATGCAGTATTTTCAAATTCGGCGCCTCGGGCAAATAAGTTTTGCTGCCCCAGAAGTTAAAGAAAAACCCGGTCAAGAGAGAGTTGGGCTCGCGCACCGAGGGTTGCTACGCTGCCCCCCCGGGCCATGGCTCCCTTGGCCCTAGGGTAAAAATTTGCCCCTGATACGATGTCAATGCGACCTAATGATTTAAAGCTAAGTTTATCTTCGCTCCCATGTAGCCCAGTTTGGCTTGAGAAGAATGGTTCATGTCCGCATGGCGTACAAAAACTCGGCAGTCGCGAATGACAGTGCGAAGTGCCTTGTATGTCACGTCAGCATTACACAACTTTTTTTATGTATTCGAGTTACGAAGACCTGTGCAAGTCGAGTTGGATTGTCATTGTTAGTGGAAAGGTTATTGTCAACCATATCAGGTGGTTCGTGCGCAAGTTGCACAACTAAATGATTCCGAAGCATTTATTACCCAATTAATTTTCAAAATTTGACGGAATTTCTGCAATGGCGCTGTGAATCTGTACAATAGTATTTATTTTTAATTTCCGGAGAGCCCATACGTTCCGTAGAGGCGGTGTGAGTATGGTATACAAAGAAAGATAATATTTTTTGCAGATTTTAATGTATTTGTTAAAATCAAGATATTGGAGGTGTGAATGGGACTTGTAAATATAATTGATATTGACTAGTGTTACATTAATAAATAATACCCAATTAGTGTGTCGTATAATTTAATTTCTATTTTTTATTATATTCCAGTCTCTTATGTATAACATGTGGAAATGGGCCGATAAATGTATTATTCTACATTTACATACGTAAGTATATAATAATAAGAACATAATGTTCGGAAGGAACATTTTAATCGGTTTAATTGAAATATCAATCTATAAATACTTGCCATCAGACACAAAAAATAACCATTTTAATATTATCTCCTCTGCCTTTCATCATCAGACTTTATAAGTTACATCATGGCGCGGCAAGTAAATAATAATCAGATTCTGAAAATATCTTACACATTCATTTGTGAGCTAACAACTTAGGTTATAGTTATCATTTCATGCATGTCAGTCATACACAAGTTTTTAATATAAAATAAAGTTTTTAAAGTTGCGTTTCACTTCTGGTTCGCGATGTCATCTCTGTGTGACTTATACTCACAACTTATTGTGAACTGCTGATGAAATGGTACAATTTATCTGTACAAACATCCCTACAACCTGTAAGAATTAACTTGAGACTTAGCTTTGTACTACAGTACATACTTTTACGTCATCGGCCCAGGTCTCAAGTTAATTCGTACGGGTTGTAGCTTCCCTTCTCCTAACTGCTTCATACAATTCTTATTGGTGACTGACTGAAAACGCAACCTTACTGGTAGGTCTAATGTGAGTTTGTAGAGTAGATCCCATAAAAGGGTTACTTTGCTTATAAATAAGGGATGAAATTTGTAAGGAAATATTTAATTCATCCCGGCTCGACATAGCCATGAATCAATTTTTTCCTTTACAAATAGTGTAAAAAAAAATATTCACGAATCAAGATTTCCGTGGTTTCTCTATATTCGGGAATTTCCCAAAATGATGCATTATATTTTTGTGAAAGTTTCTGGTAATGTCAGTTGTTATTTAACTTTTGTAACTTGTAAATTTGTAGTTACTGAACGAGTGAGGGTTTTCTGATTCTGAACCCGAAAATCACTAGCTGTAATCACTTTGATGTGACGTCTATTTGACAAGTGTCAAAATCCACTAATCACTGCACAGGATCAAAACGTTGATGAACCATTTGAGCGCCATGGACGGCAAATCACGTCACAGATGATCGAGACCAGTGGTTTTCAACCTGTGGGTCGCGACTCCTCAGGGCCTCTTAAAGGGGTTTGCGGTTGCATTAATTCGGCCTCAATATTTGTAACATTTTAAGACAGGTTTGAGTCAGCGCAGAAAAACTGGCCCGAAATCTGTACAATCATAAAGTATATACTTTCAAATCCTGTCAGTTAAGTAATTAGTGGCATTTGAACGCTAACCCGCCATAGAATGTCGTGGAACACCCTCGGTCGCCGTCGGGGGGCGTGTGGGCGGGGCTACCGGTAGTAGTGGTGCGGCCAGGCCGCGCCCGCGTAGCTGTCGGGCCAGCGCTCGGCCGCGGCCGGCGGCGCCGGCGACGCCAGGCCGGTGCCTGTACAATAATGCATTTTCATTAATCCTTTTCGAACAGTCAGAAATTACAATTTACAAAATTTCGAAGTTTTTAAATTAAACAGTTACAAATAAAATCTTGACAACAATAAATAGTACTTTTTGATAAAAGAACTAATCTATAGAGTCGCAGGTTGCCGACCCATGACCTAGGTGCTTATATTATTTAGATCCCCGACGCAAAAAGAGGGATGTTATAAATTTGACTTGTGTCTGTCTGTCTGTAGCATCGTAGCGGTTGAACGGATGGACCGATTTCGTTTTTGTGTTTGAAAGGTGACTTCACCGAGAGTTCTTAGCTATTTCAAGAAAATCGTTCAACCGTTTTAAGTTGTAATATGTAATGTAACAAAGATCAAAGCGCAAAGAAAAACAGGATTGCTTTAACACGTGCTCACACCAGGAATTTAACCTGTGGATTCCGTGTTCAACGTGTCAAACCTCTCTGCCAGGGACCATTGAGCTGTACGCCTCCAATTTATCCATCCGCTTTGACCCTCATACCTACTTTTATTTTTTGAAAGGTATTAACCTAAAATCTATGAAATCGTTTGAAAGTTATCAAAATGTTTCTGAAAAAACCGGCCAAGCGCATGTCGGACCATGCTCAATGTAGGGTTCCGTAGCCGTTTATACAAAAACGCACTACAGATGAAAAAAATACGATATAGAAAAAAAAACACTAACAAAAGAGCGTATCTCCCCGACACTTACATCCTTTTGCTGAGAAGCCTAGTTTTTTGGCAATAACTTAAATACGGTATGTGCGATCATGTTGAAAACAATTTTCGTTGGAAGTATTTATTAAGCTATATATTTGTATTTTTTTTCATATTTTTTAAACATACCGTTTAGAAAATAGAGGGGGACACACACACACCAATGTTTGCTACTTTCGGAGCGAATAATTCCGAAACTATTCACTAAATCAATTTTTTTTTTGGAAACCTTAGTATTTTTAGAAGATTTGTCTAATGATGCCACACATTAATACTTGCTGAATTTTTTTTTTTCAGTTTCTGTTAAATGTATGAAGTGCCCCCCTAGAAATATATATATATTTTTTATGAAACTATTAAACTAAGTAGCGGCTTACAAAAAATACCTATGCTATGTTTCAAATTGCATCAATATACATTTGAGGGTTTTTGAGTAAAATGCCTGTGACATACGGACGGACGGACATGACGAAACTATAAGGGTTCCGTTTTTGCTATTTTTGCTACGGAACCCTAAAAATGCTCCTATATTTGTGTCGAGTATTTTAACGGCTCATCGAAAATAGGTGGAACTGGTAAAAGTATAATGATAAGATTTAGTCATGCACAAATGGAAAAAATTAAAATTGGAATTGTATGTGTCCCGAATGGGTCCCAAATATTAAGGCAAGCCACTTTGTTAACAAAACACTATATCTTGGTAAATACCAATGCACATGTATACTGCACAAAATTGTACAACAAACATAAACGTCTTATGCCTTGATTCCAAGGACACGAGCGAGTATCGAGCGCTCGATGACGGTCTATCTCTTTCGCACTATTAGCGCGTGCGAGAGAGCTGCACTGACTCTCGATACGAGATACTCGCTAGCGCCGATCGTAAACTCAGCTCATGGCAGGCACACTGTACATGCTCATCCGATTTACTATAGCTTGACAAGTTGGAGGACTTGAAAGAAATTGACTGAAACTTGGACAAAATTAAAAAGAGTGATTCGGCAAAAATACGATGTAATCCGTTGAAGAATAAAGAATGACAAGTCACTATGGAATAAGTAAAAAAAGAAATATAACCATAAAGAAAATGGCTGCGTTCTCATTTACCAACATTTTCGTGCCACTCCCATGGTCTGCGGGCGACGGGGGGAAAGACAGCGGGGGCGAGTAAGAAGTGTGCGTGCGGCAGAACTTGTCAAGCTGTAGCAACATCTAGCTTCAACTTCGTAAACGAATAGAATAGTGTACGGGTGAGGGGCATGTATTTACCGGGCGGCTGCGAGTAGGCGGGCGGCTGCGCGTAGGCGGCGCCCTGCGGGTAGTAGGGCGGCGGCACGCTCACGTTGTGCGCCGCCAGCCCCGCCCCCGCCGGCTGCACACCACAATACGATAGGATACAAATCATTTATTGTTTACTGTGTACAGAGATGTTAAAATACAAAACTGGAACCAACAGTTTATCCATCACGGATGTACAATATCAGAACTTAATATTTTCTTCTGTTTCCGCGATTATTACTCATTGAAATAAGTGGTCCTCCCGTGACCATGGAAAGCTGAAAAGCTTCCGAAACGTCGGGAACTAAAATGAGATAATATACGCGATATAATCCGTTAAATTGTTTTATTTCAATGAGTAATAATCGCGGAAACAGAAGAAAATATTAGTATCTAATTGTTAACTTTGATGTGCTTATGTTTGTGTGGCAATAAATAAATATTATAGGACAATTTTAGACAAATCGAACTAGTCCCATGGTAAGCTCAATAAGGTTTGTGTTATGAGTATTAGGCGAAGATATAATTAATTGATATATTTACTTGTCGGAGTGTGGTGCCATCTTTGAGCTTGTAACAATATTTATCAGCTGGCGCCATCTATCAGCTGGTGGTTTATGTTATTTGGTAGCATAGTTAGTTTCTATGATCCAATGATTATATCACGTCAATGAGTTAAGGAAACGTCAGACAGTTGTTTTGTCTCGATATAATCCGTTAAATTGTTTTATTTCAATATCAGAACTTACTCAATTCACACATGCATCGCAGATTATATTAATTAGTTAAGATACATTATTATAAAATTCGTTAATATAATAGGTTTTAATTTTGCAGTTGTTACTTTCAAGTGATTTTATTTCAGTGGGTAAGTTGTTAAAAGCTCGCATATCGACGATGAAAACACTTTTATACATAAGTTTTTGTGGACGTTAGGAATACGATAGTTATACTGAGTGTGCAAGTTGTCATTAAGTGATGACATGTTAGTAAAAAAATCATCTTTGATGCCTGGGAAAACGCTCAAGATGCTATTGGGATTTTTTGTGACCTATCAAAGGCATTTGATTGCGTTGATCATAATAATTTAATGCGTAATTTGGAACACTACGGAATAAAGAACGGTGCACTTGACCTCGTCTCATCATATCTTTCAGACAGAACGCAACACGTAGTCATCAACGGGATGCAATCAACTGGGTCATCTGTTGCTATGGGGGTACCCCAGGGCTCAATTCTAGGCCCCGTTCTGTTTCTAGTGTATATCAATGATCTACCAAACCTTGTGCAAGATAAACATGATATCGTGTTATTCGCAGATGATACTTCTCTTCTTTTTAAAGTGAAAAGAAGAGAGAATAACTTCGTTACTATAAACGATGCGCTGTCTACTATTGTACATTGGTTTACTGCAAATAACTTACTTTTAAATGCCAAGAAAACCAAGTGCATTGATGAAGTGCATCAAATTCACATTATCGAATGTGAAACAAGTAGATTGTGCCAAGGTGACATTGAAAGGCGATGTGCTAGAATTTGAAGACAAAACAGTATTCCTGGGTGTTACTTTGGACTCTAAACTGCAATGGAATGCGCATATAGCCACTCTTGCAGGTAAACTAAGCTCCGCAGCCTATGCAGTGAGGCGAATCAGACAGTTAACAAACGTCGAGACGGCAAAGCTCGTGTACTTCAGTTATTTTCATAGTGTAATGTCATATGTAATTCTGTTGTGGGGCAAGGCGGCGGACATACAAACTATCTTCGTACTACAAAAACGGGCAGTACGCTCAATCTATGCACTGGGAGCTCGTGCATCACTGAGAGAAAAATTCAGGGAAACCAATATTCTCGCCGTAGCATCTCAGTACATTCTCGAGAATATTATGTATGTTCGGAAAAATCAACATGATTTCAAACATAACAGTGACATTCACCACTACAATACAAGAAATAAGAACAAGCTTGCCATGCCTGCTCATCGTCTCCGCAAGGTCGGAACTTCGTTCGTGGGGAACTGTGTACGCTTCTATAACAAAATACCTACCGATGTAGTGAATTTACCTTGCAGCAAATTTAAGTCCCACATAAAACGTCACCTACTAAACAAGGCGTATTATACTGTAAATGACTTTTTAGACGATAAAGATGTCTTTAAGCCAGTAGTTTAGTCTTGTGTATGTAAAGTAAGCATTATTTTAAGAGGTAATAATAGTTCGCATTTAATGTAACATGAGAGCAAATTTGTTGTTTCTCACCGGGCAATACTATTAGTGTTTAATGCCCGGCAGTGTGAGCATGTCATGCTCGCTTAAAGGTCTTTGCTTACGGTGGCGTCGTTGATCGGGTCGCAACCTTCCCTAAAATATGGTTGAGGGAGGCGATGGCTGAGATATGCGTCATGCTCGTGAACGGGTGCCGTTTGTGGGGTCCGGTCTGTTCATGCTAGCAAGGGCCAAATTAATTGTATACCTAGTAACTGCCTACCAGTGTTTAATGAACTGATGACGTGAGAGACTTCATCCTGTACTCGATTGAAGTTATTCTTTTTTTATTTGATTTAGAGACTGTATACATCTCTAAGAGTTTTGTTTTATTTATAGAGGTATATCCTTAAACATTTCTGAGGATTTTAATTAACTAATTTTATCTTTTTGCATGTTATGACGCCTAGAGACCATATACATCCCGCAGAAATTTAGATTTAATAATAATTATGTTTAATGTATTATTCACTTTGACCCCTAAGAGACCTTAAACATCTCAGTAGAATTCAGTCAAATTATTATTTTTAATTTTATCGCATGTCGTGACGTCTAGAGACCTTATACATCTCTAAAAAAAAAAATAGTTTATATATTATATTAACATTGATCTGGAGAATTTGTACATCTCCTCTGCGTGTATCAATTATAAATTAGTTATAACACAATTGTAAAAGTTTTAAGTATAATTAAGACAATATTGTAATAGTTAATTGGTACACTCTGATTAGGTTTTTCTGGGTTTCCCTAATCCTTGCAACAAATGTTGGATCATATTGTATGTTTCCCAGCAAAGACTTCTCTCATTGTAACTGACAATTCGAAAGTGCTTGTATCTAAGCCTACTTGAATAAAGGATATTTTGATTTGATTTGATTTGATCATTTATTCGAGCCATTTACTTTTGTGTGCATTTAAGACTAAAGTATCTATCTGTACTAGTGGGGCGTGGCGTTAGTAGAACCCGATTCTTGCTTGCCTACTTAGGCATTTGAGTACTTTATTTTACTGACTTTAACTAAAACATAAGAGAAAATATACCCCGGTTTTATCAACATCATGCTTGACGCCACGCCACTGCTGTACTGTTAAGTTGCTCCCTCACTTGGAGCATTCGTCTGTAATGTAACGTTACAGAGTCGAGCATTACATCAGTGAAGGAGGAAGGTGCTCGTCAAGTCAGGAAGGCAATACTGTAATCATTACAGTGTAATGTAATGCTCAAAATCGAATCTGAAGCATTACATTGCAGGCAAATACTCCAAGTGAGGGAGCACCTTTACGATAGTTTAATATTGTCGATACTACGATCTAGATAGTTTAGTAGACGGGCTCGGGCGGGTCCTGCAGCGGCACGGTGATGAGGTTGGAGCGCGCGCGCGCCGCGCCCGGCCCCGCCCCCGCCCCCGCCCCTGTCCCCGCGCCGCTACCCCGGGACGACACTAACCGGGTAGTAGTTGTAGTAGACGGGCTCGGGCGGGTCCTGCAGCGGCACGGTGATGAGGTTGGAGCGCGCGCGCGCCGCGCCCGGCCCCGCCCCCGCCCCCGCCCCTGTCCCCGCGCCGCTACCCCGGGACGACACTAACCGGGTAGTAGTTGTAGTAGACGGGCTCGGGCGGGTCCTGCAGCGGCACGGTGATGAGGTTGGAGCGCGCGCGCGCCGCGCCCGGCCCCGCCCCCGCCCCCGCCCCTGTCCCCGCGCCGCTACCCCGGGACGACACTAACCGGGTAGTAGTTGTAGTAGACGGGCTCGGGCGGGTCCTGCAGCGGCACGGTGATGAGGTTGGAGCGCGCGCGCGCCGCGCCCGGCCCCGCCCCCGCCCCCGCCCCTGTCCCCGCGCCGCTACCCCGGGACGACACTAACCGGGTAGTAGTTGTAGTAGACGGGCTCGGGCGGGTCCTGCAGCGGCACGGTGATGAGGTTGGAGCGCGCGCGCGCCGCGCCCGGCCCCGCCCCCGCCCCCGCCCCTGTCCCCGCGGCGGCCGCGACGCCGTGCGCGTGCGCGCGAGGGTCGTTTGCCGCAGCCGGCATCTGTCGACGCCACGAAGCCAGTTCAAATTTGTAAAACAAAGGTAAGCTCCATGCGACGTGCGAGGGTCCGCGCGCCCGCGGCCCCGCCCACGCGGCGCTGAGCACGTGGCGGCGCCCTGCCGCCTTCAATACCGATCACGATAACGGCAAGAATTGCTGCCGTATACATAAATTAGGTACCTGTCCTGAAGAAAACGGTTTAGAGAAGTGGCGTACGGTTAGTCTCCTAGTGCACCGCGTCGGTGCCGTGTAAAATCCTCTGCATATTTGTAGCAACACAATTCAGTAAAAAAATCAAAACTTATTGAACAAAAATTAGTTTTGAATTATTCAAAAGTTGTATGCATATACTCGAAGGTGCCCGCAACTACGATCACAGAGGAGAAAAAGTCATTATCCCTTTTTTTCGACAGCGTAGTCGGATAAAAAGTAACATTTGTGGATACCCAGCTACCCGTATACCAAAAATAGTTGAAATCTGTTTAGCCGATTTGGTTTGATGAAGCCACGACACACACAAAGATACAAAAAAATATATATATATCGATTTAGTGACCTCCAAATTGTCCGTAACAATTTTTTTTTTTAATATCTTCTATGTACAGACGTTTCATTTTTACAACCTTAAAATAGTATAGAATAAAAATATGTTCGGCTACACGCGCGGGAAAAGCCCTCAGTACCGCGCCAGTGTTTCGTGACAGGGCTCTTAAATGTTCTAAGCTGCAGCAGTACCAGGCCCGTGAGCCGGACGCGGCGGCGGCACTCACCGAGATGGGCTTGACGAGCGCCACGGCGGGGGGCTCCGCGGGGGGCTCGCCCGGCGCCACGTGCCGGTGGTTGATGTGCGCCTGCAAGTCTCGCTGCAACAACATCCCTTGTTACTGACTACAAGATACACCCGACGTCCCGACCCGGGGGGGGTCATTGACTTGAATGTACATTTTTTTGCAGAGGAGTAAGTTTCCATCAAAAAATATTTTCTTGTTACAAGTTTTTATTGCCGACTGTACTGAAGTGTACTTTTCAAGAACATCCATCAAGAACTCATCGAGACGCTTCTAAAGAACCCAAGCTCGGTAGGATTGCGTTATTATATAACAGAGATCATATGTACATCCGGCTCCGTCATCAGATCAGCTCGATGGTATCATTATATTGTACTGTCACCGAACTTACATAAATATGCCATACTTAAACTTAATCGGAAACCAGGTGAAATTTAACTTGCAAGACTTGACCCGAACAAAGATTGCATGAAAAAAAGGTTGTAAAGAGTATCCCACAATCTGTCTGTGCAGCCGACGGCTGCACAGGTGTGATGAGGACACAATGTTTCGACCCCGGCCGCTCCTACCGCAACACCCGCAACAATGTGTACAGACCTGCGAGAGGTAGGTGCGTCGGCAGCCCGTGTTGCCGTACCGCGTACCGGAGTGCGTGCACATGAACACCGTGCCCAGCCCCGTCTGCTCCACCCGCAACACCTGCAACAGTACGACACAAGTGAAAAGAACACAATCAGTTGAGATTCAGCAATCCGGAGGAATGTAAAACTCATAATAAAATGAAATACTATATATATATAATCTATTCAAATTAGGGCCGATTTCACCAATCTTTTATTCCAAGAATTACGCTTCATCTCAAATAATTATGTCAAATTAATATGGGGTTTTGACATTACTATCTAAGAATAGTCGTTATTTTCGGATTAAAAGTTTGGTGAAATCCTGTTTAAGTGATAATCATCAAAATATTAAAGTATGATCACCTTGATAGATAACATTTTGTAATAAATGGCATAAATTTGAAATAAAACTATACCTTCTCCCTGCACCGCGGGCAGTGCGTGTGTTCAGATCGTGCGCAGGACAGGCAGAATACATGTTTGCATGGTATCTGAAAACATGAAAGCAAAAAATATATACATGTAGAAAGATTGAAAAACCCCGTTCCAGATGGTAACCGAAATGGAATTCTAATCCATCTGAATTAATAATTGGGTTTGTCTACTTCCAAGTTTTAAGTTTCAAAGATTATGTTGTGCCATCCTCCTGGCTCTGCTTTAATAGCATTTTTGAATTAAGTGGCACATCACAACATAAATGAGAACATATTACCAAATTTTATTGGTCCTGTTGCAATAATGGTAAATATGGCTGCTTGCTTGTCTCAAGTCATCAGTATAATTATCAGTATTATAAAATCAAAATGACCCTAACTTGTGAAAATGAAGCTTGATAGTATATCTATAAATATTTTTTCAGAATTCTAATCATGTTATGCAAGTATCAAGAAAGAGGCATAAATGTTCCTACTTCTATACTATTGTAAAGTTGTAAAAATGAAATGTCTGTATATGGAAGATATTTTCAAAAAAATGGTTGTTACGGACTTTTTAGAGTTCACCAAAACGAAAATTATTTAATATTTATTTGTGTCATTGTGGCTTCATCACGCAAAGTCGGCTAAACCATTTTCAACTATTTTTAGCACACGGGTAACCGGGTCTCTGCAGATGGTTATAGGATACATTTTACCCGACAATGCTGAAGAAAAAAAGAGGGTTATGACTTTTTCCTCCGCGTACGAAGTTGCGGACATCTTCTAGTTATGTATAAAATTAGATTTGTACTTATTACTGACTTGTATTTTCTCACAAATTGTTGTTTATTGTTTCATAAATCACACACACAAGCTTACAGTTATATACAAATAGTAGATCACTATAGGTATCACACTTTCATTTTTGGAATTTGCAGCTACTTATGAACTCTCATGTTAGTACTACTTGGTGCTTGGTACCATCAGCCTGTCACTTAACTGACCATTGGTACATGTTATTAACATTGACATAAAGCACACTACAGGTGGTCACTTTTTATCTTATCTTATCTTACTAATACGGGTCCTTACGGATACACTTCGACCCAGTGGGATCTTTTGTAATTACCCCTTCTTGCTACTCAATGATTTGTTCTACCATCTCCATAAACCGGATGATAGATGCCAAAGGTAACATCAGAAATTCTTTGACCTTGGGTACCCAACACCAAATTCCTTCATTCTCTGTCTGGCGAGGATATGACATTCACATAGTAGGTGTTTCATTTCAATCCATTGTAGATGGTTACTTAAGTGTGTTGCTGTTTGTATGAGCTTCTTCTTCTTTGTCGTCATTCCCTCATGCCTGAGGATTGTGACCAGAAATGATGTCCCTCCATTTAACGCGATCAAAGGCTATGTGAGCTGCCGTCTGAATGGAACCAAATGCTCATTTAATGGAATCCGGCCATCTTGCACGGCTCATCCTCTAGCGCGCTTTCCTTCAACTTGACCCTTGTTTCTAGGTTTGTTGTGTAATAGTATATCATATTTAAAATTATGATGCGTGTAATATACACCATTATCAAAGGTATAGTAGTGGGTTCTTGGCCATAGTTGCAAGGTTTTACAAAATCACAGTAACATTGTAAAAATTTATAGGGTTACTCACCATTCTGCCATAAATAAGTATAGGTTTTGAGCAGATATCGCAGCAATATATCATAGGATTCAGGACTTTCTCTCCGATAAGTGATGCGCGGTGGTTCCAGTCCAGCCTCAGCATAGGCTCGGGCGGCCCCCGCTGGAGTGTGGTGAACACTGGAGCTTCTAGTTGTGATATGTCTGAAGGGACTTCCACTGAAACAACAAGCACATTCAATGCTTTCATACATTTTTAGCAGGTGACTACATCTAGAGTTGTGAAGTGTGTGAAGGACCAATTTGGTATTTACTGTCGAATTTGAATACTTTTGCACTTGCACATATATATACAATACAAATATATCTCCAAATATGCTAAAGTTTATTAAAGGTTAATAAAATATGATGGATGGTAAAGCCTTTATTCCAGTACCAATAGTTCCAATGGATTTTTGGAACCTGTGACAAAAATTTACAGATGATTTACCAGGAATTGTTGTGTTACCACTTATGTGCTTTCCGCAACTATAGTTCCAACCAAAATGACAAGCATGTGAGTGGCTAGGAATATCCAGTATCTTAATATGCACTGTGTTTTTTTATTCTTTCATTTTAACAGGTGGTAGTACCTGTGTATATGAGCAAATTTACATATGGGGAGACATTACGGAATGGAAAAAAAACTGACAATCCTACATTTTGGTTGACTTGCTAACACATAGTATGAAATAGCAGATTTGATCCTGTTAAAACAGTCAGGTAGTCAGTAACTACATTTAAATATGAATTTGTTAAATGACACTTGGAGGGAGCTATACCTAAAAGCTACATTACTTTAATAACTGCATATTTGTGGCTTAAAATTGAGTTTGTGACTTGTGTTATGATTGTCAGTGATGAGATTCTGGTCGGTACAGTATCAAATCAACAGTTATTGCCCAAAACGCTCACATTTGGGTGGTTCGGCTGGTTCTATCTCTTCCTTTGGCTCTTCGTTAACGGATTCTTCCTGATCTTGAGAAGATTCTTCAATGGAACATTCCTCTTCATCAGAAGACATCACTTTTGGTACTTTCTTACCCCGACCCCGGCCTCTACCGCGACCGCGGCCGCGGCCTCTTCCTCGGCCGCGACCACGGGAATTTCTCTTTTCACTGTTCATTTATAATTTAACGAAAAACCTTAACTGTTCTGCCGTCAAAACGGCAACCAGTGTTGACTGTTGATGACACTTAACCTCTACAAGTTTTCTCCGATTTTGTAAGATCGTCAAACTGTAGTTTTTATGATCATATACTCAACTTTAGGACATTAAATAAATTGATCACTAGTTTGTTTATCAGAATAAAGTTTTATTCTCTAGAATCGTGACTTTCGGCAACGCAAACAATTTTTTGGCTTTAGGTGTTTTTTCAACACTCTCATCTATATTCGTGAATCTCGTGAATATTTAGGTCGTATTTGAGATAGTGAAATTGAAATGAAAAAGCGTGGCTTACACGCGCTCAATTATATTTATTATCCCATGTTGGCATTACTGATATATTTTTAAGCCTGCCTTACACAACCGGAATAACCTGAAAGCGTTCCGAATAAAATCTACAATTGATCAAATTTACGTTTACGATCATGTCACTAAATTGCTCTCTTGTCTATGAATCAGGTAACTGTCAACTATCAAAAGGAATTCAAATTCACCGCTTCACGCCTTCGGTAGAAATTTCATCGGAAGAAAATCCAAGATTTTCTTCCATTTAATCACCGCTAAATGAAGGATTATGGGTGAAATAAGAAAACCAGTAAGCTCGGTGAGTTACTTTTCATATTTTTGTTCTGAACTTTGTGAGTGTCTTGTAAATATAGATATTGTTTTCTGTCATGATGATGATTGGCAAACTGCATAATTTTAGTACGTATTTGTCAATTAAATATTTTTTTTTTCAATGTACATCCGATTAATCCTTGATTCGTATGCTTTTAAACACAAGTTCTTTTCACTTGTACCTATCATGTTTTACTTATATTGGCAGGTATTTAAAGACCTTACTCGCTGGCACAAGTTAGGTTTTCTTGTTTTGGTATAAGAGTTTACTCCTACTTTTAAAATACAACAAAAACCTACTTAAGACACGTCAAGCTTTTCGCTTTTAAATGCACAAGTAATTTATATACCACAACACTAGTATAAAAGTTCTTGCATAACTTAGAGCAATAAAATAAATATTCTTGAAAGGATGGAAGTATCATCATAGATCATTTATTCGATTTTTTGAATAGCTGGAACATATATACCAGCAATGAAAGGCAAAGATAAATTTATTTCTTTCATCATAAATCCTATACTTGCCATTGGTTCATTCTCAAGGGCGTCTTTGTACATGCATGGGCCATTGGGCCCTCGGGAATAGGGGGCCCTCAAGCACTCAAAAACATAATTAAAGTCACATGCCCGGTGTTCCCAGTGGGAAAGAGGGGCTTGTTTATTCTAGTTTCCAGTATTTTACTATAACTCTACTCTTAAATTTCAATAGGGAATTCATAATTCTAATTTATTATCACAATAAAATAATAGTGGGGTTGAGTAATAGCTATCTTATTTCAATACATGTAAATTTATATTGAATCTGTCCACTCACCAATGAAACAGACATAATTACAGAATCTGCTGTAATTATGTACAAATATTTACTCATATCAGCAAGTCTACTTTTTGGCAGACATGAGGGTAGGTGTAGCCAGATATCTTTAATTTGGTAGTTAATTTTCATAGTAACCACACATAGTAGACACACTTTCGCATTTATAATATTAGTATGGATTGTTAAATCAAATTATTATAAAATTAAATGAATTCATAAATTTGTAGTTCTCGTTTTGACCTGTTGTTGACCTGTTTTAGCTTATTTATTAAATCAAATATAACTTTAATAACATTATTGAAAAATATATCTACCTTTAGGCTAAGATAATACAGAATTTAATAATTTTAATAATTATGATAAATTGTGCATGATTTAATAGTCTTTCACCTTAGTTTTTTACTGCTATTGCTATGCCCAACAGGGCTCATGTTTGAACTGTACCTAATTGATAAGACCATATTGTACAACATGAAATGCAAATAAACTATTTGAATTGAATTGAACATTTGCTGCAAAGATTAGGGAAAACCCAGAAAAACCTAATCAGATCATTTAACTTAAGTATAATATTATTGATAAAATCATCATTTTAAAAATTAAAATGATCAATAAGATAAATCCCAAAAGGATTGTCAATAAAAATAAAATCATAATCTAGAATGTGTCTAGAATAAAATTCTAAATGTCAGAGTATATATAAAACAATTAAGGTATTCATTAAAATAATTATACATATACCTACATGATGCTATAATTTACATTAATCCCACGCGGCTTTATCATTCATGTAGTTTTGTGTGCTGTAATAACCTTTAGAAAATAATTTTCGTTTCACAATATTTTTGAATTTACCAATAGACAACTCACTTATGCTGCTAGTACATACATAATATTCTCATAAATGTATTGACAATGCACTGTCATTATATTAATGTCCTTAAACTTATCTCTAAGCAAGTCTCTATGGTTCATTTTATATATTGCACGAACAGCCCGTTTCTGCAGAACAAATATAGTATTAATTAGCCAGTAATTAAATAATCTATCCGATTATTGGAGATTTACTCTACGCGTTTTTAGGGATTTGTACTGCTGTTACACCCTATTTTCTCTGGATCCTACTGGATTGAAATTTGGTGTGTATATATAAGTTTTGGTAACTGAATAATTTATAATATTTTTTAAATAATTTTATTCCACCCTTATCTCTACAACTACTAAATCTAAAATCACAGTAATACATATATTACAGGAAAACCTATGAGAAAATCTAAGGCCCTTCCGTTCCCACAGGAAAAATAAGTCCTTTTAGGATTCAGTTATATTAAGTTTGCACCTCATTTGTATGTGACGCTATAGAAGCCAGGTGCAAACTGAATGTAACCTGGTAGTAGACATTTGTTTCTTATATAAAATGTAGTAAATGAGCTTATATGCTTATTGTGTAGGTACGGAACGCTGTGCGCGAGTACGACTCTCACTTGTCCAGTTATTTTTTTACTTTTGGAAAGGGTTAGAAGGACTGGTTACAAAAATCGAGTAAAAGGGATTTATTATTAGGTTTTTTAATAAAAAATCCTTGAAGCCTAAAAACCGTTGTACCTACCAATTAACCACGATATTAAACTCTTTCTACCAATAATATGATTGTGTTTCCTGTATGTATTTTTAGGATGATTTTATTTTGGTAAGGAGTAAGCTGGAGACTTCATCGATCGTATGGAACCCGTACGAATCGACGTATGCCTTGCTTCTCGAGAGGGTTCAGAAAGCATTTTTAAGGTTCCTTTATAAAAAAGTATGTGGATTCTACCCGTATCTATACCCAACGAAGTATCTTCTCGGCTCTCTTGGGTACAACTCCTTGGAGGTCAGGCGGAATTATCAACTCATGATCGCGGCATGTCGAGCCTTGCGTGGTGAGTCAGACTGTCCCGAACTTGTAGAGCGTCTCGTGCGGCTGTTTGTCCCGGATGTCCCAAGGATAGCCCTGAGACCACGACGACGCGACCTGTTGGCCGTGCCGCCGGCGCGCACCGTGTCGTGCAGGAACTCGCCTCTGCCCCGCGCCCTATCGCTGCTCAATGCGCTCCTGGCATCGACACCTGACTGCGACTTGTTTGCGTGGCGATGGGCGGCTGTGTGTAGTGAATGCTTGAGATTCTGTGAGGTGATGGACGCTAGGTGCTCAACTGTTCCAATATGATTTGTTTCTTTCATCTTATTTTGATATATAATTTTAATTGTTAAGTAGTCTAAGTTTCGTGACGCATTGGTCATACTGTAATGTCATGTAAACGTTTTTATCAATAAAATAAAATAAAATAAAATAAATTTTTACACTCGGCGTCTAAAAAAACGCATGTCCCTTAAATTCGTTAGAAGCGAATAATAATAATATAGCTCGCGACTTATGTATTGTGCCTTCTCTTATTTTAGCAATATTAGTATCATTGGGGAAAGCACAATTAATGATTTTTAAAAACACGTTTCGTTTGGTTCCGTAAAAGCAATTATCGCCAAAATATTGGCATTTTTAAAAGTGCTGAAATACGCGGTACATGGATCTCTAGTTATGCTTCGGAGGACGAGTATAAAAGGTCAATTATAAGTCACTAGCTTCTGCCCGCGACTTCGTCCGCCTTAAATTCGTTTATCGCGGATAAGGGTATTTTTCTGGGATAAAAAGTAGCCTATGTCCTTCCCCGGGACTCGAAGTATCTCCATACCAAATTTCATCCAAATCGGTTCAGCGGTTTGAGCGTGAAGAGGTAACAGACAGACAGACAGACAGACAGACGGACGGACACACTTTCGCATTTATATAACAGGCTCACGCCTAGTTCAGACACCAGTCTCTCACAAAGGACTACACAATTATTAAACGCAATACTGTATCTGTGAAATTGTAACACTGTATATCCTTTGTGAGCAGATAAATAAAAATTTTATTATTTTTATTTATTTTTTATAATATTAGTATGGATTCGCTATCCAGACGTCACAGAAGTCACACACACACACACACACACAAACACACACACACACACACACACACACACACACACACACTCTCTCTCACACACACACACACACACACACACACACACACACACACACACACACACATACACACACACACACACTGAGCGTTGAGCTGTCTGAGCGTCTCCACGATGAGAAGAAGGCTGGGAGAGAAGACGTTGTCCCTTAGAACTGCTACTGGCCCCCAATTGAAGGCAGAACATCGGACGGCATTGGACGTTTGAGCAATGGAGGCATGTCCCCGTTTCTGACGGCATGAGTGTGTCTTTAGACCAACAACGGGCGCAGGAGGGTCTGCAAGAGGAAGCTGAGCGATTCATACAAGCCTGCACTGTAGAAACCGTCAGCTACGGGGCTATCGTACAAGCGCCGGGAAAACTGATCTCGTGTGCGGTTCACGGACTGGAGGTAGTCGCGGCCCCTCATGCATCCCTGAATGCTCGTTGGTATAAAATGGAAATGTCGAAAGAACATATTGTGGTCCCATCCCAGCGTTGATTGTTCCGTACTACCTTTAATTAGTTTTAAGTTAGAGGTCACCACCGAAAATCAGTGTCACGGCTTGCCGTGGCATAAAGCTGAGTGGTGACTCCTTTCAGCGTCGTCAATTGTTTTTGCTATTTGTATTTTTTGTTTATGCTGGCGTTGAATAAATATGTTTTTTTTAAATTCTTTTTCTTTATGAGGTTGGGATCACCGTTATGCAGTAGCCGGCAAGGCCCTGCTGACTTTAATCTCATCGAACACCTTTAGGTTTTAGCTGTAACAGCGGATGCGGTCGCGGAATCATGCTTCTGCAACTTTGAATGAGCTTCAAGATTAATTAAGGAACGGAATATTTTTTCTCAAGAACACATCGTGACGCTCATTCATTAGATCTATGACTGATGGCACGGTAGCTGTTTGGAGGGCTAGAGGAGGCTCCACAAGGTTTTAAGTTCAATTTTTGGGCATTATTATTCCTGTATTTTCGTTCTTTTTGGGGTTTTCTACTTTGTAAATTTAACTAAAATACACGAACGTTTAGTTTTTTCCGAAAATTAGTTTATCTATTGGGTTGGTCATCAACACGTTACGTTAAGACATTTTTTAATAGAGGGTTTTCAATCGCTTTCAAATGAGGCCCCATAGTCATATAATATACGGTTTACAACCAACCGCCCGTAGAAAGAAATTTCAAGATGTGTGATTATTTTGACGCTGAGTGTATTATACTATGTATGTACTTAGTATTGTATGCATATATGTATTACAAATATTACATGTGATGGATGGTAGGTATGCTTGACATATTTTGTCCTTGTAACATGTAAACGTTCAGGGAAACAACTAAACATTTATATATTCTAATGATATTGTATAATTTGATTGTTTACCAGAAGTCTTCAAAAATTCATGAGGTCAATGTCAATGCCTCCTAAATTCAAGTGCTAAATTTAAATAAATGAAACTTGTTTTTCTGAAACATAACAGAGTGAATATTAAAGCGAAAAACGAATTACGCATTCACTAGTTCGCTTCGCACAGTGAATTTAACTAGAAAGATAATATGCATATTAATTTAAGAAAACCGGCCACGAGCATGTCGGATCATGCTAAGTGTAGGGTAGAGTGCCACCCTAGATTTTTTTAATTATTTAACTATTAAACTAAGTAGCGGCGGCTTACACAAGACACCTATGTTCCAAACTATCAATATACATCCTAAAGTTTTTGAGTAAAATGCCTGTGACATATGGACGGACTGACATGACGAAAATATAAGGGTTCCGTTTTTGCCATTTTGGCTACGGAACCCTAAAAATCGAGAAAGTACTTTCTTGGTAATAAATGAGCATGCACATTGCTCGTAGAACCGATGGCCACTGAGGTCGATGAATTCTTGGCGACCATGCACCGACAGAACCGAGTTGAGGGATCGATTTTGCCATTACATTACCCTCGATGATCTTTGAAACAAAACCAGAAATAGACCACACAAAAGTGAATGCAAAGTATTTTGGACACTTGATCAATCTTGAATATTTTGATTTACCTACATTTAATATTGTACTATATATATATAACGTTAAAAGTATTAATTTGGACAGAATTAGAATTTTTGAGGCAATGGGGAAAAAATATGGAAACTGAGTAATAGGTACTTTATTATAATGTTAACTGTTAACTGTCATAACTACATCTGGCTTTCTTTCATGCAGCAATGGAGCAACGAATCTATCGTGTTTTTTGCATTTACGATAAAATATATGCGGCGATAAACCCCTCCATACCCGAATTGTAAATGCGAAAGTATGTATGTTGTTATATCAGTTTATCCTTCTTTCACACAACAACGGCTTAAGGAAAATATATATATATATACACTTTTTATCCCAGTAAAACAAGCGGTTCCCGATTTATAAGCAAGATATGTATTCCAACACTGTAGAAGTCGCATAGAAAGCCGTAGCAAAACCATAAGCACATAATCTAATAAGATCATAAAACCTAGTTTTGACACGGGCGAAGCGAAGGCTGTTTATATATGGACTGTATACTAAGATCTTTCCGTGGCTTCACCCACGTGCCCTACTATTTTGTTTATCTCTCAGAAACAAATTTTTTTCCGGGATAAGAACTGATCTATGTTACTTTCCAGACTCCATTGTATGTATCAAATTGGTGGGATGACACGATTGTCCCTGATATTTATTATTTTTATTTATCTGTATACAAGGTGACACCTAAGACGTGTTACAAATGTTACTTTCCGAGGCTACTCTTAATGTCGATCAACTTTTAGTATGAAACCAATATCGAAATTGTAAAAAAAACGGTTTCTCCAAGATGAAACTTGAAGCTAGACGTAATAGGTTTATGGGAGGTTCAAATATATTTAGTGATTTCCTCTCTACTAAAATTTCATCGTAATTGTGAGTAGAGTAACTTTTTGTATCACGTGTAAGATTTCAGCTTGTATTAAAAAAAATACATCAAGCAATCTATTTCCCCGTTATCACGTGAAAGAAAAACATACCACCAAACACACTTTTTTATGTTAATAGGGGGCAAACGAGCAGACGGATCGCCTGATGGTAAGCGATCACCGTCGCCCATAGACCCCTGCAACACCAGTGGAGTCACAAGTGCATTGCCAGCCTTTCAGGTGGGAGTACGCACTTTTTTTGAAGGCTTTAACTTCGCATCGGTCCCACATTCACATCTTTATTATTATAAAGTGGTCAATATGAGATGTCTGTACATTGAAGATATTTAAAAAAATATATTGTAACAGACTATTCGAAGGTGACTGAATCGAAAAATATAAGTTTTGTATGAGTCGCTGTGGCTTCATCACGCCAAATCGGCTAAACGGATATCAACTATTTTTGGTATACGGGTAGCTGGGTATCCACTATCCACAGATGGTTATAGGATACTTTTTACCCGACCAAGCTGAAGAAAAAAGAGGGGTTATGACTTTTCCTCGTTGTTGCGGGCATTATAATATTACAGTAGGTAAGGATTATATTACACTGTCCCATTACTTGTGTCTTTCAACCTTAATTCGTAGCAATAGAGGTAACAACAAAATAATTTATTGAAATTAATCTGTCTAGTATTGGGGTGTTTACCATATTACCAATAGAAACACATACATTAGATAAGAAGTTACTTATGGCATTAGAATTTTGTGCTATATAAAATAGAATAGAATACATTTATTGCGGACCGGTTTGGCTCAGCGGGAGTAACGTTGCCTGCGAAGCTGAAGGTCCTGGGTTCAAATCCCGGTAAGGCCAAATATTTCTGTGAGAAGCATAAACATTTGTTCCCGAGTCGTGGATGTTTTCTATGTATATAAGTATGACGGAGGGTGGCCGAGGTTGCGGCGCATCAGATGCACCTTCATCCATATCGATGACATATAAAATAACACTTAGGCAGCGAAATAACAACGCACTATACATATGATAGTTAATTGGCTTTAATCTATAATAACATTTTGCACAACAAAATCACACGCGATGACTTCGATACACTCGGATTAAGAAAAGTAAACAAAAGAAACGTGGTGATCCCAAACAACTTCGGTAACGCCATCTCTGATTTCACCCAGACAGGTTTGTCTGACGTTTCCTTAACTCATTGACGTGATATAATCATTGGATCATAGAAACTAACTATGCTGCCAAATAACATAAACCACCAGCTGATAGATGGCGCCAGCTGATAAATATTGTTACAAGCTCAAAGATGGCACCACACTCCGACAAGTAAATATATCAATTAATTATATCGTCGCCTAATACTCATAACACAAACCTTATTGAGCTTACCATGGGACTAGTTCGATTTGTCTAAAATTGTCCTATAATATTTATTTATGGCCACACAAACATAAGCACATCAAAGTTAACAATAAGATACTAATATTTTCTTCTGTTTCCGCGATTATTACTCATTGAAATAAAACAATTTAACGGATTATAACGCGTATATTATCTCATTTTAGTTCCCGAAGTTTCGGAAGCTTTTCAGCTTTCCATGGTCACGGGTGTACTGAGAAAAGGTGTATTTTCCTCTGTCAAAGTTACAATTTGTGCAAACTACCCATTTCTGAAAAAAAACAAAAAAGGTGTACATACATGCCAGATGGGCCTAAGCTGTAAAGCCAGTTACACATGTGCCAGAAGGGCTTAATTGTTTTATTTTAATAATTTACCAAGCAGTATTTTACAAATAAGGCGTACTAAGGAGAAAAGAAACGCTGCAAAGAAAAACTCCAAGGCTACCTCATTACTAATTATAATATTAAAAAAAATTATAATATATAAAAAAAATGCTTGCTAAATGCTTGGTAAATTATATAATTATAGATACTGCAGTCTAAGCCGAAATCGAACCAGCGTCTCTGTTAAACCGGAACAGCATCCTGAACCATTAGACTATCAGACCGCTTGTGATTCGCATCGAATCCGTCCTTTACCTTCGGTAACGATAACGATTACTCACGACCTTATACCTACCATTAATTTTGAAAGGCTTGGTAACTTATAAAACCACTCTAACAACGTGCGTTTACGCAGCATTTCCTTCAGTAGTGTCAAGAGAGATGGCGCTGTGATCACTATAATGTTTTTTTTTTGTTGTGGAAACATGACACAATCTTTTAAATTACTATATTGATACAAATATATAAGTAGAAATAGAAATTTATTGCAATCGACTTGATTAAATGATTGTGTAATGTTTTCACATTGAATAAATATAAACAAATAACTTAACTATTAACAAAAAAACAGAATGACTTAGTGTTGTTAAAAGATTTAGTCTTGAAGACTTTCAAACCTTAAAGACTCGCAAACCTTGAAGGTTCAAGCTTTGAATACTTCAGCGTTGAAGGTTTGAGCTCAAAAACGGTTCAGAACCTTAACGACTCAAGCTTTTTATGAGCTCTTAAGAGTAAGTCTTTAAGACTCGGGCTTCATAGAGAGCTCAAGCTTTAAAAACTCGGGTCTATTGAAAGCTCAAGGCCCCCGAACCTCGAAGGCCTGAGTCAAGAATGAGCGTTCTAAGACTGATGTCACTAATAAGATTGATCTGCAGTCGAAAAAACTTTCAACTTTACGTTTAGCATCTACTCTAGTTGATATTTTACAAACAAAAATAAGTAAATGCCGAATTTATTTTTTCTTTTTTTTTCCTAGTTCACATAAATTGATATAATATTTTTTTACTTCTAATGACCTCAGGATTACGATAAAATCTCTCGGGTTCCTCACGGGCGCCCTGTACCTAACTATGAAATATGGCATAGATTGATCTAATTTGTTAAAAGCTTTTAAGACTTTTAAAACCTTATAGACTTAAACCCTCAAAGCTTAAGGCTTTAAAACTTGAGGCCTAAAGACCCGAGGTTTCTGTGATCGTAGGTAGCAACGCGAACTTATTAATTTTAGGCTTATGCGGTCGAGGCTTTAAGGTTCGAGGTTTCTAGACTCAGCAGTCGCGACTCGAGTCTTGTAGTTTACGCCTCGAAGCTTTAAATTCACAACACTAGTATGACTGTATGACAATATAGGGATTTGCTGCGGCGCGGTTCAGAGCAGCTGCTCTGCACGTTGCAAACAGCGCTATTTGGTGTATATATTTAGTGTTATGTATGGTTTGTTAGTACGTATTTGCGCTGTATATTTAGTATAAGTACTTAGTGTGATACTTTTGCTTTTACGAAAGGCGGCGATCTCGGCCTCGAAAGTTCTGGAATGCGCATCCCTCGATCCGGGTAGCTACCTGCCACACGATTTGATCCCGTCAGCTGATTATAGGGATGTAGAACAAAAATGGGATGCACGACAGCTTACGAGCAGCTATTGTATTCACAAAACTCGTCAAATGTGGTAACGCTGTGTCAGGCTCCGAGTAGGTACTTCGCGCATTCCGCGGTTACCAGATACATTTTGAAATAGGTACCTGACAAAACTCCTGAATTGCGAATAAAATTTCTGAAGGTCGGGTCACGGGGAATAGGCAGTAAGGATAATGTCTACTATTAAGTTGCAAATTTAAAATAAAATTTTGACTTGTTTTGTATTAATATAAATTATTCATTATATATTCCTGTCATTTTCCTATTTCGGCCGTATTCCTGACAAATGGCCAAAATTCCTGAAATGTCAGGAGAATTGCTGACGTCTGGTAACCCTAACCGCACAGAAAAAATACCTTTCAGCGGTCATAGTCCTGAGGAAGTTGGTATACATTGACGCGTATCGTGCGTAAGTGGACGTTTTGTTTTAAGCGGCGCAATAATCAAGAATTGCTTGTTGTCTCACGCGCAGCTCGCTCCCTCGCTCACACGCGGTGACGCGCGACTCGCTAAGATGAGGACATATAAAACAGAGGACCTTCTGTACTCATACTGTTATTTATTCTGAGACTGCATGCTGTCCAATATTCGTTTTCATAGATTATACTCTTCCCTCCGTTTCTTTAACTCAGATTTGACAATCTGTATATTTTCTACTTCATGTGTCTAAAAGACGGGTATGGCCCCTATTTCATAAAGGTGACAGATGACAATTGACAACGACAATTCGACGTACATTGCTGGGTCGCCGAGTAAGTCTATACCTGGCATCATGATGGGGAAGTTATGTATGCCGAATTGTCGTTGTCAACAGTCACCTGTCACATTTATGAAATAGGGGCCTGGTATCATTTTCGCTTTTGTATCTGGAAATGCTCGCTTTGTACTTTCTTGACCACAAAATTGGAGTTACTCCCTGTTTTGTCACAAGCTAAGCAAATTCATATATCTATGACAAAAAAACTTAACGAGTGCCTATTTTGCTTATAGTACTACTGTACAGATTTAATATTGGACGACCGGTTTGGCTCAGTGGGAGTAACGTTGCCTGCGAAGCTGAGGTCCTGAGTTCAAATCCCGGTAAGGGCAAATATTTGTGTGATGATGATGAGCATAAATATTTGTTTCTGAGTCTTGGATGTTTTCTATGTATATAAGCAATATATCTATTAAATATATTGTCGTCTAGTACAGTCAGCAGCAGATATACCTGAGCGGGCAGGGTACCCAATAAAACATACACACTTCAATCGTCAGAAAAATATGAACATCCAAGATGTCATTTTCACGTAGGCTTTCAGTTCGTCACATATGTCTTAACTTTTGGGTTGTTCTTTAATACATACACCTTTATTTAATCACAATGACATTAACGTTTAGAACGTCAGTGGTAACTAAGCACTCAAATACGTACGTCAGCAGCCAGGGTGCCACAAGTTGCTAAGCAGTTGTTATTTCCAAGGTAACTAAGCATAGACGTTTTATATGATCAACTTTTAAAAATATTGCTGCAAGTGTTTGTCATAATACTTATTTAGGTATGTTTCAGGCCAATTTTGAGACAGCAAATATGTCTCTAAGTTCTACGTCATAATCATCGCCCTAGCGTTTGTCCCATGTTTTTGCCCGAACGGGTTTGGAGTCCACTTGACAACCTAATCCTGTGAATTGACGTAAAAAAACTCTCAAAGTTAAAACAAAAATCTGATTTGACTGACCGATTGGCGTAGTTGGTAGTGACCCTGCCTGCTAAGCCGGTCCCGGGTTCAAATCCCGGTCAGGGCATTTATTTGTGTGATGAACACAGATATTTGTTCCTGAATCATGGATGTTAT
This sequence comes from Hedya salicella, assembly GCA_905404275.2. Lineage (NCBI taxonomy): Eukaryota > Metazoa > Arthropoda > Insecta > Lepidoptera > Tortricidae > Hedya > Hedya salicella. The sequence continues at coordinate 5,506,138 of FR990100.1, forward strand.
GTATGTATTTATGTATTTGTATTATATCGTTGTCTGAGTACCCGCAACACAAGCCTTCTTGAGCTTACTGCGGGACTTTGTCAATTTGTGTAAAAAATGTCCTATAATATAATAATAATCGTCCATCCTACTAATATTTTAAACTCGAAAATTTGAAAAATGTATGGATGTAGGTACAGTCAGCTGCAGAGATAAGTAACTGCCGAACAGATTCCTATGCAAGGGGGGGTGGTCGTTATCTCTGCAGCTGACTGTACATGTTACTCTTTCACGCAAAAACTACTGAATGGATAGCGATGAAACTTTACAACATTATAGCTTATACATCAGAATAGCCCCAACGGTCCATGTGAATATAAAATAATAAATATAATTGCTTCTGGACGGCAGATGCAGCCATAAGTAAGTATGTTATGTACTTCTAAGAAGCCACTTGAATTTGAGTATGTAACACCTCTTTTCTTAAAAATACATTTTATCAGTAAGTGGCTAGAGTCTGGCTAATGAAAGTTGAGACTGAGATTTATTTAAAACTTTTTACATGCCAACAACAGTTTAAATGTCAATTGCGTCAAACGTCAATTTACTGTCGTGTATGTTGGGAAAAATATTGCGGTTTTCTTTACAGTTTTTTGTGTTAATTATGAACAAAACTATTAAAAGTAATACGCGTAAGTTACTTTGTACCATGATTGGTAAATACAAAGAAAAACGAGACGAGCGGGAAGAGATTTCGGATACGAAAGCAGCGTATTTACGTACGATTTCGGATTTCTTAGGTTAGTATGCCATGATAATTTTTGATACTTCATTTACAACATATCTAAGATGTAACTGTTTCCAAAATACTTATGTATTGTTATTCTTTCAGCGGCTAATGTGGAGCTTGTAGAAGGAGTGGAAGAAATACAGAATGCCGTTCAAAGCTTGAAAGACCTGGAACAAGAGTCGCGTATAAGAAGTGAAAATCAATACCTTGAAGAATTGTCGTCTCTTACCGGTAATTGACGAATGAACCACGAACGAATTAATAATAAATGTTTGGGAACAATCTTGGACAATTCAACTTTATCTCAATCTAACAAGTGCATATTTAATTACTTAGAAAACATTTAACATTAGGAACAAATGCTTGTGCTCATCGCATAAATAAATGCCCTTATGGGGGTTTAAACCTGGGACTTCCAGCTTTTTATAGCGAGGGGCACAACCTGCTAGTCCAAACAAGTCATCTAAAATATTGATTATCTAATATTTATCAAATGAGACCGTGTAACCATATACTTTTATTTTGTTTTGCAGAAGTTAGTGTCTCTACCCTCAAGAGAATAAAATATGAAGGTGGAATCAACAATAATGTGTGGAATACTCCAGGCAAAAAGCGGCCCCATAAGCCTACAGTGTCAAATTTAGATAGCTTTGACATAGACGCTATTTAAAAATAAGATTACTGAATTTTATACTGTCAAAAAGGAAGTACCAACACTGCGCAGCCTCCTGGTGGAGTTGAGGACTAGCATAAATTTCCTTGGCTGCAAAGAAACACTAAGACGGATTTTAATAGCAAATGGGTATGAATTCCAAAAAAACCAGAATGAACGGTATGTTCTAATGGAATGCTATGACATTGCGGCATGGAGGCATAGATTTCTTCGGGAGATTGCAGAGAAACGTGCAGCAGGAAAACAAATTGTGTATTTGGATGAAACCTATGTGCACAAAAACTACAAACCTAAAAAATCATGGCGAGGGCCGGGAACAAGTGGTGCAGTTGAAAGCATTTCATCTGGGAAAAGACACATTGTTGTGCACGCTGGGCATGAAAATGGTTTTGTCCCAAATGCTCTTCTAGTTTACAGCACGAAATCCAAACTGGCTGATTACCACCATGATATGAACGCCAGCAACTTCAATAAATGGTTAGAAGAAAAACACATCCCAATTTTATACAAACCTAGTGTGGTAGTTATGGATAATGCCAGTTACCACAGTGTTGTAAAGAATAAAGCCCCAACAACTCAGACAAATAAACCCGAAATCAAACAGTGGCTTACAGCCAATAATATTCACAATGAAGAATATCACAAAAAAGATGAATTGTTAGTACTTGTTGATAAATACAAGCTAGAGCCAGTGTATGAAGCCGATCACATACTTCAGCAACATGGCCATGAAGTTTTACGCCTGCCTCCATACCACTGCGATTTGAATCCTATCGAGTTAATATGGAGTCAAGCAAAAAGGAAAATTGCCAAGAAGAACATAGGGTTATCTGCACAAGACACAGAAAAACTGATCCATGATTCTTTTGCAAGTATAACAGCAGATGATTGAAAAAAAATGATCAATCACGTCATTAACGTTGAAAATCAATATAAAGAGAGGGACAACATCAAAGAAGACATGATAGATACATTTATTATTAGTGTGGGAGGTAGCAGCTCGAGCACTTCGGAGGATTCAATGGAAGTTGAGATTTTGGAGAGTGATTTTAATTATTCTTCTTAAATATACAATAAAACGAAGTTGAGTTTTATTTCATATAACCTGTACTTTTTCCGCGTTAAGTGGCTTTAACTTCATAAAAAAGTGCAAATGGCTTTACATAAAGCGAAATTCATGTGCAAAGATCCATGAATTTAGGTTCACTTTCTGGAAAAAAAAACATATTTTCTTACACACATTATAGATTAATTACGGATGAGAATGTAATTAATCTACTATATAATCTGTCTAAAGGTGTTTTTAGGGTTCCGTACCCAAAGGGTAAAAACGGGACACTATTACTAAGACTTCGCTGTCCGTCCGTTCGTCTGTCACCAGGCTGTATCTCGTGAACCGTGATAACTAGACAGATAAAATTTTCACAGATTGATTTTGAAACTTACAGCGACAAATCTGGTATATATGTGGCTATACTAGTAAGAAATTTATATTTTTTGGTCAAGTATCATTATTATTTTTTCGCACTATACACGGTGTTGCAACACGTCGATTTTTTAAATTTGCCGCTATTTTCTAGTCTCAACTTTCATTAGCCAGACTCTAGCTAGAGAATGTATTTTGAAATCGATAGGTTTATATTTTACTTGTCAATGTCACCGTCTTCTGTCGAGTTTTGTTCTTAGAATTCTAATTGTTCATTGAATATTGTTCGTGAAGCCATACTAATTCATCATTTGGTTTGTATACCGTTATAACCATGCTTCGAATAGACCAAGAAACAAAAAAAAAAAATATTGATTTGAAGAACGCTGGTCTGTGTGTTACTGATATTTCGGATGAAATAGGTGTATCAGTAAGTATTGTTTTTTTTTACTAATTCGGCTCACATTGCTAAATATCTTTAACATAATACAATGGATGGTGTACATTTTATTATTCTCTGTCAGAGGAATACTGTTAACCTTTGGCTGGAAAGGTGGCAATATGAAGGAAATTTGAATTGCCATGTTACTACAGGCCGCCCCCGGTGTACTAACGTCAACCAAGACAGGCTCATTGTGGAAAGGGCACGAGCAGATAGATTCGTGAATACGACGCAGATCGCTGCTCAAATACAAATATCTAACAGCACAGTAAGGCGAAGACTGAATGAGAGCGGTCTGAAGCATAGGATACCGGCCAAGAAGCCAGTTTTAACACAAAGGCACAAAGATCTCCGGTTAGCATTCGCGGCAAGATACCTTAACTACGACTTTAGCAAGGTATGTTTCATGGATGAGAAAGTATTTTGCTCCTCTGATAACGGACGAGTCAGTTTATGGAGAGTAGACAACTCAAGATACCACGAGCGGAATATTTTACTAAACGAGCGAAGCGGTCGTATTACCAATGCATATTGGGGGTGGATGTCCAAAAATAGTCTCGGGGAGCTAGTTGAAATTTCAGGCAGAATGAACTCAATGCAATATAAAAGCATCCTAGAGGATTCATTCTTGCCGACAGCTCAGGTGGTGTATCCCGGTGAACATATTACATTCATTCAGGACAATAGTTCGATTCACAATTCGCATATAGTCCAAAACTGGATTGATCGTCTACAATGGAGAGGAGTATTAACGTTGATAAAATTACCACCTAAGAGTCCGGATCTTAACCCTATCGAGAATTTGTGGGGAAAAATGGTACAACAATGGGATACCTCGCAAGCGAGAACACGGGAGAAACAGACACGTATATAATATATGGGAATCCTTCAGGGGCAAAAACCTCTGCGAAAATATAGTAAGTTCGATGCGACAACGTTTACAGGACGTTTTCAATGCTAAAGGTGGATATACGCGATATTGAGATAATAATTATATTTTTTGTTTTTCATATAGGTCAAGGAGTATACATACCTAGTTTATTTTTAAGTAATGTTATTTGTTAAATAAAATTAGCGTATAAAAAATCTTGTTTCATTTGTTGTTAAAATATTTTAACCTTAATATTTTCTTCTGTTTCCGCGATTATTACTCATTGAAATAAAACAATTTAACGGATTATATCGCGTATATTATCTCATTTTAGTTCCCGACGTTTCGGAAGCTTTCCAGCTTTCCATCGTCACGGGAGGACTGAGAAAAGATGTATTTTCCTCTGTCAAAGTTACAATTTGCGCAAACTACCCATTTTTTGAAAAAACACAAATAAAGGTGTACATACATGCCAGATGGGCCTAAGCTATAAATGTAATAGGTCTGCAGTCTGTGAACATGTGATTGACAAACCAAACCACTCAATTAAGTTTGATAAACCTTCTATCCTTGCCAAAGAAAAAAGATATTTTCCCAGGATGCTACGCGAGGCTATTGAGATTAAAAAGCATCCTAATTTCAATAGAGAAGATGGATTGTCACTACCACCAGCTTGGGATCCTGTAATACATCTACGTATAGACATATACGTAGGGTTGCCATCCGGCCGGGTTTCCTCGGATTTATCCTAGTTTGGAGGCTGTCACTCTTTTTAGGGTTCCGTAGCCAAGATGGCAAAAACGGAACCCTTATAGATTCGTCATGTCTGTCTGTCTGTCTGTCCGTCCGTATGTCACAGGCATTTTACTCAAAAACTATAAGCTGTACATTAATGAAATTTGGAGCATAGGTGTCGTGTGTAAACTGCTACTTAGTTTGATAGTTAAATAAAAAAAATATCTATTTCAAGGGGGGGGCACTCCATACATGTTACCGAAACTGAAAAAAATGTTTTTTACCAAATATCAATATGTGGCACATATTTCGATAGTTCTTCTAAAAACACTTTGAGGTTCCTTAAAAAAAAATTTGATTTAGTGAATATTTTCCGAAATATTCGCTCCGAAAGTAGCAAAAATTGTGTCCCCCCCCTCTATTTTCTAAACGGTATGTTCAAAAAATATGAAAAAAAAATACAATTATAAAGCTTAACAAATACTTCCAAGGAAAATTGTTTTCAACATGATCGGAGATACCGTTTTTAAGTTATTGCTAAAAAAAACTGCGCTTTTCAACAAAGGGACGTAGGTGCCGGGGACATACGCTCTTTTGTTAGTGTTTTTTTCATATCGTATTTTTTTTTCATCTGTAGTGCATTTTTTTGTATAAACGGCTAAGGAACCCTTCATGGGCGAGTCCGACTCGCACTTGGCCGCTTTTTTATCAGAGAAAATCTTTTTGAACTGAATGAAATCGAATATGTCCGGGGAAAAATGTGATTACCTCCAAATATTCCGGGTTTTTGAAGTTTTTGTCCGGGTTCGGCTATAATCAAGATGGCAACACTATCTACACGGATACGCGACTACTACATACAAGAGGAGTTTACTCATATATTTTACCTATACTTTTCGGTTTTCCATTTTTTCGTCCAATAGATACCTATATTTTTTTACGTATATTGAATATGTAAATGTCATACTGATTGTCGCTCACACTCAGTCTCACGTGTATCGAAACGTTTTATTTTTTATTGTCAGGGAATTCCCCTAAACTTTTAACGAATGTATTTTGTCTGTGGAATGTAGAAATAATAATGGTGGGCGGTCAATGGACGTGTGATTATTTTGTGTTGTGATTAGTTTTACTCGGTGTGTGATTCGTGATTTCTAGTGGTTGTGTGTTGAAAATTTACTAAAATGGCTTGTGAATGTGATCATAGTGGTATGAGCAGTATTTGGAGACACATTTGTAATAAAGATTGTAAGTACATAAACCTAGTTCATAGTTTGTTTTTCGTTCATGGAAGAGGAAAAGGCATCAACTTTATTTTTTGCGGTAGTGTATGTGTAGGGCGATTCATATATATTTCATATTGAATCCGCGCCAGCTCTTATCAATCGACCTTTACCATGTATTTTATAACGATTCTTAAGTGTCGACAGTGTCGACCCCTTTATCG